>JAJOZX010000511.1:880000-982500 GCA_023014485.1 Bathynomus jamesi | reverse complement strand
ATATATATATAGAGAGAGAGCCCCGCAAGGGGGTTCTAAGCTCGAGCTCTTGAGTGCTTTGTGCTCGTTTGTACGTGCTTGTTCCTGGAGGTTTCACGTGCGCCCTCCCGGCCCTAGCACCCAAGGATGATGGGGCTCGACCCTGCAGCCCTTGTCATCCTTGGTCTTTTTCCACTTCGACTGTCCCCTCCACCCTTTCTTTTTCCTCTGTCTTTCCTCTCACTTTTTCTTTGTTTTTCCGCCGAGATATGCCCTTTTAAATAGAGGCGAATCGGTTCTTCCCGAACTTAAAAAAAAAAAAATATATATATATATATATATAGAGAGAGAGAGAGAGAGAGAGAGAGAATTTATTATTAAGCAATAAATAAAGTGAATTCCATCGATTTTGCCTGTAAAAGTTTCGCGTTTCCTAACGTCATATTCAGATAAGAGTACTTTAAATATGTCAACGTCATATCGGATATCTAAACTGTAAGAAAGAAGAAAAACCTTCTCTGTTTGAAGATAGTGTAAAAGTTTATGTAAATCGTAAATTACTTTTTGTGAATAAAGTTTTTTTAAAAATTATTATTATTATATGACCTCATAATTGTACAATATATATATATATATATATATATATATTATATATATATATATATATATATATTAATATTATACACTCGGACTGACTATAAACAACATTTCTGAAAATAAAATGTCTTGTTGGAATTTTGGATGGAAGAGGTGTTGGTCTGTTTTCCTGGCAGGGATGGGTGGGAAGGGGTAGATGATAGGAGGGACCTGTACCCGGATTAACAGTGGTCATCTCGAGTTTAAACACGTCCTCCTATTTATCGTTATAAACTATTTCCTAAACTATGTACTCATGGGTATTCTTATTAATTATTATTATACCTAAACTCTGACATACCTTCAAACAAACATTTCCTGAATGGTAAATCAAGGAAAATAACTACTACTACTTAATTTTCCTTTGTACCCTTGCTTTACAAAGAAAATATTACCAAACACTATTTTCAAATACTTTTAGGCCTATTGAAAATACGTTCAAATAAAACCATATTACTTAATTATAGAAATAAATATTATTTGTTAAAATAAATATACGCGAGTCGACATTCTAAATTGCGAAAACGAAAGTGAATAGTAATTTTGTCCCCCATGAACAGGGGTTTAGGGGTTTGGTCGAACTACAGAAGCCAAAGATATGTTCGAGCACATTATTAAATAGCCTCCGCAAATTTAATAATATTTGTGAGATAAAACCGTATTCTGTTTCACATTTCTATAAATATACACGCACACGCGCATATATATATATATATATATATATATATATATATATATATATATATTGTATCCTGGGTAGCTTAGTGAGTAGGACAATCTGTTGCTGATCGGGAGGTCGAGAGAGATCGAGTCTGGGCGAGGACTTTGTAATTTCTGACCACTCGTGGTGGGTGGTTCGGATTCCACGTTAAACTGTAGGTCTAAGGTAGGGGGAACAAGATTGACCTTCGTTAGAATGAACAATTCGGGCGGAAGCAAATCCAAAGCAAAACTTTTACGTTAGTCATATAGGCTACAGGCTAGTCCAAGTCACGATCGAATTGGCTTTGTTTCAAGCTAGTTTGTAACACAGTAAATATGATAGTTTAAACTTGCGCACATCATGGAATCTACACACAAAATGTTAATATTTAAGGTTTGCATTTCCTAAAAAAATCATTTGTAAAAATAGTAAAATAAATATATTTAACTCGATCGTCACTTTTTGGACCACCCTATACATATGAATACAAGAAAACAAACATATATTGCTTACTTCATTACGTCTTTTTAAGGCTTACAGTCTCTCTCTCTCTCTCTCTCTCTCTCTGCTCAATTTTTGTTTATTTGAAACTGAAAAATCAGCTTCATAGCTACGGCTCAGCAATTGAGTTAGGATCGGGGGGGGGGGGGGGTTGCTTAGCCACCCCCCCAAATCTATATAACACACACGAATCCCGATTGCATAGATTGTTAGCGAATAAATAACAACTAGAGTCTAGACTCTAGACTCTAGACCCAAGTGTCATGTTACTTATTTAAAAAACTATTATTATACTGGCCTACATAGAGCGCGGTAGCCAGATCTTATAACTCCCTTAGTCCCATCACTGATTATCTTCGTTAATTCCAGTTTACGAGATGGTGTAGGATGTTACTAATATACGTTGCATCCACCGAGGTTCGGGGAACTGGTAAAAAAAGGGTAAAACAACCTAGTTTATGATTCTCAAGGAAGGGATAAGAAATAAGTCAGGTTAAGGAACTAACTATCACACAACACAGAATAGAATTGGTATAATATGGAATCAAACTGGTTATATATATATATATATATATATATATATGTGTGTGTGTGTGTGTGTGTGTGTGTGTGTGTGTGTTTATACACACCTAAACTGCAAGGGTAATCTACAACAAATTTAATATACACATTAAGGACGAACCAGGCAAGGTTTTATCAACACCCTCCCCCTCTTCTGCTACGCAAGGCGCAACGGGCGTTCTAGTATATATATATATATATATATATATATAACTTGGTTAACCTTGGCTTAGCTTCCGCCCGAATTGTTCATTCTGCCGAAGGTCAAGTTCGTTGTTCCTTGGTTAACTTTGGTTTTGCTTCCGCCCAAATTGTTCTTCTGACGAAGGTCAAGCTTGTCACTCCACCTTAGACCTACAGTTTAACGTGGAATCTGAACCACGCCCCACCAGCAGCCCAGCGTTTTAATCACTAGGCTACCCAGGGTACCCATTTATCTACCAACCAATTATTATTTTTATTGTGTGAAAGGATAAACAGCTGGGTTTTGCTGCACGTCACCTGCCGTCACCGGGTCCGATGGATTCTAGTCATCAACGCTAACCACTACACCACCGAGGCATATATATATATATATATATATACGGCTTAACGCGGAATCCGAACCATGAAATTATAGTCTTTGCCCGGACTCGATCCTTGCCCGGACTCGATCTCACGACCTCCCGATCAGCAGCCCAGCGTCTTAACCATTAAACTACCCAGGGTACCCATTTATCTACCAACCAATTTTCATTGCGTGGAAGGATGAACAGCTGGGTTAGCTGCGCGTCGCCTGCCATCACCGGAAATCGAACCTGGGGCCGCCGATGGATTCGTAGTCAGCGATGCTAACCACTAAACCACATACATATATATATATATATATATAATAATGGCATACAGAAATTTATCTGTATTCATTTTAAGAGAATTAGGTCTAAAATATATAATTTTTTTTATGCATTTTTATCGATAAAAAATGTATTTAATATTTCAGCAAAATTTATAAAATTATTTTAAGAAATGAAGCGAATATTCTTGATGTTCATTAGAAGGTTTTTGCCATCAACTTTTTACCCCAATTTTAAATTTCAATCATTAAAAAAGAGAGAGAGAGAGAGAGGCACCGAAGAAATAATGGGACCTTGTAATAAACCATATATATATATATATATATAATATATGGTTTATTACAAGGTTCCATTATTTCTTCGGTGCCTCTCTCTCTCTCTCTCTCTCTCTCTCTCTCTCTCTCTCTCTCTCTCTGGGTTCCGTTTTGGGGCCGCTGTTGTTTCATTTACATAAATGATATCGACGGTGGCATCGTCAGTCGGATCGCCAAATTCGCTGATGACACCAAGCTTGGGGCCAATGTTGGGACGCCCGAAGCGATCGAGGAACTGCGTGCGGACCTAGGTAGGATAGGAGAGTGGTCCAAAAAATGGCAAATGCCGTTTAACTTGGGTAAATGTAAAGCGATGCACATTGGCTACGCCAATCCCAAGTCGGACTACTCGATGTTGGGTAGTAATATCGAGGTGACTGATTTAGAAAAGGACTTGGGTGTGCTAATTAGCAGCGACCTTAAGTTTACGAAACAGTGTGTAGAAGTGGAAAAGAAAGCCCAGAAACTATTGGGTTATATCAGGAGGCAATTTCAGTTTTGGAACAAGGAGATTGTGCTCTCACTGTACAATTCCCTTGTTCGGCCGCACCTGGAGTATGCTGTGCAGTTCTGGTCGCCCACCCTCCGGAAAGATATTGAGAGGCTGGAGCGAGTGCAGGCGAGGGCCACAAAGTTAATCCCTTCCGTTAGGCATATGGGCTACAATCGACGGTTACGCGCCCTGAACTTGTTTTCGCTTGAAACTCGGAGGCTGCGCGGTCAACTGATCGAGGTTTTCAAGCTCTTACGCGGGTTCAACGATGTCGATTTCAGAAGTATGTTTAGTTTAAATGATAACCCAACTCGCAACAATCGTTGGAAGTTGGATTTGAAACGGTTTAGGACTAGTGTGTGTGGGAATTACTTTACGTATAAGATCTGTGACACATGGAACAGGTTACCTTCGGAAGTTGTGAACAGTTCCTCTGTGGATCAGTTCAAGAAAAGGGTAGACGAAATCTTGCACACTATTTGAGTGTGTAAAGACATTTAGGACCTCAGTCTGCGGAAATTTCTTTTCCTATAAAATAGTTAATATCTGGAACCAACTTCCCTCAGAGGTTGTTTCCAGTCAAAGTGTAAATGTGTTTAAAAATAGGCTAGACAAAGTACTGAATACTCTCATAGTTTAAGACTAAAACATATGAAAACCCTGCAGGAGATCGCTTGCACGGTGTCTCTGTGAGCAAGCTAAATATAGAGCTATTTATATATTCTCCACTTTCCTGTAAAATTTCCTTGGCTACTTTTCCAGGGTCAAGGTATTTTCTTCAACCTTTTCCCGTACCTGCCTCTGGCAGGGAGGGAGCGGAGGGTGGGGAGAGAGCCTTCTACTTTTCTATTCAGTTTTCTACTACTGCTAGGATAGTTGAAAGAAAAATAAACTTTTACAAAATTTTCCCTGGCACCCGTTGCCATTGGTACCTCCTCGGTATGGGCCGCAAGGCCTTTTGAGGTACTTCTTTTCCTTGTAACTCCTTGTAACTCTCTCTTTTTAATGATTGAAATTTAAAATTGGGGTAAAAAGTTGATGGCAAAAACCTTCTAATGAACATCAAGAATATTCGCTTCATTTCTTAAAATAATTTTATAAATTTTGCTGAAATATTAAATACATTTTTTATCGATAAAAATGCATCTTTAAAAATTATATATTTTAGACCTAATTCTCTTAAAATGAATACAGATAAATTTCTGTATGCCATTATTATATATATATATATATGTATGTGGTTTAGTGGTTAGCATCGCTGACTACGAATCCATCGGCGGCCCCAGGTTCGATTTCCGGTGATGGCAGGCGACGCGCAGCTAACCCAGCTGTTCATCCTTCCACGCAATGAAAATTGGTTGGTAGATAAATGGGTACCCTGGGTATATATATATATATATATATATATATATACCTTATGAACCTTGTTGTTTCGTGCGTTGGTCTCTCTTCACACGGAGGTCAAGCTGGTGGCCCCGCCTCTAGGTCTGGCTGGTGGAGGAGCGAGTTGCTTTCTTGCGCTCTCCACCGTACATAGCCAGGCACGCCCGGCTCATCTGGTACTGTCCTGAGCCAGGCATCCAGTCTTTTCTTGAAGACTTCAACTTTGACCCCCGTTACGTTTCTGAGGTCCTTAGGAAGCTGGTTGAAAAGTCTTGGCCCCCTGACAACCAAGCTATTTTCCTTCAGGGTTGAGGAGGTCCCTTGTCGTGCCTTTAATTTGGGAACACTACACATTCTGCCTTTCCTATTTTCCAGTGTTGTTTGAATGGTAATTGGGTTTAGTTTTAGGTTTGGTACCAGTTTTTCGATCATTTTCCATATGTAGATTATGATGTACCTCTCTCTTCTTCTTTCCAGTGAGTACAGATTTAGTTTACGTAGTCTTTCCCAGTAGTTGAGTTCTTTGCAGCCATCAATCTTGGCTGTGAAATGCCTTTGCGTTTCTTCTAGTTTATTAGTTTCTTCCTTTTTATATGGGGACGTCAAAACTGAGCAGTATTCAAGTTTTGGTATAATCAGTGTTTTTAGCAGGGGAATCATTACTGTCCTGTCCCTTCTCTTGAACGTTCTTAGAACCTGTCCGGCGACTCTTTTTGCTTTATTTATCGCTATCTGATTTTGTGTTTCGAATTTCGCATCATCTGTCATTATTATCCCGAGATCAATCGCTTTCATGCTTCTCTGAATTTCCTGTCTATCTGGAGCATAATATGCAGTCTGTTTAAGTTCTTCTTTTCTACCATATCTCAAGAGCTGAAATTTCTCGGCGTTGAATGACATGTTGTTGTCTTCTGACCATTTGTATATTTTGTTCGTGTCCCTCTGCAAGGCCTCCACGTCATGTACATCGCTGATTTTTCTGCTGATCTTTGTATCGTCTGCAAAGGATGTTACTATACTATTGCTGTTTACTCCGCTGTCTATGTCTGTTAGCATGATAATGAACAGGAGTGGGGCCAGTACTGTCCCTTGTGGTACTGAGCTGCGTACTTCCGATTCTGATGATGATATACCTTGAATTTTGACGACCTGCAGACGATCACTAAGGAAGTTGTAGATCCATTTTCCCACTTTGCCTGTTATTCCCATGTCTTTAATTTTATGTGCTATTATACCATGGTCACATTTATCGAAAGCTTTAGCAAAATCTGTGTATATAACATCGTAGTTGTCATTGCCTTCCAATGCATCTAGGATATTGTTGTAGTGCTCTATTAGTTGTGATAGGCATGATCTACCTGATCGGAATCCATGCTGATTTTCGTTGAATCTTTCCCGTGTCTCCAGGAAATCATAAATTTTCTCTCTAACTATTCTTTCAAATACTTTGGTGAGGTGGGACGTCAATGACACTGGTCTATAGTTCTTTGCTTGAGATCTGTCCCCTCCTTTATATATAGGGACAATGTTTGCTCTTTTCAAGATGCTCGGTATTTCCCCAGTGTCTAGGGATCTTCTCCATATCCAGTATAAAGGTGTAGCTATTTCATTTTTACAGTTTTTAATCAATAATGCGTTCCAATTGTCCGGACCTGCAGCTGAATGTAGTTTCATTTGTCCTATAGCTCTCGCTACATCTTCTGGTGTAAACTCAAAGTCTGTTATATACTCTCCTTGCAATTCCTCTTCAAAGAATGCATTTATGTCAGGTATCGCTTTGTCACTTTTTGGGGTA
Organism: Bathynomus jamesi; assembly: GCA_023014485.1. Taxonomy (NCBI): domain Eukaryota; kingdom Metazoa; phylum Arthropoda; class Malacostraca; order Isopoda; family Cirolanidae; genus Bathynomus; species Bathynomus jamesi. The sequence continues at coordinate 975,302 of JAJOZX010000511.1, read as the reverse complement.
CTGAAAACTGATTCATATTGAGCTCTCAATGTATCAGATATTTCTTTTGGATCGTCGGTTAGTTCATTATTTCCCGTCCTTAAGGGCCCAATAGCGGCGCGCGTTTTTGTTTTCCTTTTTGCATAGCTATAGAAGTATTTTGGATTTTCCTTTATTGCTTCTACCGCCTTTTCCTCTTCCCTCTCTGTATGGTCCTTAATCAGGGCTTGTATTTCCCTATAGATACCCTCCAGTTTTCTTTTATTGTTTTCCTGTCATTATCTCCGCAGTTTCCTAACTTCGCCTCCACTCTCTTTCTTTTGCGGAATAGTCTTCTCTTTGCCTTTCTAGCCAGCTCCTCTTTCCTTTTGGCTGTGATTTCGGAGCATATTTTCTAAAATTCTCAGCTTTTTTCCTCCAAGGTTGTTAGCATTTCTTCAGTTGTTTTATTCTCGAAAGTTGTTCTCCATTCATTCTATTGGGCCATGTGCGATCTGATTGCTTCCCAATTTATAGTCTTCGAGTTTAAGTTAAAGGCCCCGAATTTACTTCTTTCCACAATATGTGTATTGTCTTCTAATGCTGCCGTCATATTTGTGAATCTCGATTAAGTTGTGGTCTGAGATAATGGTTGGGTTATTTTATATCAGCAATCAGTTCGTGTATTCGTGAATACCAGATCCAGGCAGTTATTTTTCTGTATTTTCTGTTATCTCCTGTGTCAGCATAAACTCGCTTGTGAGAGCCATCAACATTTTTGCTTGTTCCTGATCTTCTCTTGTGCCCCCTTGTCCTGGTGAATATTATATTCCTATTCACCTTTTTGTATTTTATAAATGGGAAGTTAAAGTCTCCGCAGATCATTATATTGGGGGATGGAGGGTTTATGGCCTTGGGGTGCTTGGAGGTCTATAGATGACTATTACTATCAAGTTTAGTTTTTCTATTTTCACTGCTAGGAGTTCCACATAGCTGTTTGATTTACTTATTATCGTCTCTGTCATATGACCTTCCTGTACATATATAGCACAGCCACCTTTCCGTCTCGTCGTTCTATCCGCTCTTAGTAAGTTGAAGCCCTCTATATTTATCTCTTTCTTATCAATACAATGTTCGCAGTTTTCACAATTTCCTTGGCAATCTTTAAGATGAGTTTCTGTGAGGCATGCGATGTCCGCCCTTGTTTCGTCCATAAATCCTTTCAGGTACGAAACCTTATTGAGTGATTGGTTTGGTCTTATTCGTTGAATATTAGCCAGGACAATTTTTATGTTCTCTGTTTTTCGTTGCCCCTTGTGCATTTCAAGTTCGTTTTCCTTCGATATCGCTTGATTCGTTGCTCTATGATCCTCCGAAAGAGATCCGTTTCCTCCTACTTGTATTGGTAGCTTCTTGCCCGGTAGCGATTTGGCTCGGGGGTTTCCAGCTGTGTCAACTGCATGTGGATGACATTTAGCATTCGTAAGGTGTCTGAGATGTTGAAAAAATTTTCTTGTTCGCTTATTGTGTTCCTATTGTTATTTTTATTCCTGTTGTCATTTAAACTTTTTCCTTTATTCGTTGAGTCCGTCGGGAGATGTTGATAGTAGCATTTATTCCCGAATTTGCAGGTTCCATATTTTGCGTAAGTTCTGCAAATGTCCGGGTGGTAGAATTTACATCCGTCTCCAAATTTACAATGACCATTATTGTAGAAGAAATTGCATATTGGGGGATGTTCATATATACATTGTCCTCTTTTAAATCTGCAATTATCTTTTATATAATACCTGCATATAATTCCTTCCCCATATTTACTCTTGGCTTTTGTTTTTTGCTCCTTATTGGGGGACAGTTTTACTTCGTTTACTTGACTGCCCTCTTGTCTTGTCCTATTTGTGCTATTTGTGCTAGTTGTGTTTGTGTCCTTCGTTGCCCTTATGCTGTGTGTTGTCTTTACACTTTGTCGCCTGTGTGTTTTCGGCCTCGTTTTGTGACGGTATTTGAATTCTTTCTATTTCGCCTTTCTCCGTTTCTTCCGTTTTCCACTGTTCTTTGTTTCCACTTTCCTCTTTCATTCTCTTCTCGTAGTCTCTTTCTGCTTTAAATACCGTAAAAGAGTTTACTTCGGTCAAGCAGTTCTCGCAGAAAATTTTTATCCCATTAAACTGCTTTGCGTTCGTTATAAGGGAGATTTTTTCATCTCCCCATTCTAGGCATTTAAAATCAAAAAGTAGCTGACAAAAATCGCACCTCATCGCCTCTGTCTCACCTGTTGCAGCTTTACAGATACCACAGAGTTGCAGGTATGCATTAATTTCCATGTTGGTGAAGTGACTCAAAAAGGGGGTATTATGGGAGGTATTGGGTGGGGGATGACTCAAGCTGTGTGAGGGAAAGAATTTTTCGTTACTCCAGGGTAGGGGATGTGGCACGCTGTATACTTCTCACTGATTGGTCCTCTCGACTGTGGCTGCGGGGGATAATGGGGGGATATTTGCGGGCACTTCAAAAAACAAAACTTTCCTCACAAAGAGAGACGGAAAAAACAAAAAAAAACAAATGCTGTATATGTTAATTCACTTTGATTTTATTTACTTTTTTGGTATACGCCGCGATTTTTAATTTTTTAAAAAGAAATACCGCTATGCACTATCAATTAACTCACAATATCGGCACCGTTTAAAACTGATTAACTGCAGGATTTTTATATATATATGGTGTTTCATAACATGTGGGACGCACTTTCAGGATGGATTCAGGACCTGAAAACAATGAAAAAAGTTTATATAAACATAATGACCGAAATCGCTTTGTTTCCGAGTTACAGCAAGTATCCGCCTTACCTTTAAAGGAAGTGCTCAAAATGACCGCCTTGCGCTTGAATACACGTCTGAACACGCCTCGTCATAGACTGCCTGACGCGTTCATACATTCCAGGTATTGCTTGGATTTTCTGTCATCCTTGTTCTACACGTTGGCGAAGCATTTCAACGTTGTCAATGGGTGTCACGGAAACGATGGATTTCAGATGACCCCACAGGTAAAAATCGAGTGGATTCAGGTCCGGGGAGCGGGCGGGCCACGCAATGGGTCCTCCACGGCCTATTCATTTATCAAGGAAATGGTCATCCAAATAGTCTTTGGCTACTCGACTAAAATGAGGCGGAGCGCCGTCATGCATAAACCACATACGACGTCGGACACCAAGAGGAACTTCATCTAGTAAATCGCTTAAATCATTCCTTAGAAAATTGGAATAGGATTCTCCTGTTAATCTTCCAGGCAAACAAAAGGACCGATTAAGTTGTCGGCAATAAGTCCTGCGCATACATTGATACTAAATTGTTGTTGGTGCCTTGACTGGATGATGGCATGCGGATTCTCTTCGGCCCAGTGATGAGTGTTGTAAAAATTGATCACGCCATTTCTTGTGAAGGCAGCCTCATCAGAAAACAACACGGAGGATAGAAAAAGAGGATCGCGAGCACACTGTTGAAGGAACCAAGTACAAAAAGCTCCTCGTGGTGGGAAATCAGATTCAGTAAGGCCTTGTACTCTCTGAATGTGATATGGGTAAAGCTGTTGTTCCCGTAAAATTCTCCACACAGTTGTGTATTTTACATCCTCTGCTGCAGCTATCCTTCGGGTGCTGACATCACGATGTTCCTCCACGCGATTCAGGACCCGCTCCTCCAACTCAACAGTTCTGGCGCTGATTGGTCTACCACTATCTGAAACTCGCTTGTTGAATGATCCTATATCACCAAGACGCTCGTCTATTCTCTGAAAGGTCTTCTTATCTTGCAGACGGCGATTCGGAAACCTTTCCGCATACAGACGTCTTGCTGCGGCCGCATTACACTCGGCAAGTTCATACATGAAATGCATGTCTGCAATTCTCTGCTTGAATAAGCCTCCATTTTCACTTCAAATGCGCACACTCACTGAATAGCACAAAAACTTAAGGTTTTTTTTTTTTTTTTTTTTTTTTTTCACTAGACTGCACTTATTCACGGTAAGTAGTTACGAATACGAACAGTGAAACACCGCAATGCACCTCTGACTGACTGATGGCTCACACTCAACAATATTGAAACATGCCATACATGAAATAAGTCTCGTACACATTCACAAACATTGTCGGCAAGCAGTGTTTGTAAAGAGTTTGCGGAAAGAATTGCTGAAACACAAAACGGGTTGTATCTCGGAAACAAAGCAATTTTGGACATATGTTTATATAGACTTTTTTCATTATTTTCAGGTCCTGAATCCATTCTGAAAGTGCGTCCCACATGTTATGAAACACCCTCAGATTATATACTTTATAATTCCTTTATTGTGTGGTGTGTGTGTGTGTGTGTGTGGTGTGTGTGTGTGTGTGTGCGTGCGCGCGCGCAAAGGCAATTGGGCATAGCATAAGTGAGCTCTAGAGTGAGGTAATTATTTTTTGTGAGGCAACACGTTTAGTATCTCTAAACCAAAAAAAATTAATAGAAAACGTTTAAACATTGTTACTGTCGGAAAAAAAAAGGTATGTTGGTCGTAATTAGGTTAGATTACACTAGGTTAGGTAAGTTAAAATTTGGTTAGGTTACGTTGGCTAGATGAGCGAGTTTCTGGCTATTTAATGACTTAACAGAAAACCGTTCGAGCCTTCAATTACGTTCAAAACACTTATCACGCACTTTTCGGTTTCATGGCACTGAGGTTAGGTTAGGTTAAGTTAAATCAGGTTTGGTTAATTAGTTATGAAGATATATGGATTTAAAAAGGTCACTACTTCGCTCATGGGGAGATGCGCACGCGCACACACACACGTGTGTGTGTGTGTGTGTATGAAATGAAGTGTGCAAAAGCCTCTCAAAATTAGTATAATTGATGAAGATCATGTATATTAACATATTAAATACACAATAACACACACACACACACACACACACACACTATATAACCTTGTTGTTGCTGTTCCGTGCGTTGGTCTCTCTTCACACGAAGGTCAAGCTGGTGGCCTCTAGGTCTGGCTTCGCGGAGGAGCGAGTTGCTTTCTTGCGCTTTCCACCGTACATAGCCAGGTACACCCGGCTCATCTGGTACAGTCCTAAGCCAGGCATCTAGTCTTCTCTTGAAGACTTCAACTTTGACCCCTGTAATGTTTGAGGTCCTTTGGAAGCTGGTTAAAAAGTCTTGGCCCCGTAACAACCAAGCTATTTTCCTTCAGAGTTGAGGAGGTCCCTTGTCGGGCCTTTAATTTGGGAACACTACACAGTCTGCCTTTCCTATTTTCAAGTGTTGTTTGAATGGTAATTAGGTTTAGTTTTAGGTTTGGTACCAATATTTCGATCATTTTCCATATGTAGATGGTGTACCTCTCTCCTCCTTTCCAAGGAGTACAGATTTAGTTTACGTAGGCTTTCCCAGTATTCGAGTTCTTTGCAGCCATCAATGTTGGCTGTGAAATGTCTTTGCGTTTCTTCTAGTTTATTAGTTTCTTCCTTTTTATATGGGGACGTCAAAATTAAGCAGTATTCAAGTTTTGGTATAATCAGTGTTTTTAGCAAGGGAATCATTACTGTCTTGTCCCTTCTTTTGAACGTTCTTAGTACTTGTCCCGCGACCCTTTTTGCTTTAAAATTTATCGCTATCTGATTTTGCGTTTCGAATTTCGCATCATCAGTCATTATTACCCCAGATCGATAGCTTTCGTGCTTCTCTGAGTTTCCTGTCTATCTGGAGCATAATATGCAGTCTGTTTAAGTTCCTCTTTTCTACTATATCTCAACAGCTAAAATTTCTCGGTGTTAAATGTCATGTTGTTGTCTTCTGACCATTTGTATATTTTGTTCGTGTCCCTCTGCATGGCCTCCACTTCATCTACATCACTGATTTTTCTGCTGATCTTTGTATCGTCTGCAAAGGATGTTACTATACTGTTGCTGTTTACTCCGCTGTCTATATGAAAATAAAAACCCACTCTAATAGAGAGAGTTTATTTCCACGACAGTTTCGACGCCCACTGGCATCCTCCTCGGGTGGATACAGAAACACGAATGAACCAAAACAAGAGGGAAAAACAGTCCAGGGACCGACCGTTAAGGAATTCGCACCTAGGTTAGATCTCATTCTCCCGACACCGGAAGGGCATTTTTCATTAAGTACATTCGCGCAAATTTAAAGCTATCTTCCTGTTCTAAACATACAGATTCTATTATATTTTTGTACATAATAATTACATTTATTATTAAATTTATTACATTTAATATTGCATAATTATTTATTACAGAAATTATAAATTTATTATTACATTGGTTATTACATTATTGTTTATTATACAGAACTTATAAACCGAAAAACGAATGAAAAAAGCCGATTGGGAAACAATCCAGAGACCATTGAGAAATTCGCACCTAGGTTAGATACCGTTCTCCCGACACGGGAAGGGCATTTTATTACAGGGTCCGCTTATAAGTACATTCCCACAAATTAAAACTATCTTCTTGTTCTATACATACAGATTCTAATATTTTTACATAATTACTGCATTTATTATTACATTTACATTTTTTTTTTTTTTTAACATTTATTATTATTACTTTTACCCTAATTATTAAACTTATAATATTACCTTTATTATTACATCTGTTGCATTTATATTTATTTCCACATTTATTACTTCCATTATTACATTTACTAAAGGCGAGTAAGGAAACATTCCAATCCAGACACATTTAAGAAATTCACACTTAGGTTCGAACACGTTCCCACGACTCCGTAAGGGATTTTTTGACCAAGAATCTCATTAAAGGGTCTAACTTATAAGTACCTTCGCACAAATTAAAATTATCTACTTTTTCTATACACACAGATTCTATTATTTTTCTTTTGACATAATTATTACATTTATAAAGTACCTTACTTGATTCCCAATCTATATCATGATTATTTTGGCTGGCGTGATAAAAAATGGCATTATTAGTATTACAACTTCTGAAGGCATATTTGTGTTCTTTAATACGGGTTTCAATATTTCTTCCAGTTTCTCCCACGTATACTAAATCACAACTTTTACAGGGAATGCTGTAGACACAGGTTTGTTCCTCTTTTGCCACGTTATTCCTAACCAATTTACTTTTCACGGTAGACGAATATTTGAACGCCAAAGCAAACTTAAAATCTTTCGTCAACGGTTTTACTCTTTCTAAGCCGGCAATGTAAGGCAAACTCACATATTGTTTTTGGTTAACTGAAGGTTCCCGAGGGGCATAAAAAGATTTTCTGGCTTTAAAATACGCCTTTCTGATAAACCACTCAGGATATTTTAAATCCTTAAAAATGTTCCAAATCTTTGAATTTTCCGGGTCCAGCAAATGTGGGCTACAAATCCTGAGTGCTCTTAGAAACATGGAAGAAATAATTGAGCTTTTAACCCCTTCGTCATGATATGAAAAATAATGAATGTACGAATTACAATGAGTAGTTTTTCTATAGACCGTGAAATTGGGCTTTCCGCTTTCGTTAATGACCAAAACATCTAGAAAAGGTAATTGTTTGTCGTTCTCCCATTCATATTTAAATTTAATAGAGGGAACAAGATTATTTAATGACTGAAAGAAAGTGTCAAAGTTGTTCCAGTGGTCAGGCCAAAATGAGAAAATATCATCTACATAACGAAACCAAATTAGATTCCTGGGACATATTGTTTGCAACAATTCCGACTCATAGTATTCCATGTATAATGTACTCAGTATTGGGGATAAAGGAGACCCCATTCCCATACCAAAATTAGAGTGGGTTTTTATTTTCATATTTTGACCTTCACGTAAAAAAAAGTGAAGTTTTTTGCATCCGCTGTCTATGTCTGTTAGCATGAACAGGAGTGGGGCCAGTACTGTCCCTTGTGGTACTGAGCTGCGTACTTCCGATTCTGATGATGATATACCTTGAATGCTGACGACCTGTAGACGTTCTCTGAAGAAGTTGTAGATCCATTTTCCCACTTTGCCTGTCATTCCCATATATTTCATTTTATGTGCTATTATACCGTGATCACATTTGTATATATATTTATGTATATATTTATATATATGTATTTGTGTATATATACACCTCGGTAGTGTAGTGTTCAGCGTCGCTGACTACGAATCCATCGGCTCCTAGATCGAGACCCGGTGACGGCAGACGGCGCCCAGCAAAACCCAGCTGTTCATCCTTCCACACAAAGAAAATAGTTGAAGATAAATGGGTACCATGGGTAACCTAGTGGTTAAGACACTGGACTGCTAGTGGGACGTGGTTCGGATTCGACGTTAAACTGTAGGTGTAAGGTCTGACCTTCGTCAGAATGAACAATTCGGGTAGAAAAAAACCCCAAGGATATATTATAATATATATATATATATATATATATATATATATATATATGAGGGGTCCCGCGTCTTAAGGTACCTAAGCGCCAAAATTAAAATTCGCCAGAAATCGCCTCCAAAGTTCAGCAATATTCTGGCAATAGTATCTCCGTTATTAATTGAGCTAGAACGTTCATTTTTGGCTAAATTAGAGTTCTAAGTATGCTAATGAAGATGTTGATGAGTTTTTAGAATAGATTTTCATATTTTATATTTTATATATATATTTTTTAAATTTTCTTATTATGCCGAACTTTGGGTGAACTTTTGGCTGGCGATAGAGGTGAAAACAGTAGTTCGCTTCATAAGGTTTTCAACCATACTTCTAGTGTCGTAAGGTCATTATCGAGGCTTAGGATAAATATGCACTTAAAAATGGATAAATATGCATGCAAATATGCGTAAAAATGCATTAATATGCATTTAAATATACAGTATCAAATATAGCTTTCAGGGAAAAATATAGCATTTTAATTTAATAGGAATATATTTATTAATGAAAAAAACACTCGCATTTGAAATGTATGCAGTATGACAATAATTGGTCGACTACAAATGAAAAAATACAGAAAAAATCGTTTACAAATCATAATTACATTTAATCACAACCTGTTGCTTTAAGTGTTCAAACGTCATTCTACGCCTGTTATCTGTCAGAATATTTTTGTACTCAGAGAATACTCGTTCCACGTCAACTGTAACTATAGGCATAGGCGCAAATTCTAAGGCCAAAGAAATCCACAAGTTCAAGGGGTTCTAAGACAGTGCTGCCAAATCTAGATAAGAATGTTGCCAGATCTAAAATTTCTTTCAAATATATCCTGAAAACAGAAAAATAATGTATAAAATGCACAATCACTTAAAATGTTACAAATATGCAAAAACATAAAAAATGCCTAAAATATGCATTTGCATATGCAAATATGAAAATGCATATTTATCCTAAGTTTGGTCATTATAACCCAAACCACGCGATAGAGGAAGGGTGAAAATAGTGATATCCATCAAAAACACGTTTTCGCCTGTGGTGGCGGTTAGGTACCTTAAGACGCGCGACCCCTTAATTATTTTATGTTAAACACAGACCGTGCATGGAACAAGGAACTCTTCTGGGAAATTACATCCACTATAGTTCGAATAAGTAATGATAAATGACAAATACTATAGTTTTTTCTTTTTCATGATGGAAAGCCCAACGTGGGCACCGGGATACTCGCAAAGAGGCCCAAAATATAGCTTCCCTCACCAGCTATCTGCAAAGCAGATAGGATCCAGCTTTGGGACTATAGTGGATGTAATTTCCCAGAAGAGTTCCTTGTTCCAAGCACGGTCTGTGTTTAACATATAAATTTCTCAGGGGACCATTATGAGTTTGTATATATATATATATGTTAACCTTCTGTCTATGGCCTTGGTCGGTTCGAAGTTGACGGGGGTTCTGGTTGGGTGGCAGCAACGGATTTGTTACTCTGGAGTAGCTGATACCATATAAGGAATCGCAGTAGTTTTCTTCTATACTACTCTCCGATTTCTTCTTATAACGTATCGGGAAATTATATTTTCTCTATTTACGACTAAGTTCTCTGAAGGTTCCCAATTCTTCTTATAACGTATCGGGAAATTATTTTTTCTCTATTTAAGACTAAGTTCTTTGAGGAGGGCGAAGCTCGAAAGAGAAGACAAAGATATTTCTTACTATATTTTACTGCTAAAAATGTTACAGGTAACGCTCAGTCTCGTCAGAATGAACACTGGGGGATTTTTATGGGCTTTACTAAACTTCCTTCTGACTAGTGATGTAAAAAAACCGTTTTTTTTTTTTGTTTTTTTTTGTTTTTTTTTTGTTTTTTTTAATAATTAATATAGATATTGCCAATTTAATTATAAGGTATACTTTTGCAATGATATATATTATAAAAATAAATAAATAAATAATAAAATAGGCCATATGGTACCAGTATAGAATGTCCTTTTCAGCCTATTTACAGAAAAAACTGGCCTCTTTCTTGCACTGAAAGTCTTGTATCTTGAGATCCATTAAACTTGCGAGAACACTGGCTGGGAGCTGACTGCCCATTGTCCAACCTTCCCAGGACTCTCCCATCCATGCCTCGGATTTTGAATCTCCCACTTAACTATCCTTTAGACCCGCGATGACATATTCCCCCCCCCCCCACGAGACCATCCATATATATATACATACACATACACCCATATACATATATACCAATATATACATAAATACTTATATACACATTTATATCTATTGTATACTAGGGTGTGACAGTTGCCCCAACTTTGTCCTACAATGCTGTTCAAAATTTTGGTGTTGCATATTGACATAAAATACCCACGTGCAATTTTTGAAGATTCATGCATATTCGAGTGAGCACCAGCAATTTGAAAAATAGCGATTTTGCTTATACGGCATACGCGCCTATATATGAGATTACACAACCATCATAAGGGATATTAACACAAATCATTTGCCTGTCTTAATTAAAAGCTGTTATCACTAACACAAAAAAGTTAATCATTCTTATTCTCTCATGGTACATTAAGGGGTTTTATCATATATTCACAAGGTATTATTTCTCTAGAGCAAGAAACCATGATTTCTGTTCGGAAACAGATGATCATTTGCGCTGATTAGGAACGCGGAGTCTGTCATTTTCAACTACTTGAAGGACTTCTTGAAAGCGCTCCTCATCCCTGGCAACATTAAGAAAGTCATGGCAAAGTTTTACACCACGCTCTGCAGCCTCATTGACGACCTGAAGCTTGTCCACAACCCGTTTCATGTTCAGGTAGTCATCATGATCCGCCCATTCACTGGCTGGACTGTGGAGAAACTGATAGGGCATGCCTAAAATGGTGAAGAACCGGCTTGAGTCAGGCCCAATTAGGTCCACCAGGGCAGTGCCACTTTCTGGGACAGGGGGAAGATATGGCTTTCCATACCCCCATGATTGAGCCCCACTCTCGTAACTTCAGTGCCTTCATGGCAAAGAAGGGCCTTCCTCATCTCCTCTTTTGTCCTTTCTTGTACTTGGGACGAGAACAAAGCCAGTGGGGCCAACTCCTCAGTTAGGTACCAAGTGTGTCTACCGAGTGCCACACGTGCTTTGTCAACTATTGTGGCGTCATATAGGGCAAATTCAGCCAAGGTTTCGACAAAATTCAAGTCATTCAGTGGCGCACTTGCTGGAATGGGGCAAACAATCCACCATGGGACATAAACAGCGACTGTGAACACAGCAAACCGTTCTAACTTGCTGATTTGACTTTTAGTCACAACCTCGGCTTTGGGAAACTGCTCTTTGATCTGGCCTGACAAAGAACAATCTTGAGGGTATAGAGCAGTTTAGCCATCCACCTTGCTTTGTGAAGTGCTCCGGGTAGACCATTGTGAAGTTCACTGGCTCGGATCCTTTAGTTACAAGCAGCAGACAAAGCTCTACCCAGCTCCTTGTAGTCGCCACGTGTAAATGGTTGGGCTAGAGATTCACGGAAGAAGTCAGCCATCTCCTGCTGGCGCTCCTCAAAACACTCCAGGCATTGCGGGGTAGTAGTATTTCTTTTTTTCATTGTACGCCAGTTGAGAGAAATGATTCTTGAACCTAGAAATGCAATTATTGGGATTATTGTATTTCGTACTAATCTATAATATTGTTTTTAGGGGTATTAAGATTGATATGATCGATCATTGCTTGGTGTTAGTATATCTTATAAGTCTAATAAAAGAAATTCCACTAAATTTGTTCATTAGATAATAATATTCCTTGTTATTTTGTAAAGCTTATGACTCACCTCTGGAAAACCATTATGTTTGGACTTGAAGAGCCCTCCACTTTCAAGCAATCCCAGCAAGCACCTAGGATGACTTCGCCCACATGCCTGCGACAGACGCACCAGAATACGGCACGCTCTAATTCCTTTTGGAGAGAGACGCAAGCGCTGTTTTTTGTCCTGAAAAAAAAATGTAATTGTAGTTAAGGCCACCATTTCAGGCACGTGCTTTTTGCAGATTTCTGTTAAATCATTCACTGTATTTTGGTATTAATGTCATGATAAATTCACACTGATGTTTGAAATAGGTTTACCTGTATTGGATGAAGTTGTGTCGAAAACCATACCAACGACATTCTGTTCACACTCCCAAATCGACCAGAAGTTGTTTGGTTGCTGTTGATATCAAGTCTCCTTGAACCAGGCCAGCTTTTTGAGTCAAATGCGGAAGAGGTGGGACTCCAAGAAGCTTTGTGCCATTGACACAGACACAAGAATGGGCAGGCGGTCATCAGTGCCTTTGGAATCCAGCGTGTCCATAAGTTTACCATCCCAGTGCACCAGTAATTTGTCTGATGGTTGCCATTCATCCATGATTTTTAAACTTATTTCTGACACGATGGAAGCTCGGTATCGGTGGGCCGTCCTTGCATTTAGACTCAGCTTTGATGTATCTCCACCACATGCAGATACAAGGGAGTACCAATTGCACTCAGCTGGGTCAGCGAGAAGTTGTTTCGAACACTGCATGAAACAAGTTCTGCCGACTTCAGAATATCATGGGGCACAAAAATTGAAACTCCCTCTTTCACTGTTCTCCGATGTTTTCTCTTTGGTTCAGCAGTGCTGGCCTCATCAATGTCATCGTCCTCATCAGAGCTAATAGGTGAATCAATATCAGCCTGTACATTCTCAGCATGATCACATTGCTCTCTCTCTTGTCGCTTCTCTTCTCGCATCTGCCTTTTCTGTGAGTACTTTGTTTACCCCAGAGTAGGTAGCTACTCTGTCACTTAGCATGCTTTTCATAAAGAGTATGTCAGTATCGATGGCATCTTGTTCGGCCTGAGTTTCCCCTTTTTCGCAGCGCCATGTCTTTCAACACTGTGTTCTTATAAAATTTCATCGTCAGGCTCAATTCTGATTTAAACTTCATAATTCCAGGATCATCTATCCTCATTCTTTTTCATAAGCATCATGTAGTCTTTGTCATAGTAAGTTTTAATCACTCGGCCAATATTGTTCCTGCCTGTAATGGTCGGGACATTGGCCTTTGGTAATGCAAAAGCACATTGTCAATGGTGGCAGATAAAGCCTGGTCCCAATGCATATCCCGAAGGTTTGCTAACAGACATAGTAAGACCTGCCTATTAGTTGGCAGTTTGCAGCCCTTTATTCCTTTTCTTCTTTCGGGGTACAGTGCCCAATAACATTTTGACATACTCATCATCTTGCCGTGTATCCATGATTAAATTCTCTATTCACAACATCAAATCACTGTCAAGGGAAAAGAAAAGAGCATCATTAAAATTAAATGCAATAAAATAATACGTGGAAAATTTGTGGGTCAGCGTTCCAGACCGGAAATGAAAACCTGATAAAATGTGCTATTTCACACTTATTTATGAAGTTCATAAGCTGAAATAGCAATACTTGCTGGTACAACGGTGCTAGCTCAAACATGCACCGATCTCCAAGAAAATTTACAGGGGTATTTCCTAGATAAATACACAACACTAAAACTTGAACAGCATTGTAGGACCATTTTTTTTTTTTTGGAGGGCAACGGTCACACCCTATTGTATACCCCATACACATGCATACATCCAGAATTCCAGATACATACGCATGCATACTCACATATATACCTACACAAACTCATACACCTCTATTTCGCCCTTTCATTACCTCCGAGATCATTTAGCACATACAGTAATATCCATACAGCCAAAAGAAACCAATTAAGCACAGCAGAGCAGCAAAGCTAGTATTTATATCCCAAAATGCAAAATTCCAAGAAAGTGAAGTAAAACATGGTGCTACATTGGCTTCGTCAACATCCAAATCTGCAATAAATACCAGTACCTGTGATATTGAAACTATTTGCTTTAATCAATCTAGTGATAATGATTCTTCAATGGAAATAGAATCAGATAATGAAAGTTAACAGCATTAGGTTAACACAAAGGTTAAAGACAGAGATGAATTTATATTTTTTTTATTTTCTATTTGGAATATATATATATATATATATATATATATAATATATATATATATATATATATATATATATATATATATTATATATATATTATATACATATATATATATATATATACACACTGGTATTCTTGCCAATCACAATTATATCTATTGTTTTATACCAGTATTATGGATATTATACCAGTACCTGTGATATTGAAACTAGCATATATGCTCTACCCAATCTAGTGATGATTCTTTCATGGAAATGAAGGTTAACCAACATTAGGTTAACAAAAAGGTTCAAAAAAAGGTGAATATTTTTTTTTTCGATCTGGAATATATATACTGGTACTCTTGCCAATCACAATTATGTATATTGTTTGAAATGAGGAAGAATGTTTTATGTTCTAGTTAAAAAATATAGGTATATACATATAAAAAATGAGGGTTTGTTTTTCCTTTCTATTATATACTTTTTGTGTGATTCAGTTTTTCTAAAAGATGACTATATACATATACTAGGTATAACCGTATAAGCATGGTAGTATAGTAAATTATAGGTAATACTAATATACTTATTAGATTAAAGGAAGAAAAATATGGAATAAGTTTAAAACAATAAAAAACAAAAAAAAACAAAAAAAACAGACTATCTTCGTTTTAAACAAAAAAAACGACAAAAAAAACAAAAAAACGACACAATAAAAAACGACTCACATCACTACTTCTGACGTCATTATTATTTAATGCTGATCTGTTTTTGTGTTGGTTTTTTCAATAGGCTGATTTACTTTACAAAACATTTAAAGACAAAACAAATATCTTTTGCTGAAGCAATGGGTAAACTGTTAAGCAAGAGGAAGCCATATTTTATTTAAACCTTATATTGACAGATCTGATGTTATCATGATCTGCCGAGTTAACTAAAAATGGAATTGAAATATACCTTCCATCACGAATTACAAACAAACAGGCACATGGCGAAAATTAAAGGCTTAAGATTAAAAATTAAACGTTAAACAACTTCATCTTTTACAACGAAGAGAGAATGTATACAGAAAATGAACAAGATTACATTATTAAGCTAAGTCTACGAAAATGCTTAAGTTATTTAAACAGAAATAGTTACCCATATTATAAAATAGAAAGCAAATAAAAAATGTATCCAAACTTGGGTCAGCGTTATATGATTTTGGGTCTTATACAAAATGATTAAATAGTTTACAAGGAAATAAGTCACCAATTAAAAAATAGAAAGCAAATCAAAATTTTATCCAAACTCGTATCCTACGATTTTGGACTTGGTATGTCAAAATGAATATATGAATAAGAATATAAGGCTTATATGGATGTGGGAGTTATTCATTTAGGGGGGGGTGGGGGGGTCGAAACATATCAAAAATCGAGTTTCTCCAATTCCACAGAATGCACGTAGTTGGAAGTGATGATCTCAACATCTTGTAAAAAAAATGAGTATATGTGACCCCCCTTACCCCTTCCATAGCATCGCCCCCATTTTACTCTCTCCACAGATATAAACCCCAAATGTGACAATCATGCATTATATTAAGTCTTATTAAGTAGATTAGATTAATTTGGATAGATTATTTAGATAGAGTTTTAGATAGATTGAATAGATTACATAGATTAATTTAGATAGATTAGATGAATTATATAAATTATTATCACGTTGTTTTGTTTAGTTTCAGATTGTTTATGATTGAATGAGTTATGATTTAATTCCGAATGAGTTATATTAAATTCAGATTGAATGATTCAATTGCTAGAATTCAACAATTAGTTTCTTGTTATTAATGCTACTAGGCCTAAATAAGTGAAATCATGGCGACAAGAAGCAAAACGCACAATTCAACATTTGGTCACCCTGCAGAATTTCCACCTTCAATGACTCCTTCAAAGGCTGACGTATTTAGGCATTATTTATTGGTAAGAAAACGAGAAGAACTGATTTCGAAAGGTTCTAGAACAGCAAAAGAATGTTACAGAATTGTCACTAAAGATGTGGAAGCCATTTGGGAGAAGTTTTCCTTTCCACATATAGGATTTGAAGGTATAGCTATAAAAGTTGAACGATTGATAGAATCTGCAGCAAAGCTAAATAAAGTACCATTAAAACAAAGAAACAACAGTTTTCAGCAGAAGGTGGAGACATTCGATGAAATGTTTGGTACTTGTACTTGTACTTGTACTTGTACTTGTACTTGTTACGATAAAAAAATCAGTCGAACGGATTGCAAATGTGATGTTAGAGTTCCAATGATTGAGTGGGAGTTTTTTGTGGGGCAGAAACAAAGAAAAAACCAACTAGGACCAATCGACAGAGTAACGACTTCCGCAAGAAAAAGGACTCACGATAGAGTTAAAGGATTAGAAAGAAGAGCCAAGACAAGCCTAGATATGAATGTCGCCTCAACCAGCAAACTGGACCCTTTACATATTATGGAAGATGACAGCATGGAAATTGATGATGACAGCGACGATATTGACTTTGTTTCGGATTTTGAGCCGAGAGAAAACCATCAGAACAGAACTATTTATGATAACTTAACAATAACAGCAGATAGATACCATGTAAATTACAGAGCTACTGTAGCTATAGTAAATGCAGCTTTGAAGGATATGGGAATATTAGACGAAACCAATATGTTGGATAGGAAAAAAGTGGAAAGAGAAAGAATACGTATGGGTAAAAAGAACATAATCAAAGAACACACAGATTGAAGGCATCGGATTTGATGGTAGAAAAGATCAAACTAAGACAAAGAAGGAAATGGAGTACGAAGAACATTATGTAATAGTCAAAGAACCTGCTTGCTGTATTGCAGATGAAATAATAACTTTTATAGTTGATTCTAATAGCAAAGAATCCCTCAAAGCTTTGCTATGCGATGGCACCCCAGTGAACACTGGCAGGATTGGCGGAGTGCTAAAATTTATTGAATTATATCTGGACAGGCCGGTACAATGGCTGATTTGCCTTTTGCATGCAAACGAACTGCCCTTCAGGCACGTATTTGAAGCAATTGATGGAAAAACTTCGGGACCAAACACCTTCAAAGGTTCTCTTGGAAATAAACTCCGAGAGGATTTGACCAAACTGGATATAGTTGATTATACCCCTGTAGAGGGCAACATTAAAGAAGTTTCGGCCGATATTGTTAAAAGTTTCAGCAGTGACCAAAAATATATGTATGAAATGTGGGTTCCGGACACAATCCCGACAGGTCAAAATCCCGACAGGTCAAAATCCCGACAGGTCAAAATCCCGACAGGTCAAAATGGAGGAAATTTCCGAATTTCTGTTTGGTACTGCATACAGAAATACCTCTTTGGTTTCGCGGCATATGCCGACAAATATCCATTGCTCCGCTAAAACTCTTCCCTTGTTGTTCTTACGTCTGCTGAAATACGTTTCGTTTATTTCTACAGTTTGACTTTCTCCACCAATTACGGATGGCTCTTTCAAACCTGAATCGGCACACACCTGTAATTAAGTTGATAAGGTTAGGTTAGGTTGGTTAGGTTAGGTTAGGTTAGGTTAGGTTAGGTTAGGTCAATTATATGTTTATGGTGGGTTAGCTTACCTCTCTTAAATAATTATTGAAATCTACTGCAGTTGTGTGGCTTATGCATAACTCTTTTTCGCAATATTTCATTGACGTATATTCTTGTGACCACGAATAAATTTCTATATTATGTCGGAATTTATAAATAATTGTCGGGATTTTCGCCTGTCGGGCTTTTTGGCTGTCGGGATTTTGGCTGTCGGGATTTTGGCTGTCGGGATTTTGGCTGTCGGGATTTTGGCTGTCGGGATTCTGACCCAGACCCATGAAATGTGCATTAGCATACAATCTCACAAGCGTTAACCACCAGATCCCCAGGTGCCCTCCATCATGCAAGATGGCTAACACGAGCAAACAGGATCCTGCGCTTATATGTCTCTACACGGAATCCAGACAAAAACATCCAAGACCTAGTAAAAATTATAATGCTGGTTTACGCTCCAGGCTGGTTTTGGATAAAGTCTCATCCAAAGGCAAATGAGGGAGCATCTAATTTTTGGTATATCATGCACTTGCTTAAAGGCTTAGATAAAAAGCATCGGATGATTATGGAGCGTGTCCTCAGAAATAACGCCTATTTTGCCCACCCAGAGAATATCTTACTCTCAATGATAACAGACACAAGAAAAGGTCAGAGAGCTGGCTCTTCAGCACATCATTCGAGCAAGAACTAAGAGCACCGATGCGAGAAATTTTGAGCTGCCAAAAACACTGAACTTTGAAGCAGAAGATTATCCTAACATGATCGACTGGGACAACGAAACCATCACCCCTCCACCTATTTTACAGAATTTGACAAATAATGATGATCTTAAAGTTCGAAATGAACCACTTCAGCTTATTCCTTTTCCCTGTCACGGGTAGGAGGGGGGGGCGCATAGCGGTGTAATTACAGTATGTTGTTTAGGGGCCCAGGGGAAACTCTGAGCAGTGTGTAGAATAAGAATACAAAATTTCGACCCCCCCCCCCCCTATAATATTCACTGGTCATTTTTACATACATACATACATACATACATACATACATACATATATATGCAACTTTTAATCTGACTTCCACTTTAGCTGTAATTACGATTGTCTTAAACGCTAACTGTTAATAGATATACTGTGTATATTTTATATATATATATATATATATATATATATATATATATATATATATATATATATATATATATAACTGCAATGACCACGCAGTATATAAATGAATAGAAACGACATAAGTATTAAGGAACGTTTCTGCACACGAGGAAGAGAAATCACGAATAAATGAAAAATGAGGCGAACCGCCCGGGAATCGAACCCTCATTTTTCATTTATTCGTGATTTCTCTTCCTCGTGTGCAGAAACGTTCCTTAATACTTATGTCGTTTCTATTCATATATATATATTTATATATATATATATATATATATATATATATATATATATATATATATAGTGTAAAGGAACTCATCCACTATGAACTTGCCACTTTCCCGACAATGACGAAAGCTCCGTATAACGAAACGTTGGGAGTAACACAAATCATACTTTTTTACCTCCATACACCTAACTTTTTGTCACATTACCTCTCTCTCTCTCTCTCTCTCTCTCTCTCTCTCTCTCTCTCTCAAGCAGCGCGCGCTTTCTTTAAAAAGTAACCATCTTAAAGACCTTCTCTCCGCGTTCGCTGTCCCCCCCCTTGAGACCAGTTTGCTTGTAAAGCGCCCAAACTCCAGTCTCTCCTCAGCTCTTATTTTACACATTTTTTTTTTTTCCAATTTCTAACTTTTTCCTATTTCTTTTCTCTCTTCTTTTTAGTGTTACATTTTATTTTTGCGTTTCTCTTTCTTATTCCTTCCTTTACATTAAGTTTTATTTAATTATTATATCCTTTTATAGTCACGAATCGTAAAATAAAGACGCGAAGTCCAGCTTGTATTTAAAAAGCTTGTTGGGATGCAAATACCTGCTCTATAACCTTTAGTGGTGAAATCGTCTATCTATCTATCTATCTGTAGTATATGTATATATATATATATATATATATATATATATATATATATATATATATGGCGCAAATAACCAATTAAAAATACGCGACCTTGGCACGGTATATAGTGCATGCCGTGGGTGTGTGCGCGTTTGAGAGAGAGAGAGAGAGAGAGAGAGAGAGAGAGAGAGAGAGAGAGAGAGAAACTGTTACTGTTTGGCAGAGAGAACTAACTTATACCACTCATTTGGGCATTTACAGTTACGCTCTTCAACAGTGGTTGACAACTGTTACGTAATTTTTTTTTTTTCTTTTTTTTTATGGGATGGAAATGTTACTGTAAATATAAGTAAATTAGAACAGTTACCTCTTCTCTTAAAACTCGTTAAGACTTGCGAGTATAATTTCTTAAAAAGAGTACTTGATATTCTAAAGGTTTTAAGAGGAAAAAAAATTCTTTCGTTGTTGCTCAACATTCCAAAATTGGGAGTACGAGACCACGTTTAGATGTCTTTTCTAAATCAACAACATATAAATAAAGAAATATATGATCTCTCACATGTGTGTGTGTGTGTGTGTGTGTGTATATATCGGGTCGGCAAAAAAAAAAAAATAAATAGCGGGTCGGCAAAAAAATAAAAAATATCGGGTCGGCAAAAAAAACAACCTTTTAAATCTTTCATATCTCGGCAAATACGGTACATAGAACCATGAAATTTTAGTATGTTAGTACTAGGTAATTTTATGGTTTGTATGCCATCTTTTAGCATTTTAGCTGAGAAATTGGATTTATGGCGAATATTCCGGAAAAATCTTGCTAATCATAGGTTCAAGTTGATAATTAATTAAAGCGATTTTAATTAACGTAAGACAACTGCGGGAGGTTTGGACAAGCTTCTCAAGAAAATCGATAAAACAGGAGATATCAAAAGAATACCAGGTAGTGGTATTAAATTTGGCCACCAAACAGTCCTGATTTAAATCCTGTCGATTACGGCCTTTGGGAAAATTTGTCACGGAGAATTTATCGGGTCAAAGTAAGAAATGTCGCTCATTTACGACAGCTTCTTCTGGAAAAATGGGATGAGCTACCACAAGAACAAATCGATAAAGCTGTAGATGAGTTCCTTCCTAGACTGAAAAAGGTTGTAGAAGTTCGTGGTAAACATATCGAGCAGTTTTTTTTTAACATCAAGGAAGCAACATATGCGAGTACTTTGTAACTTTTTATCCGCACATACAATGCAGTAGTAGTGTAAATGGAGAATTTCCAGTGGCAAAAAGAAATGTTCAATAAATCCGTAATTTTCATTGGTTTTCTTTGAAATCCACTCACTGTATATGAAATTTACTTAGTTGTAGGGTGTGAAAAAATATTGAAATCTGACCATAACTTTGGATTTTACAGTCAAAGTTCGAGGTCTCCCTTTTTTTTTGCTATATATATGGGATGAATTTCACAATTAAACACGTGAAACGAACGGATGATGCAAACCCACAAGGAAAAAGGCGAGGTGACGAGGTGTACTTCTGAATACACGAAAGGCCTTGGAATAATTTTTCTTTTTCCTTGTGGTTTGTATTTTATATATATATATATATATATATATATATATATGATAATACCAACAAGGAAAATGAGAAACGATTCCGAGCGCTTTCGTCTCTTGCAAGATAATCTCAAAGAACGTTTTGTTAAGAGAAATATTTTTAATTTTCTTTGCCTGTTGTATCCACATTTCATAAAGTTCATGCAAACTGTGAATTATTCCCCATATATATATATATCAACGTAAATAACAACGCTTGTATAGGAGAACATTCCGCGCAAGATGAGGAGGGAGAACGAAATGAAAAAATGAGGTAACCACCCGGGAATCGAACCCGGGATCTTCCGATTGCCGGTCAGATATGATAACCACTACACCGGGTTCGATTCCCGGGTGGTTACCTCATTTTTTCATTTGTTCGTTCTCCCTCCTCATCTTGCGCGGAATGTTCTCCTATACAAGCGTCGTTCTTTACGTTAATTATACTGCGTGTTCTTTGCAGTTGAAATGTATATATAGGTGCGGCATGCGGGAGGTGCCCCCCTCGGGGCATTGGTTTCTGCGCGTATGTAGGAGAATTACGACATCTGATCGAGTGAGGACCATGGTGTAGTGGTTATCATATCTGACCGGCAATCGGAAGATCCCGGGTTCGATTCCCGGGTGGTTACCTCATTTTTTCATTTGTTCGTGCTCCCTCCTCATCTTGCGCGGAGTGTTCTCCTATACAAGCGTCGTTCTTTACGTTAATTATACTGCGTGTTCTTTGCAGTTGAAATGTGTATATATCTATATATATATATATTTATTTATTTTTTAAGTATCCCTCCAAAAATGTCCCTACTTCTAAATAAATGTGCTGTGCTAAGCTAAAAAAAGAAAGCAATCTAGACACAAAGACAAACAAAATAGGTGTGTAAAATATATAGGAGTTTGTTAACCTCAATTAAACATGGTCATTGTAATCACCAGTTTTTTCTAACACAATATACAACCTTATACAAATGTTTAACGTAATTTTTTTTAAAATAGCTCAGCTGCGATGTTGTTGATTACCTCAAAGACTTTGGTCTTTAGGTTTTCAAGTGTCTTAGACTCAGTAGAATAGACCCTGTCTTTATGTAACCCCACAAAAAAGAGTCATTGGGTGTGAAGTCAGGTTTGTATGGGGGTCACTCCACTGGATCATGAAGGAAGATTAATCGCCCGGAAAAAATGTTTCCTCAAAAAGTTGCGAGTTTCACGACCAATGTGTGTGAGCAGTGGCGTACATAAGGCGGGGCATAGGGGGCATAGACCCCCTTTGTAAAAATTATTGCTACTCTCATTAAAGATATTTGAAAAAGAAATTTAAAAAAAATTGATAACTTTGCAACATTCACCACAAAAAAATTTTGATGTGATATGGAATTTCAGTTATTTTATGGTTACCAGGACATGTTATTAACTCAAAACTCAAAAGCAATTTTGGCTGGCTTAGGAACGTTTATATACGTCTTTATACGTACGATTAATTTGTGCAAATTTAATTCTTCGCCCATAAATTGGAAATAAAATACAACTGAAGCCTTCCAAGATGCAATTCATTTTGATTCCAAATCAATCATCATCAATTTTGAGCTGACACACAAACACACAATATATATATATATATATATATATATATATACACACACACACTGTGTATATATATTAATGATACACTTTCCAACACTAAAGCAAACTTAAAATTTTGTATAAAAATTTCATGACGTAAGAGAAAAAAATAAAAAATTGAATTATATTTATAATCTGGACAATATGGTAGAGTTTGTCCTCTCATTAAGTCACTCGAAACCAGCTAACTCGACTAAAATTCCTAACTTCCAGCACGCAGACTTTTGTAAATTTCGAAATGAATTGTCACACGTCAATTGGGAAAACGTAATGGGATCTCCAACACAAAACTAATGTGGGAATCGAATGAAACAGTATTTAGGACTATAAATGAGGAAAGTGTACCATATAAAATTAAGCGTGCGAAAGTAAACAACAAGCCCTTGTGGTTTACTTCTAGAGTAGGAGACATTATAAAGAGTAGAGATAGGGATTATAGGTTACATAAGTGCGATAAAGACAATTTGTGGTTACGAAACAACTACATATCTCTAAGGCGTGAAGCGAAAAGTGTAATAAAAAAGTCCAAGCGCGAATTTGAGTCTGAATAGCTCGTGACGGTAAAGAAAACCCCAAGCGATTCTTTCACTATGTCAACAATAGAAATCCAGTAAAAAGTGTCTTGGGTCCGTTGAAAATTGTTAACGGAGAGCTAGTTTCTGAAAACAAGAAAATGGCTACCTTGCTAAACGAATTTTTTACGTCACTTTTTACTATAGAAGATGTAACGAATATCCCTACGGTCATAGACATAATACTTTTTGATAATGGTCATATTTTGGATAATATTGTGGTTAATGGAAGGGCGGTAATGCACTATATTCGTAAAATGAAAATGCTTAAATCACCGTGACCGGATTCCATATATCCCATACAACTAAAAGAATTAAAAAGCATTGTTGTGCCGCTAACAAAGATTTTTAATGCGTCTATTTCTGAGGGGTGCGTACCAGATAATTTCAAGTTAGCAAACGTAACACCTATCTTTAAGAAAGGCGATAAAGGTGCGGCGGGAAATTATAGGCCAATCAGTTTAACGTCTGTTGTAGGTAAGCTACTGGAATCAATAATTAGGGATCGTATAGTCGAACACTTAGAATTGCATAACTTGGTTAGAAATACGCAGCACGGTTTTAGGCGAAACAAATCTTGCTTAACTAATCTTTTAGAATTTTTTCAAAGCGTGGTTGAAGTTTACGATAGTCATCGGGCGGTTGATGTAGTGTATTTAATTTTTCAAAAAGCGTTTGACACCGTACTGCTCAAAAGATTCATTGAAAAAACTAAGACTCATGGAAGCAGGGATGTAGTAATAAATTGGATAGAAGAGTGGTTGCGAGGTAGGAAACAGAGGGTGGTCGTTGATGGAGCGGAGTCGTCTTGGGCTAATGTAGCGAGCGGCGTTCCTCAGGGTTCTCTATTGGGCCCCTTGCTTTTTCTTATATATATATATTAATGATTCAGATGTCGGCCTAGTCATTACAGTTTCAAAGTTTGCGGATAACACGAAGTTGGGTGGTAGGGCGATTAATGACGACGATAGAGGTAAAATCCAGGAAGATCTGAATAAAATCGTTGATTGGTTAGTCACATGGCAAATGAGATTTAACGTCGGTAAATGCAAAATTTTACATATAGGTTCGTGTAACGGTAATTTTGCGTATAGTATGTCAGGGAAGGAGTTAGCAAGCGCAGAGCAGGAAAAAAATTTAGGAGTTATAGTCACTGTTGATTTAAAAATAGCGAAACAAAGTACAGCAGCGGTCAATAAAGCGAACAAAGTGTTAGGTTTTATAGCTCGGAATTTTGAGTACAAATCGCGCGATATTATAGTTCCTCTTTATAAATCATTAGTTAGACCCCATTTGGAGTACGCGATCCAATTTTGGAATCCGCATATGTAAAAAGATATAGACAAACTCGAAAGAGTTCAAAGACGAGCAACTAAGATGATTCCGTCGCTTAAGTCGAAGTCGTACGAGGATAGGCTTAAGGAGTTAAAATTGACTACACTCGAGACTAGGAGGCTAAGAGGTGATCTAATCCAGGTTTTCAAAATTACGAATGGGTTCGATAACGTAGAGATAGCTTTTTCGAAATATCTCAATATAATAGGATTAGAAATAACGGGTGTAAGTTGACAAGTAGAAGGTTCGAGACAGCAGTTGCCAAAAACATTTTTACGCATAGAATAGTAAATAGGTGGAATAGTTTGCCGGTAGAAGTAATTAGTAGCACGTCTATAAACATGTTTAAAAATTGATTAGACGCATATGTTGATAGATTGGGTATAGTTTAAGGTAGAGAAATTAAGGTTTAGTGGTTCGGAACCCACGTAAAATTGTAGGTCCCCTCCGCCACCACGGAGGACATGCACAATACACAATTACGAACACAGTTAGGTAGACCAGCCATGAGTGGATCCTAGGGTCTTTGTTGGTCTGAAACATTACAACATTATAAAATTTTCGGATATCAGTTCGCCTAGAAACTAAAACCTTATGAAAAGCATAAAAAATTACAAATTAGTAAGGATTGGGTTTTGTTTTTGGAATTTTATTACTGTCAACATCCCCTCTGTCTCCCCGCCCCCCCAGAAGAGGAATAAAATATCCTAAGTAAAAAGGATTATTATCAATTAGTAATTTTTTGCGCTCCACAATTTTTCTAGGCGAACATTTTTACGAAACTACATTTTTGCATACGCAGAATTTATATTATCTTCATAGTTATTTATGTGAAAGCAATTTGTGAGCACTGCCATATATATATATAAGGCGCTCCGGACCACAACCTGCCAAGCACCAGTGGGACCAGAACTGAGTTATTTATTTTTTATACCACTATATTCCCCCAGCCTTCCTTTATCCCGTGGGTGAGTCAGGGAGTGGATTATAGACCTGTACGTATGGTCGAAGGCAATCAAATATCGTTATTGGTTCAAAAGTTATGGCATTTTACAAGTTGACAAACTTTAACCACATTTTTCTAATTTTTTTCTAATTTTGGCGCTTGGCAGCTTGTGCTCCGGAACATCTCATATATGTACCCACTTTTTAAGTGTGTACTGCATAGTACCAGTACACTGAAAGAATATATATATATATATATATATATATATATATTATATATATATATATATTAGTGGTGGACCGGATGTCAGTTTTTCAGTATCTGCGGATGCGGATTTTTAATTTCAATATCCGCGGATGCGGATATTTAGTTAATCTATCAATATAATATAGAATTATGAATATACATAATTTTTCAAATTTCGTGATATTACTATTATGGCAGGCAATGCATAAGAATTAAAATTAATATTAATGTTTTCATTATGATAAAAATAATAACTTTCTCAAGAGTTTCAGCCACAGAAAATTCAATGAAACAAGTTTCATTTAATTTTCTGTGTTACCACGTATTTATATTTTCAGGTTTATATATTTGTTTGTTCATTAATAATTAATACTTTACATGAAATGTGCATGACTGGGCCTTATATGCAACTTTATAAGCTAATTTAATTGTAAATTGCATAATTTATTAGAGGTAATATCCGCAGTCAGAAGTGCGGATGCGGATGTTAAAAATGATGCGGATGTTAAAAATGATGCGGATATCCGGTCCATATATATATTACAGTAGACTTGTCAGATGAATTAATGTACGGTAGGCCTTTTGGTGGTGTTGCTTTCTTAATAAGAAAAAAATTGTCAAAACAAAATTTTTAACAAGCGATAATGTAAGGTTGTTAGGCATTGAGTTACAAGTGAACAATGATTGCATATTAATTGTAAACTGCTATTTACCATATAACAACGGCAGTAATCTAGATGAATACATTGATTTGCTGTACAAAATTAAGTCGTCACCAGATAACCCCAAATATTCTCACTGTATAATAATGGGGGACTTTAACGCACATGTGAACTCGGAATTCTTTGTAGAATTGGGTAACATGTGCGAGTCGGCCAATTTAAGTATAAGTGATGTAGATGTATTAGGGGGTAGCCAGTGGTAATTTTACATACGTTAGTGATATGAGTGGTACCACCAGGTGGATTGATCATTGTCTCACTAGTAATAATCTAAAGGATCGAATTGTTAGAGTTCATATTTTGCATGATTTCCTTCTTTCTGATCATAGACCATTAGAAATAGTAATTAATATTACCAATTTATGCGCAACACGACTTAACAAGAACTCAATAGGTAAGAATAATCGTGTCGATTGGTCCAATGTTACGATGCAGAAGAGAATAAAATACAAAGACAGAACAAGTCACTTCTTTAATAATTTATAAATTTTGCACCTTGCCTGTAATAATCCTTGCTCAAATGATTCACTGTAAACTCATAGATAGGTATTATAGTAAGATAATATCCCTGTTAAGAGAAGCAGGAAGCCCCCTGATTAAATCTTACAACTATCATACTAAGGTTATTTCTGGATGGAATGATTTTATTGCCCCCCTGAAGAGGGAATCGAAAGACGCCTATGATTTGTGGTGCTTTCATGGTAGACCCAGATTAGGACCAGTATACTTGAATATGTGTAGAAGTCGGGGTCGGTATAAGGCGGCCATAAGGCGATGTAAACAGGAAGAAGAGTCTATTCGAGCATCAAAAGCCTGTGAAGCTCGCATAAATAACGATAACAACAAATTTTGGAAATTTGTTAAGAATCAAACGGGTGTCAAAAATGTCCTCCCTCCGACAATCGATGGGGTGTCGGGGGAGGATGAAATTGCAAAGCTGTGGAAAAACCACTATTCTAACATTCTTAACAGTGTGAGTAGGAATAATCTTAAGATAGATTGCAGCGAAACGATTGTGGGAGGGACAAGGGAAAATATTTTTATATCATTTTCTGAAGTAAAAAGGTTAATTAAAGAGTTAAAGACTGGTTCTGCGTAAGGGGTAGATGACTTATCGAATGAGCACTTAAAATATGCAAATGACGTAGTATGTCTGCATATATCATTGCTCCTATCAGCCATGCTGGCTCATAGCTATATCCCTCCAGAGTTCATGAGGGTATCTATCTTGCCCCTGGTCAAAAATAAGTACGGAGACATTCTGTCCAGCAATAATTACAGGCCTATTGCTGTCGCTTCCTACTTCTCGAAACTACTAAAAAAAACTCTTGTTACGCCGATTAAATGATTTTCTATGGACATCTCCTAATCAGTTTGGCTTTAAAAGGTCCCACTCAACTGACCTGTGTATCTATGTACTTAAAGAAACAATATCTAAATACATTAACAGTAATTCAACTATTTATAACTGTTTCCTAGATATAAGTAAGGCATATGATAGGGTGAACCACAATATTTTATTTGCAAAACTAGAAGACAGGAAGGTTCCCATGTACATATTAAATTTATTGAAATTTTGGTATTCCCACCAATCTTTCACTGTTAGGTGGGGCAATGTACTATCCGAGTGTTTTGGCTCCTCTTGCGGGGTGAGACAAGGCTCCTTGCTCTCCCCTGTGCTGTTTAATGTGTATATGGACGGATTAATTGCTTCACTTAATGAGGCAACAGTGGGATGTTGTATAGATAACACAGGGATAAATAACTTAGTTTATACCGATGATATGGTGTTAATAAGTCCCTCTGTTGAAGGTCTGGATCGGCTACTAAAAGTCTGCGAAGTGAGTGTATTCGCAGAAACATGATATTCTTTTTAATGTTACAAAAACTAAGATTATGCAATTTCATCCTAAAAGCTGTAATCAGCCAGCTGATATAAGGTTTAAATGAATGGTGAAGTAATTGAGGAAGTACAAGAGTAAGTATTTGGGTCAAACTAACCAGCTCCTTGAGTGATGACTCTGATATAAGAAAACGATCTCGAAGCCTGTGTGCTAAAGCGAATATGACCATAAGGAACTTTCGATTCTGTACAAGTGAAGGTAAAGACACTCTCTTTCGTACTTTCTGCAGTAATATATACGGACAGCAACTGTGGGTGAATTAAAAAAGGTTCTGGCAGAACTCTAAATTTGCTGTACAACAGGTCTTTTAGACTCACATAAATTACCCCGAGATGCTCAGCTTCGCAAATGTTTGCTACCCGCAATGTCCCGAGCTTCCCGGAGGTAACAAGACGCGCTCAACACAGTCTAATGCAAAGAATTAAAAAATCAACCAAACTATCTATGAGTCCTGCCATTTATCCTCTAAGGCCTAAGCTATGGACTTCTTGGTACGAAAACGTCTGTCTGTAGCTCCATTTAACTTCGACAGTGCAGTATTATTTCTAATCAATTGTATATATTTCTATCCTTAGTATATGAACTGTCATTGTATTAATAATATTTGTCATATGGACTATAGTCTGCCAATAAACCTTTTCATTTTCATATATATATATATATATATGAGGTAAAGTTTCTTTAAAATGAACTGAATAAAATGTTGTTACTTCAAACTAAATTTGGTTTAGAAAGTTCGATTAAGAAGCAAACTTTATTTACAAAGAATAAATACGCTACATAAAGTTTATAATACTGAACAGTTGAAGCGAAAAGTCCTATCCATAGATTTACACAAAAAAAATATTGGCATTTACGTTCGAGTTAATAATATTTATGTAATTTAATTGGTAGAAGCTTTTCGCACAAAAATCTTTGAGATTAAATTTCAATTTATACAGGGTGGGTCAAAAAGTCTGGGCACCCCCTCAAAGTAAGATTAGTGCACACGAAAGAAAGAATTTACTACATATTAACAATTTTAACATTTAATTTAACTTTTAATTTAACAAAAATATGTACTAAAATGCGAAAAATTAGATACGTAAATATTTTAAAGGGGGGGGGGGGGTGCCCTGACTTTTTTCCCACCCTGTACAATAGAAACTAAAACGAAATATTTACGACTAACAAATAAAATGAATTAGTAAACCACCCAATTTGGTGGATTAATATTAAAAGTGTATTAAAAGTGTATTAAAAGTGTATTCCATTAATTTCTAATATTAAAAATGGAAATTGAGGTAATTTTAGAAATAATAGAAAATATGTAGACGCAAATAATTACAGTACCATGTAATAGACTAATTTTCATTATTAAAAAAATTAATAATACAAAATTACATTCTTTTGGAATCAGACATTTCCAAATTTCTCGCATGAAATCGTGTGTTCAATTCCAAGTAAATGTGTTTAATCTAAACCAAATTTATTTTGCAGTAACACCCAGAGGCGTAGCTACCATATACACACATACGCACGTGCGTACACTTCAAATCTGACCAAAAATTTAATCTTGACCGCGTTTTCCTCGGTTGTACTTAAAACATCACAGACGTCATCAGATAGATATACGTGTTATATTTGTTTCATTGAGCTGCGTCACTCAAGTGACTTAGGCAAGGGTATCACAAAGGAACTAGTATGACCAAACAGTGTTATAGTAGTCCCTTTGCTATGACATAAATGGATCCGCACGGATTAGCCCCTGCGAGGGTGATTCATATGGCAGCTTGCCAGTCAACAGTTGGACGTCCATTCGACGTAAGTAATGTTACGATTTTTGACTTTCAGGAAAACTTGCGGAGTTGACAGGACCAAGCAATTGAAGATATTTACAGTCATTATGGAGATGATATGGAACTAACGAAGGACGAGTTCAATCGAAAGGTCACTAGGTGGAGGCATAGATGGATGGGCAATGATGGTCCACAGACTTTAGTGGAGACGCTTGACCATGCCAGCCCAGAGTTTTATCCTGGGATTTATGTTGCCATTACGACACTTCTCACGTATCCTGTTTCTACATTCACTGCAGAGCACAACTTTAGTAGAATGAAACGACTGAAAACCCCACTTCGCAGCACGATGAGTGACGATAGATTGTCATCTCTAGCGATACACATTCATAAACACAAGGACGTTGATATTGATAAAGTGATTTCAAAGTTTTCAACAGCTAGGGGTAGACGTCTAGTCTTGCGTTTGTAAGTGACTAAAACTACTATTTTATAGTTATATCTATTCTTGTAAGCATACACGACCATTCTGGTCAATAATAAAGGCTTTAGGCTACTTTAAAGTTTCTCATTTATGTACGTTTTTGGTTTTAGCAAAATGAGTAGAGATAAAGAAGGTAGAATTTTCATTTGGTAGTGACCAAGATTGTGTTTGTGGTTGAAAATGTGTACTGGCCAATAAAGAAAATGCTTAAAATACGCGGTGTTTCACTGTTTTGTTTAGAAATATCTCGTGGAAAATGCTGGAAATAGTATCGACGAGCCCCAAGGCGGCCAAATTTTCTGAGGAGCATTCCCTCAGATCCTTCTAGAGGTTTGCGACTTCGGAGCTCAATATACAGTATGTTACATTGTGCGTACAGTCGAAAAAAGTTTAGCTACGGAATGACACCATTTAGTTAGTTCAATTTGAACAAAATTGGTCTCATAATTTGGAGCGACAATGCTTTGTTAGTCTACAATCTAGACAAATTCTTTGTTTATATTAAACAGTGAGTTTTTGGGGGGTTATACTTTATTAAAAAAAAATACTTGTCACTTAACAAAACTGTGTCTCATAATTATGAATACAGTATTTTGTCAGTCTAAAACCAAACAAATTCTTTAAGCTAAATAGTTTTTTGGGGACGTGTACATATAGTACTTTTTTTCTTGTACTTTATTGAAAAAGTACTCGTATCCTTAAATATAAACAATGGAAGTGATTCCACAGTACATACAGTAGGACCCCTATATCTTAACTTTCAAAATCTATTTTTTTTATTATTATTTTTAACAGTTCTAAGAAAAAATTTACCAACCTTACAGATTTCATTAATAAACTTACATAGTTTTAAAAAAAGGTTCAAAGAATAATGACCTGAATTCTCAAGAATTGGAAAACCATTTTAATATACTTTAAATATTAGAATCGAATGATTTTGGTCCTTCGAGGTAAAAGAAATTCAGTCATTGATGATACACGCTTTTTTTAACCAATTCAAACATTCACACACGTACAAAATAAAAATGTAAGTGTTAACTTCCTTTTATATAATATATATATATATATATATACACAGACCCGGATAAAGATGTGTCCACGTCAAAAATAAGTAAGTACAAATATAAAACATGGCATTAACATCTAAATTAGTTGTCATGGAAACGTTTCATACTTATATTGCGTCATAGCAATTATGGAAATTTGCGCGTAACTATTATTATTATTTTATATCCATTTGACATTTTAGATACGTCCAAGCTTGAAATGTTGTTTCAGAATTTAAAAAATCGTACATACGAAACTATTCTTTAGGTTATATTATTACTTTCATTATCACATAAATTTAATGAATTTGACCTACGCATGCGTATTACCACTATAATATATGCGTGTGACCTTGAAATGATTTTGTACACCTCTTCATAGGGTGTCCAGATTTGTGCTTGGAAAAACCGGGACCGGGGTGAATCTATGCCCTATAGCCTATAGGCTTATTTTGAAAACACTTTTTAACAGAGTAAATGAATACCAAATATAATAATACGCACCTTATAGTGTCATATTCGCAGTATATATAATTAATAACTCTTAAAATATGGAAAACCGGGACGTATGGACACCCAACGCTTTTCATGAAGCACCAATACTAAAATATTAGGTGTGCATAAATGTAATAATATGGGTGGTATTTCTCCACCTTTTATGTACACAGAG
This sequence comes from Bathynomus jamesi, assembly GCA_023014485.1. Lineage (NCBI taxonomy): Eukaryota > Metazoa > Arthropoda > Malacostraca > Isopoda > Cirolanidae > Bathynomus > Bathynomus jamesi. The sequence continues at coordinate 942,471 of JAJOZX010000511.1, read as the reverse complement.
AATAAAGGATACCTTTTCCAAATTGCAAATGCTTTACATATTCCAAAAGACAAACAAACATGTGTGTCACGTCATCGGTGAATGACCTTGAACATGTAAAGCGACATTGTATATAAATACGTTCTATTGAATGCATAATAAAGCAAAATATACATTAGAAACGTAAATATTCTGACAATTGAATCCTCCGGCGAAATTCCTCCTTATACAGGGTGTTCAAAAAGAAACGCAACCCATTGGAGAATGCATATATCATTGTACCCTTTTTCTTTCTGTTTCGGGTTGCGTTTCTTTTCGAACATCCTATAGTATACTGCGAGACAAATTATGTAAGGCTCACTAAAATCATTCGAATACCAATAGACCGGCCACCAAACTTTCCCGATCTTACCCCAACTGAGCGTGTGTGGGGAGTAATGGTAGAGTAATGGTAGAGTAATGATAGAGTAATGATAGAGTATTAACAAATAAAGAAAGCTTTCTAAGACACGTCAATGAGGTTTGGGAGAACCTACGTAGAAATCCCATTGTTTGCAATAACCTTGTGGCATCCACGAAATATTAAAAATGTAGTAAATTTCTTTCATTTTTATTCCAACCTTTGTAACATCACATCTGGAAATAAAGAGTTACGTTTTGGAAGATTGGGAAGGTACTTGAAGCGAAGATGATGTAGAATTAGTTATTAAAACAATATCGAGTTGTTTAATTGGATGTTTTCATAAATAAGAATTACTAGAAATTCCCTTTTTACGTCATCCCTTCTTTATAAACTGGAAGAACACGTCAATATTCGCTACAGCCATTGGTAGTAATGCAAAAAAGACTAATTAGGAAAATCTATAAATCGAACAAGTATAATGAAAGCATGGATCAATGTCACGATTAAAAATCCTAAAACTAAGAGAAATCAAAAAACTAAGCATTGCCTCATATATGTATCAAATCGTCCACAATACTGCACCAGAATCATCCAAACAACATACTAGCTTCCAAACACAACACCGCTTTAACGCAAGGACGACCAAACACGTACATTAGAAAATCGAATTACACTCTAGATTGCGCGAGTAGATCCTTATCGTCTACAGGACCAAACCTTTGGAACACCCTTGATCAAGAGATAAAACAACCAAGAACATTAAAAATTCTCCGAAGAAAACTGAAAGACAAATTCATCGAATTATATAAGCCATAACGCTGTATCTCCCGTCTTATTCCCATAACCAAAAATTAAATATTTCCCTATATACTCTCATTTTCTCATTTCCATGATATGAAATTAATCTATACTTAATCTATGTAGCAAAACATAAAAATAATAATAAATGGGAAAATAAAACCAAATATAGGGTGGTCCAAAAGTGTTCCTATTTATTTTGCTTGAAATAATGATATTTCTATTTTATGTTCTACAGGCCATAGATGATGATGGGTGTACAAGAACGTGTGATGGTAGTAACACTACGTAGCCAAGGAAGAAGTGCGAAGAAATTCGAGAAAAATTCGAAAGAAGATTTCAACAAATCAGCACCTACAGACTAGGGTTTCTCAACCCGAATGCCGGGCGGAAAATGATAACCTTAAATCCCGGACAAGCGCAGCAAATCCTGAGATTTCCCAGATTTTACAAACTATTCTAAAAACGTTTTATTTCAAATAGTTTTACGTTAATTTACTACTGTATCTAGAAAATACAAACATAAAGACTAGGATGACAAATTTATAATAGCACGAATCACGTTATGTTGTACAACTCGAAGAGGGCCTATATAATATGCCCTGTGATGTTGCGCATGCGTAATATGATTGGTATTTTTGATGATTGACTCGGACTGAAACCAGTCATTTGATTTCCCGTGAATCGAACAGTTTGTGTTTTAGTGGATTTTAATTTCGATTATTTTCATTTTAGTGGCACAGTGACTGGCACACCTTTTGCTGTTGATACTTTTTTTTAATAAAAATTAGTTAGAAGTATATAAAAGGTGTTGTGTCGTATAAATTACACTATACTATAATTTATTTTTGTTGAAGTGCAAAGCTGCAAATTAATAGCCGCCTCGGCTATATATCGTATTTATGTTTCTGCAGTGTTTGAAACTTGGCCTAGGCTCTATCCTTTATTAAATTATCATTATTGTGTTAAAATATTTATATAATTTATATTTAATATAAGTAACTAATCTGGATTTATATAATGCTTAAACATTTTAAAACTATCATCATTATTTTTTATAAACCGGAAATTCCGGGATCCCGGGACGATGGCCGATTTTGTTCCGGAAAACCGGGATAGTGAAAACCCCTGAAAACGAGAAACCCAACTACAGACAAAGCCATTCGCGAGCTAGTCAATAAATTTAAAAGAACAGGATCTGTTCATGATGAGGCAAGATCTGGATGTCCAGATACCTCTCAAGAAAATGTCGAATTGGTAGAGATGACTTTGAAACAAATTTAGAATGTCAACTCGCACACCATCACGTAGACCAGTGGTTCTTAACCTTTTTAGGTTGCGACTAGGCTTGCCAACCCTCCCGGAATCGTGTGTGTTCTCCCGGCTCCGGGAACGTTATCCTAATCTCCCGGATATCTTACAATTTGAGAATAGTTTTCTTTAAATACATAATTTGGTATCACCTTATCATTTGATATTATTTAGCCTTTAAATAATCTGGTTTTTTTACTACTGATAAAATAACATATATATATATATATATATATATATATATATATATATATATATATATATATATATATATATAGGGGCATTGATTGACTTAATTGACTTAGAATATGTCTTTATACCCCCTGCATATGGCCTCAAAATGCCCTTGAAATTGGTCATATTTAAAAAATTTCTCGGGGGGCTTATAGCGCCACTCCCCGAACCCGCCAGCTAGAGCGGCTCGCCCCCACCCCCCTTTAGGGCCTGTATATATATCATCTCCCAGAATTGTATTTCAGAAAGTTGGCAAGCCTAGTTGCGACCCAAATTTTGGTGGTCGGGGGTAGCTCGGCGACACATGCCTTCAAACAGTTCACTCGTAATAGATAATAAAATAGATAATTAATGGTAAAATAACACTGGCCAACAAAATGAAAACTTTTTTTCTCATCACAAACATGATCACACTTTTCTTAATGCATTTTTCACGCTGATTCCGAATCTGGTTTTATTTTGTTTCTAGCACGTATAGTTATATAGATACACTGGTTTGATATTTTAAGTTTTTGATATTGCTATAAGAAAATTTATGGATGTATAGATCACACTTAGGAATGCTAAACAACAAATACATCATATACCTTATTCAATGTACTTATAAATAAAGAATATATACATTATTTATTAAAAGCGCTGTGAGTGTGATTTCCTTTTGTAAATTTGGCCTGGATTGTCACGATACAGCATCCAACAATGGTCCGCCATCATGCTTTCATTCCAATATCCTTGGTAGCCTTCTCCATCATCTGAATATCTTGATGGAAGCGCTCTCTTGCTCGTCACTCACTGCACCAAGGTTTTCAGGAAAGAAATCTAAGTGGGAATGCAGGAAGTGAATTTTTAACGACATTCGACACTCCATTTCTTTGAAGGCATCAAGGAGGTTCTTGACTCCATCCTTATACGCAGGTGACTTGTTGCTTCCAAGAAAGTTTCACATATCCATTTGAACGCCAGCCAAGCCTTCAATTCCAGCGGACTTAGGACTTTTTCAAATTCAGTGTCATTCAAAACCCCTTATTTGTGGCCCAACAAAAATTCCTTCCTTCAATTTTGCTGCAGTAACCTTCGGAAATTTCCTTGAAAGGTATTGGAACCCTTCAGAATTGACTTTACCCATTGCTTTAACAAAATTCTTTATTAAATCAAGTTTAATGTGAAGAGGTGGCAGATAGATCTTTTGGGGATCCACTAAAGGGACAGACTGGACATTGCTTATCCTGGGACATATGTATACCTAAGTGGCCAGTCACTTTGGTGTAATGTTCTATAGTGGCGCGACTGTCCCACAGGCAAAGGAAAACAAAATTTTGTGAATCCTGACTGCATACCCATAAGCATTCCTATAACTTTTAGATCTCCACAAACATTCCATTGATGACTGTCGTATTTGATTGCCTTAAGCAGTATATCCATATTGTCATACGTCTCTTTTAGATGGACGGAATGGGCAATGGGGATGGATGGCATTATATTACCATTATGCAAAAGAACTGCTTTCAGGCTTTTCTGCGACGAATCAATAAAGAGGCGCCACTCAGATGCCACATACGTCTGAGATATGGCTGTAAATAGTCCATTGATGTCATGGCAATAACAGAGAGGACCGTCTACTGAAAAGAATGCTGTTAATTCAAAATTCCGCTTTCGGTAGTAACTAATACGAACATTGTTCTCAAGTAAATGTTCTCCTTTAGTCTTGAGGCGAGAAGCTCTGATTTCTCTTTAGACAGCGATAAGTCTCTAACAAGATCATTCAACTGTCCTTGGGTTAACTTTTTAGGCTCTAAATGTCTACCTTCAAAGTGTACTCTGGTTCTGTAGATGGTCCGGAAAACGCCAGTTGCACCTTCATCACTTTCCATGTCATCTATGATAGAATCTAGCCTATCACTTGGGGGAATTGGAATGGGCAATGTTTCATCATGTTTTACTGGTCTACGTGCTGAATCCAAGTTTGGATATACAATCTGGTGTTTGTTCTTGGCAGAAAACCCCATTAAGTTCACACTACAAAAATAACAGTCTTCATGATGATCTCTCGGCTCTCCTCCATATCATGGGTATGGCAAATGGCATTGAAGCTTTCTTTTTGTTAAGCCAATCACGTAATCCATTTGAACAGCCAGAACAGATTTGATGTGGCGCCCATGGTTTATCTTGGTCACCTAGATGGCAACCAAAGTATAGCTTGTATATTTTCTTAATGTCGGTTGTAATACTTCGTCGCTGTGTTTTAGTTGTAACTGGCCGCATACGAAACAGAACTTGTCGGGGTCATTCTTACATTGTCGAGGCATGTTGACTGACCTGAGCAAACTATAAATTCAAAAAAATGTACACCAACTTGACACAACAAGTTTGGACTGGACTGATCTTTGACACACAAAGCACGGCGTTGTTGCCTGAATCACACAATGCTGCTAGACGTAAAAGCTCACACCTGAAATACATAAGATGTATAATTAAGATAATTGAAATATAATAAGATGAATAAACTAAAAAAAAAACAATAAAATAAACACAATCAAATGTTGAAATATTAGTATTTTGCCTATTTAAAATGGTTAAATCTGTGTAGTTATATATATGCCCACATCTTGAAAACTATACGTGCTAGAAAAAATCTGAATGCAGTTTTGGAATCAGCGTGAAAAATGCTATCCAGCCACCACAAAGTTTACTCTGATGAAAAATCTTTGTTGACCAGTGTAATTAGTGATAACATAAATAAATGATAAATGACAATTTAATGACCCAATCAAAATGACTTAGCGACCCAATTTTGGGTCGCGACCCAGGGGTTAAGAACTACTGACATAGACTGAGCATATCAAAAATGACTTTTCTCAGGATTTTAAAATCAACATTAAAAAAAGAAAAATTACCATATTCAAGTGCTACACAAGTTACACGAAGAGGATTATCCAAGGCGAGCCGCCATGTGCACAGAATTCATTGAAAAACTTCATACGGAAAACTTATTAAACCACATTCTCTTCAGCGATGAGGCGACATTCCATACATGCAGAAAGGTTAATCGACATAATTGCTGTATCTGGGGTAGTGAAAAACCAACCGAGTTCTACGAATGAGAGAGAGAGAGAGATATTCCCCTAAAATTAACGTCTGGTTGGGTATGACAAGATCGAAGATTTACGGACCTTTTTTCTCTGCAGATTGCAGAAGCTACGGTAACAGGGCCAATTTATCTTGACATGCTTCAGCAGTTTCTTGAACCCCAGCTTCGTTCAGATGGCATTCTCGACACTGTTGTCTTTCAACAAGATGGACTTCCATGTCATTATGCAAACATCGTTCGGGCGTACCTTGATGAGCTCTTACCAAATCGCTGCATTGGACGCGGTGGAAACAGGCCCTGGGCAGCACGATCTCCGGATTTAACACCATTAGATTTCTTTGCGTGTGGCTTTATAAAGTCTGAGGTTTACCGAACAAGAGTTACAGACCAGCAGGATCTGCGAACCCGCATTGTCGCGGCAGTCGCTAAAATAACCCCAGAGATACTTGAGAATGTGTTCCGCAATGCAGCGGACCGATTTGAGATTTGCAGAGACACTGTGGTGCTCACGTCAAATCTTAGACCTAAGCTTGATAAATCAATATACATCTAATTATGTTACTATATATTTTATCATAAAATACTATTATTATTACGAACAAAATATACAAACAGTCAGAAGACAACAATATGATATTTAACACCTAGAAATTTCAGCTCTTGAGATATGGTAGAAATGAGGAACTTAGACTGCATATTATGTCCCAGATAGACAAAAAATCCAGAGAAGCACGAAAGCGGTTGACTTGGGGGTAATAATGACCGATGATGCGAAATTCGAAACGCAAAATCAGATAGCAATAAACAACAAAAAGAGTCGCGGAACAGGAACTAAGAACGTTCAAAAGGAGGGACAAAACTAATGATTCCCCTGCTGAGAACATTGATCATACCAAAGCTTGAATACTGCTCAGTTTTGACGTCCCTGTATGGGCAAGGTCAAGGTATCTAAGGTTGTTAAAATACCCTATTAGCAATATTCAATATTTAATTATATTTTAGTTTCTAATGTCCCAATAAATACTAAAGTTAACCTTAGCTGAATACCTATAGTTGTGAATGTGTAATCTTAAATGAACATTCTAACTGTACGTTTATGAACATTTGTTTGTATGTTACAACAGATAATATCTACAGGGTGGCCACAAAGTCCCTTTGCATGAAAAACTATGTTCTCTAACGACACGATATATTTCACCGCAAAGGAACTTTATAGCCATTCTGTATGTACTTTTTTTCTCTCTGTCTTTAAAACTAGTGTACATAACTTCACTACTCTGCATTATCTATCAAGATTTACCATACAACTCCATTCTGCCAATAAAGGATAAAATTTGCTTGTTAATGGCAGTTCTATGCTATGTAAATATATGGAGGCATTACTATCCCACTTGTCTGAATGTATGATGGGCATGTATGTATATATGTATGAGGGTGCGTATTAATGGGTATATATACACCCTGCCTACATACAATCCCCGCCTCTTACGGTCTTCAATCTCTCTCTCTTCGCCATACATATATATATATATATATATATATGCAAATAACTGCAATGACCGCGCAGTATATAAATGAATAGAAACGACATAAGTATTAAGGAACGTTTCTGCACACGAGGAGGAGAGATAACGAAATAATGAACATTTTTCATTATTTCGTTATCTCTCCTCCTCGTGTGCAGAAACGTTCCTTAATACTTATGTCGTTTCTATTCATATATATATATATATATATATATATATATATATATATACACACAGGGTGTCCCATAAGTCCGGCATCATAGGAAAAATAATAAAAAAAGACGAAACAAAAGCTTTTATTTACAGAACGTGCTCAATATGTCCACCATTGTTTTATTGTTCCGTAGCCCATTCACAAAATTCCATCCGCCGGTCGGGATCATCATCGCTTAATTTCTGTAGGATCTGAAGTTTATATGGATGCCATTTGTGAGCCTGAAGAATGCGATGGATGCTACTTTTCGACACTCCTGTCTCGGCGGACAATCGCCGAAGAGACTTATTGGGACTGCTGTTAAAATGAGCCAGGATAGCAGTCGCTGTATCATCGTCAGTGGACCTCCTTGAAGGTCCACTGCGTGGTTTATCTTCTATGAATCCTGTTTCCTTAAACTTTGCAACAAGTCTGCTAACACAACTCTGTGTTAATGGCTCGAGGTCTGGATGCAGTCTGTTAAATTCAGCAGCGGCCTCTCTTTGACTCCGATTTCCTATGAGTAGAATTATCTGGATTCGTTCTTCCTTGCTCACAGACATCATGGCCTGTAGAAAGAGAAAAATATGAATTATGGTTTGTAGAATTAGAAAAATATGAATTTCTCCTATGATGCCGGGACTTATGGGACACCCTGTGTGTGTGTATATATATATATATATATATATATATATATATATATATATATATATATATATATATATATATATATATATATATATATTAGTACATGTTACTCTCAACAGTCACTCAATGCTTCGTGTAGGACGGTTATGGTACACCTGACCTCTGATCTTTCTGTTCTCTCTGATTGGGGAAGAGAAAACCTTGTAGCTTTCAATGCCTCAAAAACTCAGTTCCTCCATCTGTCTGCTCGTCACAATCTTCCACACGACTAAACCCTTACCTTCAAAAATATACAACTCAATCCTTCCTCTTTTTTTCAACATTCTTGGCGTTTCCTTTTCTTGTGATTTTTCCTGGAAAGGTCACATATATAGTACTCTCTTTTTAAAACAGCTTCTAAGAGGTTAGGGGTGTTGTACCGGCTCCGCAGTTTCTTCATTCCAACTCAGTTGCTGTCTCTGTACAGATGTCTTATCCGCCCATGTATCGAGTACGCTTCTCACGTATGGGTGGGGCTGAACCCACACAGCTCGACTTGACCGGGTAGAATCAAAGGCTTTTCGTCTCATCAATTCCCCGCCTCTTACCGACTGTCTTCTCTCTCTCTCTTTACTATCGCCATTATAACGGACACTGCTCTTCTGAACACTCTAACTGCATGCCTTCTCCTTTAAGGAGAGCACGCAGCACCAGACTTTCGACACTTTCTCATTCCTTTTCTGTCCAACTCTCTAACGCAAGAGTTAATCGGTATTTTTCAATCTTTCATCTATTAACTGGTCAACTCTGGAACATTCTTCTTCTCTCCATCTTTCCAACTGTATCTGACCTCCAATCTTTCAAGCGCAGTGTGTTCAGGGATCTCGAAAACCCTGGAGGTTTTGGCTCTTCTTCCTCTATGAGAGGGTGGGGACGTTTTGCGGGGCATTCACCCTCTTGGCCCCAACTTCCTGAATAAAATATATGCTTTTCTTGCTTATACTTTCGTGAAATAATTTTCATATATATATATATTATATATATAAGCAAGAAAAGCCGTTGCCTATCGGAGTTTCGTTCGTGCGCATTGTCAGTCGTCATAGATATATATTTATTCCGCGCCATATAAAGTCTATATTTCGTAATTTGGTTGCAATATAGCATATTTTTGCCATTCATCCAAACTTGAAATTTTTGCTATTTTGCTCTTCTATTACGTCAAAATATACACATTTTCACTACGCTAAAATCTGTATTTTTCTCATTCCTTTTATTTCGTTTACCTTTGGAACAAAACTGCTAAAGAGAACAACCAAGTGGAAACGTTTCAATTTGCCAGTGGTTTATAGATTTTTCAGTGTGTGTGTGTGTGTGTAACGCGGAAGAGTTGAAAAAGCCGAAAATAATGAAAAGATCTCAAAATAAAAGTTATTTTAAATATACGGAAAGACTTCAACGTTTCGAAATCGGGTGACACATCGTTGTCATTTTCGGTGCCTGGCAGTAAAACAACTGACTCGTAGTCATGAATATTTATCTGAAATATATATATATATATATATATATATATATATATATATATATAGAGAGAGAGAGAGGAGAGAGAGAGAGAGAGAGAGAGGTAACAACTAAAAAAAAAAAAAAAAATAGACAATTTATATTTTACTAAATACATAGGCTACTGAAGAAACAAATTTTGCCTTTTTACTCTCTTCATAATCGCATACGTATACCATACAGTAGAGATGGACTGGAAGGGTGACAAAACACCCTTTAATTAAATATGAGAGAAAGAGAGAGAGAGTGAGTGAGTTACGAGGAAGCACAAGGACAAAAGGAAACCTCAAAGACCTCTCGGTTCACTTGGGGAGATTCTGCTATTAAACTAATGCATTTTTTTAATTATTCTAGCAGTAGTAGGAAACTGGGTAGAAAAGCATAAGGCTCTTCGCTACCTCCCCGTCAAAGGCGGGTACGGAAAAAGGTTGAAGAAAATACCTTGACCCCGGAAAAGGAGCGGAGGAAATTTTTCAGGAGAGAGAATATATAAGCTAGCTCTACAAGTACGCTGTGCACACATAGAAATCGTACACTAGACAGTACCGTTATATAAACTAGCTAATAACACTGGTCAACAAAGATTTTCATCAGAGTAAAATTTGTGGTGGCTGGATAGCATTTTTCACGCTGATTCCAAAACTGCATTCAGATTTTTCTAGCACGTATAGTTTTCAAGATGAAGGCATATATATAACTACACAGATTTAACCATTTTAAATAGGCAAAATACTAATATTTCAACATTTGATTGTTTATTTTATTGTGTTTTTTTAGTTTATTCATCTTATTTATTTCAATTATCTTAATTATACATCTTATGTATTTCAGGTGTGAGCTTTTACGTCTAGCAGCATTGTGATTCAGGCAACAACGCCGTGCTTTGTGTGTCAAAAGATCAGTCCAGTCCAAGAATTTGTTGTGTCAAGTTGGTGTACATTTTTTTTTAATTTATAGTTTGCTCAGGTCAGTCAACATGCCTCGACAATGTAAGAATGACCCCGACAAGTTCTGTTTCGTATGCGGCCAGTTGACAACTAAAACACGCGACGAAGTATTACAACGACATTAAGAAAATATACAAGCTATACTTTGGTTGCCATCTAGGTGACCAAGATAAACCATGGGCGCCACATCAAATCTGTTCTGGCTGTTCAAATGGATTACGTGATTGGCTTAACAAAAAGAAAGCTTCAATGCCATTTGCCATACCCATGATATGGAGGAGCCGAGAGATCATCATGAAGACTGTTATTTTTGTAGTGTGAACTTAATGGGGTTTTCTGCCAAGAACAAACACCAGATTGTATATCCAAACTTGGATTCAGCACGTAGACCAGTAAAACATGATGAAACATTGCCCATTCCAATTCCCCCAAGTGATAGGCTAGATTCTATCATAGATGACATGGAAAGTGATGAAGGTGCAACTGGCGTTTCCGGACCATCTACAGAACCAGAGTACACTTTTGAAGGTAGACATTTAGAGCCTAAAAAGTTAACCCAAGGACAGTTGAATGATCTTGTTAGAGACTTATCGCTGTCTAAAGAGAAATCAGAGCTTCTCGCCTCAAGACTAAAGGAGAACAATTTACTTGAGAACAATGTTCGTATTAGTTACACCGAAAGCGGAATTTTGAATTAACAGCATTCTTTTCAGTAGACGGTCCTCTCTGTTATTGCCATGACATCAATGGACTATTTACAGCCATATCTCAGACGTATGTGGCAATAATGTGGCATCTGAGTGGCGCCTCTTTATTGATTCGTCGCAGAGAAGCCTGAAAGCAGTTCTTTTGCATAATGGTAATATAATGCCATCCATCCCCATTGCCCATTCCGTCCATCTAAAAGAGACATATGACAATATGGATATACTACTTAAGGCAATCAAATACGACAGTCATCAATGGAATGTTTGTGGAGATCTAAAAGTTATAGGAATGCTTATGCGTATGCAGTCAGGATTCACAAAATTTTCTTGTTTCCTTTGCCTGTGGGACAGTCGCGCCACTATAGAACATTACACCAAAAGTGACTGGCCACTTAGGTATACATATGTCCCAGGGATAAGCAATGTCCAGTCTGTCCCTTTAGTGGATCCCCAAAAGATCTATCTGCCACCTCTTCACATTAAACTTGGTTTAATGAAGAATTTTGTTAAAGCAATGGGTAAAGTCAATTCTGAAGGGTTCCAATACCTTTCAAGGAAATTTCCGAAGGTTACTGCAGCAAAATTGAAGGAAGGAATTTTTGTTGGGCCACAAATAAGGGAGGTTTTGAATGACACTGAATTTGAAAAAGTCCTAAGTCCGCTGGAATTGAAGGCTTGGCTGGCGTTCAAATGGATATGTGAAAACTTTCTTGGAAGCAACAAGTCACCTGCGTATAAGGATGGAGTCAAGAACCTCCTTGATGCCTTCAAAGAAATGGAGTGTCGAATGTCGTTAAAAATTCACTTCCTGCATTCCCACTTAGATTTCTTTCCTGAAAACCTTGGTGCAGTGAGTGACGAGCAAGGAGAGCGCTTCCATCAAGATATTCAGATGATGGAGAAGCGCTACCAAGGATATTGGAATGAAAGCATGATGGCGGACCATTGTTGGATGCTGTATCGTGACAATCCAGGCCAAATTTACAAAAGGAAATCACACTCACAGCGCTTTTAATAAAATAATGTATATATTCTTTATTTATAAGTACATTGAATAAGGTATATGATGTATTTGTTGTTTAGCATTCCTAAGTGTGATCTATACATCCATAAATTTTCTTATAGCAATATCAAAAACTTAAAAATATCAAAACCAGTGTATCTATATAACTATACGTGCTAGAAAATACTTAAAACCAGATTCGGAATCAGCGCGAAAAATGCATTAAGAAAAGTGTGATCATGTTTGTGATGAGAAAAAAAGTTTCATGTTGTTGGCCAGTGTAATATATTTGTGCTGATCGTATATCAACTATTGGGTAGTTTTGATTTTATACAAAATATTTACGGCTCTATTTACCGAAATATCGGGGCAACAAGGACCCCATGGCCCACTCAAGGCTAGCCCCAAAAGGATTAAGAAAGAGGTAAAGGTTAAACTCTCCATGTTTACACACACGGCCGTTTCCTGGCATAAGCAGACTAAGCGGCCGCTTAGGTCCCCGCTTGTACTAGGGGGCCCCTAGACAGGCTCCCAGGTCATAGCTCAGTGGGCAAGAATAGGAATATAGCTTAAGTTTTATTATTATTATTATTGTATTAATTAAAGTTTTTGTATGAGATAAATGTGATAAAACGGAGACAAACGAAACGTTTTGGTCGTTGTGTGTGAATAACTATTGTGAGATCTTATTTCTATATTATTTAACTTTATTCTTTCTATATGCTTATACTTTCCTAAATGCTTAATTTTTCTCGTATTGTAAAACATTATTTCACTAATTTACTAATTATTAAGAGATTTTGTAACACTTTAAAACCTACGATTATTTTCGTTATGTTTTCAAGTTTATTAATTCTTTTCTCATCTTTTTCAGATAATGTGAATTTTGTTGGGTAAAACCTAAATGGTCTGATTATTTGAATGTATTTGATTAACGTTACAATTATAACAATTATTATTATTATCATCATCATTATTATCATGATTATTATTATTTAGCAGATTAGTTGTGGTTAATTAGATGTGACTTCGTGCATCTTGGAAAATGAAACGACATTATCCATCAGGAGCTGAAAAACAGAAAAAGAAGAAAATAGAGGAGAAGCTTTCCAATAGCACAGGTGAGATGTGCCACTTGTATATTCTTATGATTACAGTTCAGGCAACTAGGTTAGGTAGACCATCAAGCTAGGCAAGTGCTCAGGAATCGTGTAGAGTAAGCTAGTCTCTGTAATATTTATAATATTTCGAAATGTGAAATTTAATGGATCATCACCTCAAATTCTGTTCACACAGATCAATTATTATCAAACAAGATACGAAAGAGTATTTTAGCAAAAATTAACAGAATATGTAATGTTATATTCTTCTCAGGAGCACTACTGAAATATTTGGAAAAGCCATCCTCAGCAAAGCCTGATGAGCATCATGACCAACAGCAGGACCATCCTCTATGCAACCTCAAACACCAGTAGAAGTAGAGCCTGATGAACCAACAAGTGGCCCATCTTCTGTTCAGCTTCAAACACCACACACAGGCATTTCTACTGAGCACAAGAACCAAGATCTGCTCCACCGCTTGATCCGTATGACTGGCCAGTTGTCCTGTCAGATGCCTTGAAGACAGATCTGGTGTCTCGAGGACCATTTCAAATCAGTCCAGATTTCACATTCCCTAAAATAGAGGATGGTAGAAGCGTTCATCACCATTACATGTACAGAACATTAATTAATGAGGAAAAAATAAAGCGAAGCTGGCTGATGTACTCTAGAAGGAATGATGCTCTTTATTGCTTCTGCTGCAAGTTGTTTTCAAGGAAGTCGTACAAACTAATTACGGATGGACTTTCAAACTGGATAAACGTTGGTTCGCTTCTGAAAGGCCATGAAATAGTTCAGAACATGCAGATAACATGGCAACATGGAAGGATCTGGAACTGCGGCTAAAAACTGGGAGGACCATTGACCAAACTGAAATGTCATTAATGGAGGTAGAGCGAAGACGCTGGCGAGATGTTCTCACACGTCTTGTAAGTATAATCCAATCACTGGCAGAGAGAAACCTTGCTTTCAGGGGGTCTTCCTCTACATTGTACAATCGAGACAATGGCAACTTCTTGAAGGAGGTTGAGCTGCTTGCCAAATTTGATCCAGTGATGAAACAACACATCAGCAGAGTCGAAAGTGGCCAATATAGTCATTCAAGTTACCTAGGAAACATCATTCAAAATGAGCTCATTGGGTCCATTAGTGGGAAGATCTTGGATGCCATTGTTGCAGAAATAAAACAAGCTAAATATTACTCACTCATTTCAGACTGCACTCCAGACATAAGCCACTAAGAACAGATGTCGATTATTATCAGAACTGTTAAAATGGGTGAAGTACCAGAAATAAAAGAATACTTCTTGGGCTTTCTTGAGGCTTCAGAAAGTACAGGCCTGGGTTTATCAGTTCTGATTCTGAAGAGACTAGATGAACTGAATATTCACTTTGATGACTGCAGAGGAGTCATATGACAACAGAGCGAACATGAAGGGCAAGAACAAAGGTGTTCAGGCAAGGTTATTAGAGAAGAACTGTCGTGCACTCTATGTTCCATGTGGGGCTCACACTCTGAATCTTGTAGTGGCTGATGCAGCTAAAGCTTCCACAGATGCCATCAGCTTCTTCGGCAACGTACAAAAATCGTACAACCTTTTTGCAGCAGCTACACAGAGATGGACAATCCTAAAGAAGCACGTGAACATAACACTCAAGTCTTGGAGTGAAACCAGGTGGGAGAGGCTGTGCGATACCAGAGCCACAACATCAGAGAGGCCCCGTTGGAAGTCAGAAACAATGCCACAGATGCCATAGCCAGGACTGAAGCACAAGCACTTGCAGAGGAGGTAGGGTCTCATCGCTTTCAGATTTGCACAGTAGTATGGTATGACATTCTTCATGCAGTTAACCATGTGAGCAAACTTCTGCAGTCTCCTACAATGCAGTTTGATGTGGCAGTCAACCTCCTCACAAAAACAAAAGACTCACTCACCAGCTACAGAAACACAGGTTTTGTTGCAGCACAAGTCGTAGCTTGGGACATATGTGAGGAAATGAGTGTGGAGGCTGTGCTGAAGGAGAAGAGGCTCAGATCCACAAAAAAGCACTTTGCTTACGAAGCTCCTGACGAACCATTTAGAGAAGCCTTAAAGAGGCTGGAAGTCAAATTTTTCAATGTGGTGGTGGATTGTGCCATCGGGTCAATAAATGAGAGATTCAAAACATTAGATGATGTGAGGGACATATTTGGGGTTCTCCTAAACTTCATCACAATGAACAAGGAAGACTTGTCCTGCAAGTGTGAAAAGCTTTCTAAGATACTGAACTCTGGAGCTGACTCTGACATTGATGGAAGAGAACTGGCCCTCGAAATTAAGAACTTGCCGACTTTACCTTCACACAACATGACTGCATTGGAGCTTCTCTCCTTCATTCATCAGAAGCAACTGGAGGAACTATACCCCAATCTCTGAGTTGCACTAAGAATTGCCTGCACTCTACCTGTGACAGTAGCGTCAGCCGAGAGGAGCTTCTCTAAGATGAAGCTAATCAAGAACTACCTCAGATCGTCAATGGGGCGGGATCGCCTCAGTGGCCT
Organism: Bathynomus jamesi; assembly: GCA_023014485.1. Lineage (NCBI taxonomy): Eukaryota > Metazoa > Arthropoda > Malacostraca > Isopoda > Cirolanidae > Bathynomus > Bathynomus jamesi. The sequence continues at coordinate 926,455 of JAJOZX010000511.1, read as the reverse complement.
TGGCATAAGCATCAACCAGGACGTTGGCAGGGAGATTTCATATGATGATATGATGATGTTATGATGATTTCACCCAGAAAAAATCTAGAAGGCAAAAATTTTGAAGATACAAACTGTTCTGTGTAACTGTTAGCTATTACACGATTGTATCGTAGAGTTAGTAATTGTTTGGTAGTTGATAATTGCATTATTTTTTTATACACAGTTCTGTGTCATTTTTTCTAAATAATGTATAAGCTAATTTTCAGGAATTTCATGAAGAGTATTTTTTCTGTTTGTCTTCTGAAAGTACATATTTGTTGTTTTGGACATAAATGTTTCATTAAAATTGTTTCATAATTGTTTTTTATTAACACAGCCATTTTTTGTATGTGTGTGCTGAGGTGATGTAGTAAGGCGTGAGTTGGTGGATTGCAGGGGTGGGGCCTCAAATGGGTATACTGCTTAGGGCCCCCTAATGGCTAGAAACTGCCCTGTCTACACCTATGTCCGTGCAAAGCCATCACGCCGGCAAAGTGACGAAATGCTTCTACAGGAAAGGAGTTTGTCGTGTGTTGAATTCGAATATGAGATTTATAATGATTGATTATTTTATTAATTGTTAATAATTATTCTAAAAGGGAACAAAAATACATGAATGTTAATATAATAATTTCCTAAAGAATTATTTTAAAATGGAACCAAACATTATAACTGTTACTGGTGTGGAGGTGGCCAATCAAGGGTAGGTTATGTTTCAGACCAACAAAGACCCCAGGATCCACTCATGGCTGGTCTACCTAATTGTGTTTGTAATTGTCTTGCGCATGTCCTCCGTGGTGGCGGAGAGGACCTACAATTTTACGTGGGTTCCGAACCACAAAAACCTTAATTTTACTACCTTAAACTATACCCAATCATCAACATATGCGTCTAATCGATTTTTAAGCATATTTATAGACGTGCTACTAATTACTTCTACCGGCAAACTATTCCACCTATTTACTATTTTATGCGTAAAAAAGTTTTTTGGCAACTGCTGTCTCGAACCTTCTACTAGTCAGCTTACACCCGTTATTTCTAGTTCTACTATATTGTGATATTTCTAAAAGGCTATCTCTGTTTACGTTATCGAACCCATTCATAATTTTAAAAACCTGGATTAGATCACCCCTTAGCCTCCTAGTCTCGAGTGTAGTCAATTTTAACTCCTTAAGCCTATCCTCGTACGACTTTGACCGAAGCGACGGAATCATCTTAGTTGCTCGTCTTTGAACTCGTTCGATTTTGTCTATATTCTTCCGCATATACGGATTCCAAAATTGGATCGCGTACTCCAAATGGGGTCTAACTAATGATTTATAAAGAGGAACAATAATATCGAGCAATTTATACTCAAAATTCCTAGCTGTAAAACCTAGCACTTTGTCCCCCTTATTTACCGCTGCTGTACTTTGTTTCGCTACTCTCAAATCACCAGTGACTATAACTCCTAAATCCTTTTCCTGATCTACGCTTGCCAACTCCTACCCTAACATACTATACGCAAAATTACCGTTACGCGAACGTATATGTAAAATTTTGCACTTATCGACGTTGTTCGACTATATGATCCCTAATTATCGATTCCAGTAGCTTACCTCCAACAGACGTTAAATTGATTGGCTTATAATTTCCCGCCGCACGTTTATTGCCTTTCTTAAAAATGGGCGTTACGTTTGCTAACTTGAAATTATTTACGAGATTTTGAAAAAGAACTCGTTTCTGGAGTCTTTGAGACAAGGTCGCTGTTTGATGCTAAAAAGAAATGTAATTTGTGATTTAAAATTTAACTTAAGATTTCCTCCACGATCCACTGTTAAATTATGAATTCATGCTCGCTTTCCCCCAGTAAATAGTGATAATCTTCGTCATTTCCCACTCCCTCGTTTTGTTAGAAAAAAAAATGTCGGCTCCAGGCTCCGTCTCAGTTGAGAACCGGCCGCTCTACCCGTTTGTAGAATACAAAAATCGGTGTAAAATTAAATTATTAAAAGCGGAAATAATGGAGATCAAAGAAACGTAAATAAAAATCAAAGACAGTTTCACGACAGGTTGAAACAGGAATTGAGAACGGAAATCGGCTTTTCCACACTAGCCCTCACCCGTCACGTGCATCCAGCCACCCAACGGAAAGAAGAGATAAAAGAAATCGTGAGGGCAGAAATGCAATTCTACCTCGCCTAATCCATAGCATGTATTTTTTTGTTCGTTATGGTTCGTTATGTATTTCTACAAAATACTTATCTACTCTATTCTTAGACATATTAACAAGGCAGTGTCTGCCAACTCTTTGAATGTCGTCGAGTTTCAACTTGGGTCTCCCGCCGTGAAAGGTGTTTATGCGGCAGGAGATATATTGAGTCGTTCACACTACGCGAGAGAGTTACAAGAGGAGGAAACCTCAAAGACCTTTCGATCCACTGGGGGAGGTTCCTGTTATTAAACTAGTGCATTTCTTAATTATCCTAGCAGTAGTAGAAAACTGAATAGAAAAGTATAAGGCTCTCCCCCCACCTCTCCACTCCCTCCCCACCAGAGACGGGTATGGAGAGAGAGAATCAACCTGATGTACCCAACAACTTGCTCTTCAAAGGACTATAAAAAGTCATGCAGTTTTCAAGTTCATGTGTGTATGTTTGTATGCTAATTTTTGTTTCAAGGTTAATATATGAATAAGACAGATTTGCAACTGTACACGAACTCCAAAGAGCGAAAAATATAATGCTGAAGGCTCGGGTATAATACTAAGGTCTTTTGCTTCTCAGAGACAGGCATATTGACCTTAAACAAAAACAAATTAGCATACAAGCAAATGCCTTTTTTCCTCTTTTCGACGTAAGTTCACCGGGGTACGTTGATGGTGTTTGGGTATCACCAATATATATAGTGACATACAACGTTCCTTATTCGTGAAAACGGGTACCTACTGTCTGGGGACAGACAGGGGAAGGGGCTACGGGGTCTTCAGCCCCGAAATAAATTCATAAGTTTGATATTTCTATGCATTTTTTGAAATTATAAGTAAAGTATAAGTAAGTACGCCATGCCAAGTACCTTCAGCACATGTTTAATTATTGTAATACATTTATGAATGTCTTTTTACTCATTTACACACACTTTTAATATATATATATATATATATATATATATATATATATATATATATATATATATATACCAGTGATGGGACGATACCTAAATTTCAATCGACGCCGATTCCCGATGCCAATAAAATGTCCCGATTCCGATGCCGATTCCGATTCTCAGTATTTTTATGAATAAGAGTTTACTTGGTGCTCTTCGGAAAACTATACCTATGTAGTCCTATTTTATTTATTTGTAAGACTAACTATATAAAGTAATAGTATGGTAATATCACCTTAGAATCTAATTGATTAGGTTGTAAATATAAGAAACAAATATATCTGTTAGATTTAATCTTATTAAAGAAACATTTTAAAATTTTTCCTTTAATAATTACAATTGAACTATAATTTGTAATCCTTTATTCCTTCTAAGCTTACAATGGCACAATGCAATTCTTACATTATTTAAACAAATTTCCCACCTTATTTAAAACAATTCTTTTGAATTGAATAAATTGCTATGAATAAAAATACTAAATTTAAGTCTTGAATATTGAATATCAGAATATCAGTAATCAAATTGCAAATGAAAATTAAATTTGTGCTCTGAAAAGAAAAAGATAATTTAATTAATAATTAGTTCATTTTTGTCACTAAATGACAAAGAATCGTTGTAAGAATCGAAAGTCGTAACCAAATTCTTACGATTCCGATGCCGATGCCGATTCCTGAAAAACACTCGATTCTTCCGATTCTCGATTCCGATTTCGATTAATCGTCCCATCACTATATATAACGTAAAGAACGACGCTTGTATAGGAGAATATTCCGCGCAAGATGAGAGAGAGAGAATGAAACAAATGAAAAATGAGGTAACCACCCGGGAATCGAACTCGGGATCTTCCGATTGCTGGTCAGATATGATAACCATTACACCACGGGCCTCACTCAATTAAATGCCGTAATTCTTCTACATACGCGTAGAAACCAATGCCCCAAGGGGGCACCTCCCGCATGCCGTACATTATATACATTTAAACTGCAAACACGCAGTATAATTAACGTAAAGAACGACGCTTGTATAGAAGAATATTCCGCGCAAGATGAGAGAGAGAGAGAACGAAACAAATCGGAAGATCCCGGGTTCGATTCCCGGGTGGTTACCTCATTTTTTCATTTGTTTCGTTCTCTCTCTCATCTTGCGCGGAATATTCTCCTATACAAGCGTCGTTCTTTACGTTAATTATACTGCGTGTTTGCAGTTTAAATATATATATATATATATATATTTTTTTTTCCAATGTCATCGTATACTTTATATTTCAATACAGATATCTTTGTAGTTTTATTTTATTGTAATTTACATTTCTTTCACTAACAAATAAATGAAAGAAAACATTAAAAATAGGTTTCTAACAGGAATATTCAAAATAACTAAGTTGTTACAAAAAGTTTTTCATAAATCTGAAATCCACATTAAAATAAATGCCTGGAATTGCAACAAATATTCGTGCAGTAAAAATTTCAAAAGTTTGCGGTTTAGTTCCAGACAGAAACTGTCCTTGAATCCTCAGGAAACAACTCATCATATATACTGTATATATATATATATATATACACACGCGATAACTTTTACGGAACCCTTCTGGGATAATTAATCCACTATAGTCCGAATAGCTGGTTAGGGAACTTATATTCTGGGGCCTCTTTGCTAGTGATCTATTGACCACGTTGCACGTTGCACTTCCATCATGAAAAAGAAAAAACTTTAGTATTTCCCATTTACCATTACTTATTCGGACTATAGTGGATTTAATTATCCCAGAAGAGTTCCTTGTCCCATGCACATTAGGTATAATATATATATATATATATATATATATATATATATGCGCCTCGGTGGTGTAGTGGTTAGCGTGGTCAGACCCCGGGATCGAGACCTGGTGTCGGCAGCCGGCGCACAGCAAAACCCAGCTGTTCATCCTTCCACACATTAAAGAAAATGGTTGGTAGATAAATGGGTACCCTGGGTAGCCTAGTGGTTAAGACGCTGGGCTGCTGGTGGGGCGTGGTTCGGATTCCACGTTAAACTGTAGGTCTAAGGTGGAGTGAAAAGCTTGACTTTCGTCAGAATAAACAATTCGGGCAGAAGCAAACCAAAGGTTACCAAAGGTATATCATCAGGAAGGTCTAAAATTATTGGTTGAAGCGAGTTTTATCAAATGTTAATATTTCCTGATTATTTCCTTCATACGCAATTATCTTTCTCATTGCAACGCACCTTTTAACAACTGTCATAATTTACGTCTGGCTGTGAACGTGTCACTTCGTCAATAGGAGTTTCCTTAAGTTTTGTTGCGAGCCAGCTGTTGCATTTACGTCTCTCACTTATAGTGATCTTATACTCAGGTGTTCAGTATCAGTTTTTGATAGCTTTGATGGTATACCACGTCCGCTCTTATCATCGGTGGTCCCCATTTTATTGTATTTCTTCATTATAGGTTTGGAGCACCTATTTCAAAAACTTTCATTTTCCACCAATTTCATTTGATTTTATAACGATTGTATAACGTTTTCATACGGGATATAGTTTGCTTCACTCTTCCTTGACCAAACAAAAAATGCTCTTTGAAGTCATATTTCATAAATGTACTTAGGAAAAAATTACGAAAGTTCACCAGTAAAAGAAAATTGGACGCAATAATTCATACACTAAAATGTTAGCTTTTACCAACATTCAAAGATATTCATATTTCTGTACGCAAAAAACAGTGATTAATTTCTAGAAAAAAAAACAAAAAAAAACCTGATTATAAATTTTAAACATGAATTCAACACGAGCATGAAATTGTATAGAAAGTTGAAGCACTGCGCGCTTTTCTAAAAATTTGACTGGAGATGCTTTTAAGCATAACGAGATCGTATTTGTAGAGACGTTCTTTCAATGGCATCCATAGTTTGGATCTTATTTCAACAAAGAATGGTTTATAATTGCTAAAAATTACTTTGCTGAATCCATATCGCTAGCTGTACGATGAATAAACGAATAAGCGGATAAAGTGACAATACTAACATATATATATATATATATATGAGAAGCTAAAATAAAAATCAAGATGTCGTTTCGAATTCCAACTGAAACTCCTCATCAAGCTCATTAAAAGTGCTTGAAAAGGCAACACGGAGAGAGACATGTCCCTGAAAGAAATTTTTTTTTACTAATTACATAAATTTATAAAGTTTGAGACATTGTGATGTAAATTTATACATACAATAATAATAATGAATAATGAATAAACAATTTTTTCTATTGTTTTATCGTAGAATAAATTGGTTTAGGCTTTTTCCTACGTTCAACCTTTCCATATATATTTGAGAGAACTATTCTCGACTTAAAGGTCAAATTTTCATCTTAAAACAAGGGAAAAAGTCCTTAAAATACATTCTCATATAACGCCAATCGATATAGACAGAGACAGAGAGAGAGAGAGAGAGAGAGAGCCTCAAAGACTTTTCGGTCCATTCAGGGAGGTTCCTATTATTAAACTAGTTGATTTAACTATTCTAGCAATAGTATAAAACTGGATAGAAAACCATAAAGCTCTCTCCACAGTCCACACCCTCCGCTCCCTTCCCGTCAGAGACAGGTACGGAAAAAGGTTGAAGAAAATACTTTGATCCCTGGAAAAGTAGCTAGAGAAATTTTACAGAAAAGAGGACAACATATAACCTAGCTCTACAATTACGCTATGCACTCATAGAAATCGTACACTACATAGCACCGTTGTATAAACTAACTAATAATATAGTTGTACTGATCTGATATCAACTATTTGGTATCGTCGAGAGAGAGAGAGAGAGAGAGAGAGAGAGAGAGGAGAGAGAGTGTTTATGTCACAAAATTTATGTAATGGCGTATAATGTGCATGCATGTAGTTATGCAATGATTCTGAATTTTAATATAATATATTCCAATTTAGTGTGGTCTGCAAAGTTTCTGCAAGACATAATTTGTTCTATATCTCTCACTCACACACACACACACACACACACACACACAATGTTATTTAGCTGAAGGCTGTACACGTGATCAGTTGTCCTAATAGGCTTGATAAGAAATTCTCCAATTGTCTGTCTCTACAAATGTCTGTCTTTATATTTTATAAATATTTTTCCTATTGCACTCCAACTTCACATACACATTCCGTAACATAACGGCAATCGCGATCCCCGGTCATAACAACGTATAAGACGTCATAATTATTCAAAATGGGAATCAATTTACACATAGATGTAGGAATATGTGTGTGTGTGTGTGTGTGTGTGTGTGTGTGCACACTTTCGAAAGAAAATTAACATGGTCAGACTTCCATGAAATTATAGCCTTTAATAATAATAATTATAATTAATGATAACGTTAGCTCAGTTAAAAATATATATTTCCATTTTAATTTTTTTTTTAACTTATAAACGAAATAGTGTTCTATACCAGTTGCCTTTTAATATAATTTATAATCCTTTGCAATACAAGCGTATTTCCACGATGACACTAAAAATTGCTGCTACATTTTCGTTGTTAACATCTTTTCAGTAGACAAAAATCTAAACTCGGGTTAGAGAGTGGATAAATAATTTCATTTGCTTCAAATTGGTACACGAGTTTATTTATATTTTTTTTATTGTAGTAAAAGACGAGATAGTGAAGATTTTCTAAATGCATGCATGCAGAAAGTTTGCTCCCAAGCTTAAGTGTGCAATGCATTGTTGTGGGAAAGTTCTGTTTACGCGCAACAGTTGACATCGTATGCAAGTGACCTGTAGGCTTCAGCCTATTCCTTAGTATGATAGTGTCGTGTTTGTACGATTTGGGGTACGTTCTCATACTGCGTTGCGTGCGTTGTTCTTTTCTGATGTTCTTTGTTGTATAACAGATATGGTTTCATGGCAATATGGTTTCATGAGCAAGATTATCAATGAGTATCCTAACCACGACTGGAAAGAAGCAGAGTAAAGAACTTGCTGGTGAAGCTGGTCTGCAGGTAAAACTATAAAATGTGCTGGTACTAGCTAGCCAGGCTTTATTCATATGGCAGAGAACATCATTGTTTTCGGTGAGCTGGTTTGCAGGCAAGAAAATACACCAGGAACCAGCATGAGCATCCGATGAATCTTGAAGATTACAGGCATGTCACGACGGTTCGTGCAGAGGATATCAGAATTTGACTTCAACTTGAAGGTGTTCAAGAGAGTAATGACGCATACACAAACGGTAGCAATGAAGAAAACACACACCCCAGTAGTCCATTAAAAATTTGTTTTTCGATAAGAAACGTTTTACCATGCATGGCGACCCCGCCTCCAAGAAAGGGAGAATGACAGTATCTACAACAATGTGGACAAGAAAACAAAAATAGCTTTTAAGGGAAAGGTCACCCTTCAGAGACTTTGTGATGGTTGCTGCTGCCATTTCTTTTGTCGGCAAAATTCACTTAATATGTGTTAAAAGAAGTATAACAATCGTTTCAAAATACATGAAGATAAAACAGATACCAGACTTCACCGTTCTCAAGACTGCACCATTGATTTTCTACGAGCAAATTGAGTACACTTCGTTAAACACAATCTCCGGCTACTAAAAATCCCAGACTTGAAGACTGTTGAATTTTGTTTGGGGACACAAGCAAAAGATGTTTGATGTACAATAGAACCAGAGTCAATAATGTGCAAGAACTGAAGGAGAGGCAGTTAGAAAAACGCTTCATCCAAGATGTACTTTCCCAGTGGTGTAAGAGGCTCCAAGCTGTTCTTGAACCTACTGAACCCTACCACGATCAACTTTTTGCATGCACTTTAGAAAAGCTATAATATCTTTTATTTCTTTGCGAATATTTTCAGTCAAACAGTTTCTCTCCAACTGTCGAAACTAATTCTCTCTCTCTCTCTCTCTCTCTCTCTCTCTCTCTCTCTCTCTCTCTCTCTCTCTCTCTCTCTCTCTCTCTCTCTCTCTCTCTCTCGCTGATGACACCAAGCTTGGGCCAATGTTGGGACGCCCGAAGCGATCGAGGAACTGCGTGCGGACCTAGGTAGGATAGGAGAGTGGTCCCGAAAATGGCAAATGCCGTTTTAACTTGGGTAAATGCAAAGTGATGCACATTGGCTACGCCAATCCCAAGTCGGACTACTCGATGTGGGCAGTAATATCGAGGTGACTGATTTAGAAAAGGACTTGGGTGTGCTAATTAGCAGCGACCTTAAGTTTACGAAACAGTGTGTAGAGGTGGAAAAGAAAGCCAGAAACTATTGGGTTATATGAGGAGGCAATTTCAGTTTCGGAACAAGGAGATTGTGCTCTCACTGTACAATTCCCTTGTTCGGCCGTACCTGGAGTATGCTGTGCAGTTCTGGTCGCCCACCCTCAGAAGATATTGAGAGGCTGGAGCGAGTGCAGGCGAGGGCCACAAAGTTAATCCCTTCCGTTAGGCATATGGGCTACAATCGACGGTTACGCGCCCTGAACTTGTTTTCGCTTGAAACTCGGAGGCTGCGCGGTCAACTGATCGAGGTTTTCAAGCTCTTACGAGGGTTGAACGATGTCGATTTTAGAAGTATGTTTAGTTTAAATGATAACCCAACTCGCAAACAATGGTTGGAAGTTGGATTTGAAACGGTTTAGGACTAGTGTGTGTGGGAATTACGTTACGTATAAGATCTGTGACACATGGAACAGGTTACCTTCGGAAGTTGTGAACAGTTCCTCTGTGGATCAGTTCAAGAAAAGGTTAGACGAAATCTTGCACACTATTTGAGTGTGTAAAGACATTTAGGACCTCAGTCTGCGGAAATTTCTTTCCTATAAAATAGTTAATATCTGGAACCAACTTCCCTCAGAGGTTGTTTTCCAGTCAAAGTGTAAATCTGTTTAAAAATAGGCTAGACAAAGTACTGAACACACTCATGGTTTAAGATTAAAACCTCAGAAACTCTGCAGGAGTTCGCTTGCTCGGTGTCTCTGTGAGCAAGCTAAATATAGAGCTATTTATATATTCTCCACTTTCCTGTAAAATTTCCTTGGCTACTTTTCCAGGGTCAAGGTATTTTCTTCAACCTTTTTCCGTACCTGCCTCTGGCAGGGAGGGAGCGGAGGGTGGGGAGAGAGCCTTCTACTTTACTATCCAGTTTTCTACTACTGCTAGGATAGTTGAAAGAAAAATAAACTTTTACAAAATTTTCCCTGGCTCCCGTTGCCATTGGTACCTCCTCGGTATGGGCCGCAAGGCCTTTTGAGGTACTTCTTTTCCTTGTAACTCCTTGTAACTCTCTCTCTCTCTCTCTCTCTCTCTCTCTCTCTCTCTCTCTCTCTCTCTCTCTCTCTCTATATATTATATATATATATATATATATATATATATATATATATATATATAATATTCCATTTATGGGATCCTAGCGTTGCACCAGATAATTTGAATGAAATGCTGGTCATTCTGTCGAGTGAGAGGGTTAACATGTAAAATACTTATGGACGCGTAAACTTTATACGTTTGGATACGAGTACCACTCTAAAGCTCTTAGAATCCATTGAATCTATTATTCGTTTACTTAATTGTCAATATTTTATATAGCTATATCCAAAAGGGTTGAAACACCCGTTCTTCTGGTTTTGTGAAGTTGTAACAAACACCCAATACACGATGTGTGGTACCTCCCTTTTCTCTTCTTTTACCATCATTTAGTTCTCGCAGTGGCGATCTTTAATTCTTTGTTTTGACGCACTACACGAATCTGCTCTGGCATGGACCAGTGCAAATGCTGGATAGTTGAGCCGTCTTGTAAAGCCTGCCAAACTGTCTGGAGTTCAATTCCAGTTCATTCGGGTTTCGTGGCTGCCTTTTCTTTATCCCCTGATTCACAATCCCCTAGAGATTCTTAATTGGATAAGATCTGGTGAGTTTCCAGGCCACCCCAATAAAAGAATGATGTTATGATCATCCAACCAGTTCTTCACTGCTTTTGCTCGGTGACAAGGTGCACCATAATTCTGGACTAAGAAGAGGATTCTTTGCAGGCCTGCGTGATGACAAATTCTCCATTAGCCGCCTTCTGACTGTGCGTGCTGATACTTGCACTCCTGCTTCCTGTCAGTCCCTCTGCAGGTGCACACTACTAATTATCCTTTCGCGCTGACTGGATTGGACACAGCCGACTCTTGAACCTCCTGACTGCGCTCTTGTTCCATAACCACCTGTCTCCTGCCACTTTTAATGACCCTGGGACGGTTGTTCAGACCTTCCTGATGAAGGCAATAATGGCTGACCGAGTTTTAGCGATGTCTGGGGATCCAGTATGAATCACACATGAGAGAAAAGTTAATTCATCAGTTTGCTCCTTTAAACTACCCTGAGAGACTTAAGTCGAGGCAAAACTTGGGGTTTACATTAATTTCATTAGCTTTCAGTTAATAGAATTTGGGCATCACAAAGTATAAAAAAATGGAATAACAGAAGTGTCTCACCTTAGAGAAGAACCTAAGGATTTCTGAACCAGTCCTCTTGTGCAAAGCTGGGCACAAACCGTTAATCCGTTAATCGTTAATTAACGAAGTTAACTTTTTCGTTAACGATTTAACTTTTAAGTTAACTTTGAAAATCATTATCGGACTAATTAACTTCCGTTACATTTAACTTCCGTTAACTCAAGTCCGTTAACCCAAAAAATTCATAAATAAACGTTTAAAAGTTTCTATTATTTTCAGTGCTGAGCAGGTGCGCAATTAATCCGCCACTGTTAATGTGAAACGAATTTCCATTTCCGCAGTGCAAAATCAGGCGATATATTTGTTTCCGTCGCCACAATTTGTGTCTTACCAAATATGGTAGTTATTTATGGCATTGGTTTGAGCAAAACATGGTCGACTGTAAAATCAGGCGGAAAGATTTGCCATTTGGGCCCCTCCTGGAGGATGACGAATGCCAGCTGGTTGCTGCCTTCCATCCCAGGTTTCGCCTCATCTGGTTGGACAAGTATGACAACACCAAGGTCGCCAGGGTGAGGAAAAGCATGGAGGGTACAGTCGAGGAGGCCATGAAGCAGCAGTCCAACGAAGTGGGCAGCAACAGTGGAGGCAGCAACAACGAGGAGGAGGAGGAGGATGACTTCTTCAGTGCTGTCATCCAGACAAAAGAGAGCAGCAGAAGCCACAGGTCACTCAAGGGCAAGGCCCAGAACTTGGTCAAGACTGGCTGGAGACCAACTCCAAGGACTTGCTGACAGATGCTGCCTTCTTGGGTGAGCAAGTGTTGGTGGACTTGTTCATCAAATTCAACACAGCCATCCCCTCCAGTGCTGCAGTGGAGCGTTTGTTCTCTATGGGCAAGGACATCCTGAGGGCCAAGAGATCATCCCTGTCTGATGAAAACTTTGATATGCTAATTTTCATGAAGGGCAACATGCATCTCATGGACAAAATGGAGAACGAGAAGAAGAGGGAAAATTAAATTATAATATATATTGTGTTTTTCATTTTTTTTATAATAAAAGTTAACGTTAACGGTTTTATCGGTAACTTCCGTTACATGTTTAACGAATTAACGGATTAACGGTTAACGAAGTTAACTTTTTGGTTAACGGATTAGCGGTTAACGAAGTTAACTTTTTGGTTAACGGTGCCCACCACTGCTCTTGTGCAGTCCTCATGCAGTTCAAGTGCGTTGTGATCATCCTCACACACGTAATCCACGAATACAGTTTGGTTTGGGGCATAACAAATAGAAGGATTCGAAGCAAATCAAAAGTGTTTCAACACTTTTGGATATATATATATATATATATATATATATATATGTGTGTGGTGTGTGTGTGTGTGTGTGTGTGTGTGTGTGTGTACTTCAAGGATTTACATGAGGACTACTGTTTTTCATCTTTGCTGATAACAGTTCATTCTATAAAACTAACTAACTAACTCAGAGAGAGAGAGAGAGAGAGAGAGAGAGAGTTACAAGGAAAAGAAGTACCTCAAAAGGCCTTGCGGCCCATACCGAGGAGGTACCAATGGCAACGGGTGCCAGGGAAAATTTTGTAAAAGTTTATTTTTCTTTCAACTATCCTAGCAGTAGTAGAAAACTGGATAGAAAAGTAGAAGGCTCTCTCCCACCCTCCGCTCCCTCCCTGCCAGAGGCAGGTACGGAAAAAGGTTGAAGAAAATACCTTGACCCTGGAAAAGTAGCCAAGGAAATTTTACAGGAAAGTGGAGAATATATAAATAGCTCTATATTTAGCTTGCTCACAGAGACACCGTGCAAGCGATCTCCTGCAGAGTTTTCTTATGTTTTAGTCTTAAACTATGAGAGTATTCAGTACTTTGTCTAGCCTATTTTTAAACACATTTACACTTTGACTGGAAACAACCTCTGAGGGAAGTTGGTTCCAGATATTAACTATTTTATAGGAAAAGAAATTTCCGCAGACTGAGGTCCTAAATGTCTTTACACACTCAAATAGTGTGCAAGATTTCGTCTACCCTTTTCTTGAACTGATCCACAGAGGAACTGTTCACAACTTCCGAAGGTAACCTGTTCCATGTGTCACAGATCTTATACGTAAAGTAATTCCCACACACACTAGTCCTAAACCGTTTCAAATCCAACTTCCAACCATTGTTGCGAGTTGGGTTATCATTTAAACTAAACATACTTCTAAAATCGACATCGTTGAACCCGCGTAAGAGCTTGAAAACCTCGATCAGTTGACCGCGCAGCCTCCGAGTTTCAAGCGAAAACAAGTTCAGGGCGCGTAACCGTCGATTGTAGCCCATATGCCTAACGGAAGGGATTAACTTTGTGGCCCTCGCCTGCACTCGCTCCAGCCTCTCAATATCTTTCCTGAGGGTGGGCGACCAGAACTGCACAGCATACTCCAGGTGCGGCCGAACAAGGGAATTGTACAGTGAGAGCACAATCTCCTTGTTCCGAAACTGAAATTGCCTCCTGATATAACCCAATAGTTTTTCGTAAACTTAAGGTCGCTGCTAATTAGCACACCCAAGTCCTTTTCTAAATCAGTCACCTCGATATTACTACCCAACATCGAGTAGTCCGACTTGGGATTGGCGTAGCCAATGTGCATCACTTTGCATTTACCCAAGTTAAACGGCATTTGCCATTTTTCGGACCACTCTCCTATCCTACCTAGGTCCGCACGCAGTTCCTCGATCGCTTCGGGCGTCCCAACATTGGCCCCAAGCTTGGTGTCATCAGCGAATTTGGCGATCCGACTGACGATGCCACCGTCGATATCATTTATGTAAATGATAAACAACAGTGGCCCCAAAACGGAACCCTGAGGAACCCCACTAGTGACCGAGGCCCAACCCGAACTAGCCCCTTTAATTACCACCCTCTGCCGCCTATTCCTCAGCCAGTTTTCAATCCACCTACCTATTTTCCCACCGATACCCAGCGCGCGCACTTTCGCCATTAGCCGGCGGAGGTACCTTATCAAAGGCTTTGAAAGTCGAGATAAAGTATATCAATCGCCCTACTCTTATCGTACTCACTCACATGACGTGGAAAACTCGAGCAAGTTGGTGAGACACGACCTATGCCGTCTAAACCCATGTGGGAGTCCCCAAGCAGCTTGTAAGGAATCCAAATGGTCAACGATCCTATCAGCTATTATCCCTTCTAATAATTTACCTACAACTGAAGTGAGACTAATGGGACGATAGTTCCCTGGACTTTCGTGATCCCCTTTCTTAAAGATAGGGGTCACGTTGGCTTCCCTCCAGTCACCAGGCACCTGACCCATCTCCAACGATTTGTTGAAGACTGTAGCCAGGTGGGGAGCCACCTGGTCGCGCACTTCTCGCAACACTCTGGGGAGAAACTGGTCTGGCCCAGGAGCCTTAAACGCGCTCAGTTTGTCTATTCTATCGGCAACGACTGTCGCGGTACATCTAACACTATCCAGGCCAGCACCTTCGTGCCTCACAGCTGGCTCAGGGATGACGCGGGTATCCTCCCTGGTGAACACTCCCGCAAAGTACTCATTAAGCACATTAGCGATGTCCGCGTCGGAGGTCCGCAGAACGCCGCTTCCATCCTTTAACGGACCTATCATGCTTCTAATGGGCTTTCTACTATTAACATAACTGAAGAATTCCTTAGGGTTCCCCTTGCAGAGGCTTGCCACCCGTAGTTCTTCGTTACGTTTCGCTAGCCTAACCTTCGCCTTCACTTCCCTACACAGTCGGACATACGCTTCAGTGTTCTCGTGGGAACGATTGGCCTTCGCCCTCCTATACGCTACTTTCCTATTTCGGATAGCCGAAGCGATGTCACGATTGAACCACTTAGGCTGCGTTGAAGCAGGGGTGACCGGTTTTGAGGGTATGGCAGCAGACTGCAGCACCATAAACTCGTCCCGGAATGCACTCCACACTCCCTCAGCATCGCCGCCAACCTCTAACCCCATCTCTCCTACGCTATCCCTGAGGCTAACAAAGTTCGCCCGCCGGAGATCGAGCTTACTGCCTCTCGAGTTACTACGCTTCACCCGAGGGACGCACACACGGAACCTAATAAGACCGTGATCACTCCCGCCCAGTGATTCGTCAACGGTGAGGCCAGTGACGAGGTTGTCTTCGGTCGTGAATACTTAGTCTAGAACGCTTTCGCCTCGTGTAGGCTCGTTGACCCACTGAGTGAGGAAGTTCTCATCAGCAAAGTCAACTAGCCTCCTCCCTTCAGCATCGGCAGTCCTGTTTTCCCACTTTATGCCGCGACAGTTGAAGTCTCCTAAAACTACACACACCCTATCCCCTAGCAGGCTACTGAGTTCGGTGTACAGGGCTGTATCCTCCTCGAGGAGGAGATGCGGAGGTCTGTACACCAAGATTAACCTATAGTTCGTCCCTCCCACGTTCAGATCGACGCCAAGCAGCTCCCGTTCCGACCGGAACTGGCAGTCAACCGGACTCAACGTGTCCCTGACGTATATTAGTACCCCACCCCCCTCCCCACGGGTGCGGTCTTTGCGAAACATTCTATACCCGGGAATTTTGAACTCCCCAACGTAGTCCCTACGATCAGTATGAATCCAGGACTCGGTGATAGCAACGATATCCTGGTATTCTGATGCTAAGAGCGCCCGTAGCTCGCCAAACTTGTTCCTGATCGACCTAGCATTAAAAAGCATTGCACGGAGGGAGCCTCCCCTGTTCTGACCGCCCCCTAGCACGACCCGTTTCCCGAACAGCCAGGGCTGTCGGGAGTTGAAGAGCCCCTCACTAACGAGGGGACAAACTCCGCAGGAGCCTGAGTCCCCTCCAACGTGGAAGGAGAGTCACTACCTGCTGGGGGAGGGTGACTAGCTGCTGGGGGAGGGTACTAACTACTGGGGGAGGTTGACTAACTGCTGGGGGAGGGTGACTAACTGTTGGGGAGGGTGACTAACTGCTGGGGGAGGGTGACTAACTGCTGGGGGAGGGTGACTAACTGCTGGGGGAGTAGGTTTAACTGTTTGGGAAGCAGGATCAATTACTGGTTTCGGCTGTCCTAGTTTAAAAAGATTATACAAATTAATGTTCAGTAAATCACCATACTTCTTTTTCCCCTTCTGGTTAAAATGTATCCCGTCCGAACCAAAGTATTCCCCATTTCCGTAGAATGTAGGCCAAAAATCGACAAACTTTAGGCCTTTTTCCTCACACATGCGTTTAACTCTTTTATTTATGCTAATGGCTTTACTTAGAGTATAATCACTAGCACGCATTCGAGGGAGAATTCCTACGACCATACCCATGTCTGTCCTATCCCTAACCTTGTCAGTTAGGTTCTTAAATTCTTTTATAATGGGCTCTGTCTGCCCTCCTGTCCCTCCCAGAAAAACGTCATTGCCACCAACATGGACAATGATAGGGCAACTCCTATTCTTGATATTAATTTTGCCTAATTCCCTATTAATTATCTGGCTTGTGGCACCCGGAAAACATCGGATTTTTCTCTTGGTCACCCGTCTTGCTCCGAAAAAGTCCCCTTGATTCCTTAGCATAGAATCCCCAATTAAAAAGGATTCATCCTCCTCATCAGCAAGTAAGTGAAACTTATTTTTGATGGTAATGGATTCCAAATCCTTATGTTTTGGTTTTGGTTTGGAGGGTCTTTTATTTTTGACCAATTTGAATTCTTGTTCCTCCGTTCTATTTTCCGGAATAGTCACAGTGTTTTCCAAGCGTGCCACGCTTTGTTCTAGATGCTTAATCTTACAGTTTAAATCTGCTGGTGTGTTTTTAGTTTGATCTTGTCCACTGGGTTGGATTTCCAGTGCGACGGCCCTACCTTCAAGCTTTTTTACTAATTCCTTTAGCTCTTTAACTTCCTTTTCGTGGTTGTCTCTAAGTTTACAAAACAAACATACACTAAGGGATGTGATATCGCTGATACTACCTTCAGGGAAGTCAACGCACCAATGATTAACTTTACATTTAAAGCATTCTGCTTTCAATTTAGCTGGCCCTGCCATATTTTCTCTTTTTTTTTTTTTCTGAACACTCTGAATAAGATAAAGCGTTCTAGCAATGAAAACTATCAAAAACGTTCTGACCAGTATATAAAAAAGGGGGTGGGGGTGATTTCATCCCGCGCGTAGAGGCATCCACCTACTTGCAAGTGACGTTCATCCCTTCCAGAAGACTACACCTCTCGCTGCTGCCGCACCGACCAAAGGTCTCCCCAGGGCCGGACAATCCCAAACGTGTCGCAGCTACCAACTGACAAACACTCGCGACGCAGGCATCACGGATTTTCCGCCAGGAGCGCCAGCGAGATGCAGCCCCTTACTAAGTCTTACTAGTCACTCACAAGCGGCCAAACTCTTAGAATCCAGTGTTCAAGGGATATCCCACCAGACCCAGAGTCTACGCCCGAGACTTTACGCTGGCCTGGCAGCCAGCTGGGCAGTAAAGCTCTCTCACCTCAGAGCAGTACAGCCAAGCACCATCAATTGTCACCAAAGAACGGTCGCAGGGGGCTGGTCAGGCCATTACGCGTTAGGAATGGGCTTAACGGGGCACTAGCCACACTCCATTCATCGCGCCCCTACGCCTGGGACCCCTCCATCCCAGTCTCTCTCAACCTACGAGCGTTAAATGGTGTTATTTATAGAGGTTCCAAAGCCTCTCTTCCCACGCATGAGATAGCAGTAGGGTCCTAATAGTAAAAGAAGAGAAAAATACTTTATACTAAAAGAAAAGTGTTTTTTTTTTTTTTTTTTTTTTTTTTTTTTTTTTTCAGTCAGAGGAGAACATCCTTAATGTAAGCTAAAAGGACAGAGTAGGGATGGGATGGGGTCCTAGTAACCCACGGGACAGGATTGTACAACATACTTTACCCGCCCTCCCGAAAGAGAGAGAGAACCTAAAGAAACTGGCAGCCAATTTCTCTAGAATCCCACGACTCGGGACCGGAGGGCTGTCACACCCCAAGTATAAAGTTTACAACATCCAGAAAAAATGTCATAACCTTTATACCCCCTGCGGAGAGAGAGAGACCGACCGGAAATTCCTTTCCTCGTCGTTCTCAAACATCATGGAATCAAAACAAAGGCTATACATGCGGCATAAAACATGCCCACGGAGGAAACAGATTTTGTGGTATTTCCCGAAATGATCACCAGAGGACGTCACCAAGGCCTATAAAATGCAAGTTCTTTCTAAAATCTCACTCATTCGCCATTTTCTCGTTTTTGTCGTCACGTCTCACTCAGCATCTTCGTCAGTAGCACTACTCGTTACACCACCCGCTCTTCGACCTTCGCCGGAGACCGGCACACTGTTCCTTCAAGGATCTGGTCGAGCATACACGAAGTCTATCATCAAGTAAGGCCCTGTACAATTTCATCCTGCAAGAAGCAACATCACTACTGCAGGAGTTTCCATTGGCCCCCTTTTCAACAAGTCTCTATCGGCCTCAACACTCATTCTCTCGCCGGTAAGGCCAGTCCGCCTGCAGAAGCAATCCTTCGAAGTCCAGGTCCGTAAACCTTCTAGTAGGCTACAAGCCTACCCTTACCTTCGTGTTAAGCAATTCCCGCGTAGCCTGCATAGTGTAACCGCAGCCTAGAGAATAGGCTATACCCAAAAGTGTACGCAAACAACCGGTAAACTCTCTCATTACGACTGCGGTAGACCTGTACAATTATTTTATCGTATTTCATTATCTTACTATATTTGTATCGGCTTGTTTATTTGCTCATCTATGCATTTCATTTTACGTGCCTAATCCATTTAGTGTACCATACCGTACTTTCATTATCTCAGTTATTATTGGCTTAATTACTTATTGTGCGTTCACTGCTGCATATCTCATTAGCCTACCTAAATTAGTGTTTATCATCATTGTACATACTTAACGATTATACTATGTAACCATTTCGTATTGCCAATAATATAATCAGTCATTTGTTAATCACCACAAATACCGTTATAGAATTGTTAATCACTGTGAACAAATAAATGATTTATTTCCTAAACACAAAACAACAAAGTAATTTCTCTCTCCTCATTAAATATTGTTTGTTTGGGCTGTAGGCCCAAACTGGTGACCCCTAATTATTCATTTCAATTTAATTCATAAATTATAGTAAGCCTACTTTCTTGGCCACATCAAATTGGTGATCCGTAGGCCACTACATATATATAATATAGTATAATATAATACTGGGTGATCCAGATAAATGGGACCCATAAAAAAAAGCCAAATATTCTTAATATTTAATTCCTTTCATAAAAAACTATATATCATTCGAAAGAGTAGAGTTACAAGTTTATTATGAAATATTTTTTTTTTAAAATGACTCCTTTCAAATGTGCTCCATTAGTTGCCAAGCATTCCAGTGTTCTCGCTTGTAAATTCTGCATCACTTTTGCAAGAGTGTGCGGTGGTGGTATGGCCTGTATCTCATTTGTGATGGCGGCCTTCAATTCTTGCAAGGTCGTTGGGTTATTTCTGTAGACCCTACTCTTTAAATATCCCCAGAGATAATAATCTAAGGGAGAAAAATCCGGAGACCTTGCGGGCCATTCAACGTCTCCAAATCTTGAGATTAACTCGCCTGGAAACGTTTGACGCAAAACTGCCATGCAGTTCCTCGTGGTATGGCAGGTAGCTCCGTCTTGTTGGAACCAGTGGTTTTCTAGACAAAGATCTCTTAATTTAGGAATAAGGAAATCGGTCAACATTTTTTCGTAGCGATCACCATTTACAGTGACCGTGTTTCCGATGGAATCCTCGAAAAAGTACGGCCCTATGATCTGAGATGCAGTAAGACCACACCAAACAGTTACACGCTGACTATGCAACGGGACTTCGGTAATATTCAATGGATTTTCTGTTGCCCAGAAACGACAATTTTGTTTGTTTACAGTTCCATTCAAGTGAAAATGGGCTTCGTCTGACATAATCAAAGTTGCTAGAAAATTGGTGGTGTCATTTACCTTCTGTTGGATCCATTGACAGAATTGTCGTCTTCGTGCGAAATCTCCATCGTTTAGTTGTTGCACTGTTTGAATTTTATATGGAAAGAGCATTAAATTTTGCTTGAATATACGGTGTGTTGTTGTTCCATATCCAACTCCTAACAGCTGAGAAGCACGTCTGATGCTTATGTTAGGATTATCCTGTACAATTTCATGAGTTCTGTTAATGATCTCGTCTATCCTTGCTGTGCGCACTCTTCCAGTTGGTTTTCTTTTTCCAATGCTGCCAGTTAGGGAAAAATTTCTGACACACCGACGGATTACTTTCTTAGAAGGTCATTTTGACATCTGAAAATTTGTCTTGAAAGATCTTTGAGCTGAAACTACACTTCTTCCATGCTCATAATATTGCTCAGTTATGAAACGCAGCTGTTCCACAGTCCATGCAGTCATCTTGAAGGGTTAGTTTTAACTAACACTTTATTTTGTTTTGTATCTTATCTTGTCTTGTCTTGTATTGTATTGTCAAAATCTATACAATCCTGTACAAACTTGTAACTATCCTCTTTCGAATGATGCGTATGATTTTATAAAAGGACTTATACTTTAAGAGTTACAGGGGTTTCTTTTGGGTCCCATTTCTCTGGATCACCCTTTATAATATAATATAATATAATATAATATAATATTATTTATATATATATATATATATATATATATATATATATATATATATATATATTATTACATATATGTGTATATATGTATATATATATTATACATATATCAAGCTACATCACGTTGAATTCTATTGTTTGTTAATATCAAAGGTGAAAATGTTAATATCGACAAGAATTAAGTGTGAAAAATTTTGAAAATTACCTTCAAAATTAATTTCAGTAAAATTTATTGAAAGTACCAAAATAATATTTTCCATTTAAGATATATTATAAATACAATGTATTTGATCTATTTTTTAGGTCAGTTGTTGCTACGCACGCACGCACGACGTTTGGCTTCCCTACACAACCGCGAATTTTTCAGATATTCAATTCTGTATCGCGCCATTAACCCAATCTAAAGAACCTGATAAGTTTAACCTAACCTAACCAAACCTAACCTAACCTTACGTTGTTCCTCCATCTCCTCCTTAATTATGTCAGAAATTAGAATCTCTTCTAAAGATGTTCTTTCTGTCCTATCTGGGCTCAATTCTGGGAAAGCGTAGGTGCGGATGGTGTTTCTCCTGTTCTCAAAAACTGTGCCTCTCGCTGACACTCTGCCTAGGCAAACTCTTTCGTCTTTGCCTTTCATCTGGTACTTTCCCTTCCTGCTGGAAATTAGCTTTCGTTCAGCCTTTCCCAAAGAAGGGTGACCGCTCTCAACCCTCCAACTATCGTCCAATTGCTTTGATTTCTTGCCTTTCTTAAGTGTTTTAATCTATCCTTAATAGGAAGATTCTTAAACACGGCTCTCTTCTCACAATCTTCTTTCAAATCGTCAGTATGTGTTCCAAAAGGGACGATCTTCTCTCTCTCTCTCTCTCGACGGCATAGGTCGTGTCTCACCATCATGCTCGAGTTTTTCTACGTCATGTTGAGTGAGTATGATAAGAGTAGGGCGATTGATTAGAAGGCCTTTGATAAGGTACCTCACCGCCGGCTAATGGACGAAGTGCGCGCGCTGGGTATTGGTGGGGAAGTAGGTAGGTGGATTGGAAACTGGCGAAAAATGCCACAAAGTTAATCCCTTTCGTTAGGCATATGGGCTACAATCGACGCTTACGTGACGCGGGTTCAAAGATGTCGATTTTAGAAGCATGTTTAGTTCAAATGATAACCCAACTCGCAACAATGGTTAGAAGTTGGATTTGAAACGATTTAGGACTAGTATATGTGGGAATTACTTTAACACGTTGATAGTTTAAGATTAAAACATAAGAAAACTCTGCAGGAGTTCGCTTGCTCGGTGTCTCTGTGAGCAAGCTAAATATAGAGCTATTTATATATTCTCCACTTTCCTGTAAAATTTCCTTGGCTACTTTTCCAGGTCAAGGTATTTTCTTCAACCTTTTTCCGTACCTGCCTCTGGCAGGGAGGGAGTGGAGGGTGGGGAGAGAGCCTTCTACTTTTCTATCCAGTTTTCTACTACTGCTAGGATAGTTGAAAGAAAAACGTTTACAAAATTTTCCCTGGCACCCGTTGCCATTGGTACCTCCTCGGTATGGGCCGCAAGGCCTTTTGAGGTACTTCTTTTCCTTGTAACTCCTTGTAACTCTCTCTCTCTCTCTCCTCTCTCTCTCTCTCTCTCTGATTCTTGGTCATCCTCCTTTTGGGAGTTCGGTGAAATCTTTGCTATTGCGCTAGACATATCAAAAGCTTTTGATAAAGTTTAGCACAAATCCTTAATTTCCAAACTGCCCTCCTTCGGTTTCTATCCTTCTATCTGTGCCTTCATCTCTGATTTCCTTTCTGGCCGTTCTATACTGTAGCTACTTAAGGTTACAGATGACCACTGTTCTCCCAAAGCTATAAATAGTAGTGTTCCTCAGAGCTCTGTCCTGTCACCCACTTTCTTCCTTTTATTTATCAATGATCTATTAAATCGCACTTCCTGTCCTATCCACTATTCCGATCAATGATCTATTAAATCGCACTTCCTGTCCTATCCACTATTCCGATAATTCCACCCTTTACTTCTCCACTCGCTTCACACAGCTCTTCTGAACTAACTGCACGCTTCTTCCCTTAAGGAGAGCATGCAGTACCAGACTTTCGATACATTCTCACTCCTTTTCTGTCCAACTCCCTAACGCAAGGGTTAATAGTATTCTCGATCTTTCATCTACTTAACCGGTCAACTCTGGAACAACCTTCCTCAATCCATCTTACCGCCTGTCTATGACCTCCCATCTTTCAAAAACAGTGTTCAGGCATCTTGAAAACTTTGGATCTTAATTAATTTTGCCTCTCTTCTTTTATGGGGAGGGGGTGGGGGGTTTGCAGGCATTCGCCCTTGGCCCCTCCTCCTTCCATAAAAAAATAAAACCTTAATTATTCATATAATCCCTTTTTTCCCACGAAAAGTTATCATTTATAAAAGATAAACCACCGCGACACTGCTAATATCGTGAAAAGCACGTTCGTGTTTCGACGGTTTCTGTTTGTATCTGTGTATCCTAAAGATTGTCGCGGTTCCGTAGGTAGGGCACACACACACACACACACACACAAACTCATTTAAATATAATTGTTCTGGCCTGAGGAGGCTCATCTCCCTCACACCTACACTCAGTGAGACTTGTTCACAGAACAACGTCATCAGAAACACTTCGCACATTAATAACACTGCGATTATATATATATATATATATATATATATATATATATATATATATATATATATATATATATTATATATGTATATATATATATATTTATTTCCACGCCGAAGTTTTGTCACCCCTACTAAATTCTTGAAAATGTTTGAACTGTGGTGCATCCAGAAAAGTATAAATGCTCAGATAATATGCAAAAATGTACTGCCAATCATTTATAAAAAAATGGTTGAAGATAAATAGACATCACTCAAGAACATAATCATGTTTATTTCTAAAGCCTACAACACAAAAGTTTAGGAACACTTCGAACATGTAACTTGAAGAATTTACAATATACAAGAGTACAACACATGCAGGGGTATTGCAGCCATCATCAGAACTTACTTTCATACACTTCCGATCAAAGTTTAAACTTAGAAATATACGAGTAGAATGGATTGCGAGCATTTGGGTTTCAGGTACAAGAACATCGACCAGTGATGTAGTCGAGACCACCAAGTCCGAGACTGAGACCGGATCCTGTGAGACCAAGATCGAGACCGAGATCAAAGGTTCGAGATCGAGATCTACCTTCCGAGATCGAGACCCTTAAAATTCGAGACCGAGATCGAGATCGAGACCAAGCTCATACCCTTCCAATTTGTTTTACACTACTATGGAAATGTGAAGGGTTGTCGAGTTATTCTATGCTTTATTGAATTTATCAGTACTGTTTTCTTTATGCTGTATTCTTGCATTATTTTTGTGTGAAGCATTTTATTTTTTCAAATACATATTGGATGGGAGGATAATCGTTTTTATCACGCCACAGAGGTTGACACGCCGTTTGGCAACACTAAGTGGCCTTATATACTTATATATAATATATATATAATTCTCTATTTAGTGTTTCCATTTTCAATAAAATTAACCTGACGGGGGGGGGGGGGGTTGTAGCGCTAACCTAAAAAAATCCAGACCCACATACCCCCGCAAGACAAACGTGGCAACTCAAAACAGGGTGACTGATTAGTGAATACCTAGAGTCCCTTACTTTTACAAACTTTCATAAACATTCTGAACTGTCTGTTCAACCAAGCCACCATCATGAGTATGCCAATAACATGTATTTTTCATTACGGTCTCGAAAGGTCTCGGGGAGAAAAACCGAGACCGCGTCTGTCGAGACGAGATCGAGGTCTAAATAGCGGAGACCGAGATCGAGATCGAGATCTGTAAATTGGGTCTCGAGATCGGTCTCGAGACCTACATCACTGACATCGACATTCTAATCCAATGTCAAATCAACGATGGGTTCTTCAAGAGATGTTTCTGAAGACCTGAAACGCGAGATTGTTGACGTGCATGAGTCTTGAAAAGGGCACAAGAAATTCTTCAAACGCCTCGACTTACCCGTCACTATATACAATTCGGAACGTCATAAAACAGAGGCAGTTTGGTATTGCTTCATCCTTACCAAGATCAGGAACGCCACCAAAAATATATCCTAGAGCCGCAAAGAAGATTGCCTGAGATGTTACAGAGAACCTTCAGTCGTCACTTGAAGCAGCAAGTACCTCAGTGTACGCTGAAGTAGTTCAGAGAGAACGCTTCACGAGAACTGTCTACACGAGAGGGAGGCCAGTTCTGCGTCCTTATCATAAAGTTGTTAAGTCTCAAGTATACAAAGGAACGCGTCAATGATCCTCAAAGATCCTGAATAAGATTCTCTGGTCTGTTCAGACAAAAACCAAACTTCTCGGTTACACCCAAAAGGGGTTTGTTTGGAGGAAGAAGACCAATGGGAACACCATCCCTACAGTAAAGCACGTAGCGGCTCGATCATGCTTTAGGTTTGCGTATCATCCGAATGTACGGGAATTTGGTTCAAATTGAAGAAGTAATAATAATTCAGCCAAATAGCAGAAAATTTTGCATTTTCAATTTTGGATTTTCCTTCGATGAGGAAGTTGAAGATGGGACCTGTTGAATATTTCAACAGGATAATGATCCGAAGCATTTATCTCAAAAACCGGTTGGGACGGAAAAAAATCAAAGTTTTGAAATAACCCTACAGTCTCCGGACCTTAATATCATGAAGTAACTTACCAAGTTGGAAGCATTTTGTCAAGAACAATGGTGACGACCGAAGGAATAACTTCAGAAGATGGTACAAGCATATAGGAAGCGTTTGCTTGAAGTAATCTTAGCAAAAGGAGACTACAAGTTACCGATTTGAAGCGTGCCTAAACTTTCGTGTTGTAATCTTGAGAAAAAACATTTCCTGTGTGTTCACCATTTCCATTCACTCATCATTATTTATAAATATATGACAATAAGTTTATATATTCGTGCGTTACAGTAAGACTGTGAAACGAGCGATTTCATGAAATTCTTGTAATTTTCAGTAATTTCGCGTAATTACTGTCTCACTTAAGGACTTCAGGAAGTTACTGAAATACTTACGAATTTCACCTAACCTAACTTCCTAAAGTCCCCGAGTGAAACAGTAATAACGCCAAATCACTCGTTTCCAAATCTTACTAGGGACTTCATGAAATCACTAGTTTCACAATCTTGCTAGGGACTTCATGAAATCACTAGTTTCATAATCTTACTGTAACGTATACATATTATGCGTGAACATTTCTACTTCTCTGGATGTATCCCAATTCGAAGAATTTGAAGAATTCAGTTTGCTCAGAATGCCAACCATTTGCACGTAATAGCATATAAAAATTTCCTTCTCTAAGAGTCTTCTTCCTCCCATAAACGAACGAGTCTGGAATTTGATGTTTCATTCAAACGAACTCTGAAAACTCGCTTTTGAACTAAGTTTTCAAAAATATACTAATTTGCGCAATATCCAAATAAAGCTTTTCGTCAAATGGAATTTTATCTATTGAATAATATTCATTTGTACTGATTTTTTTGTCTCATAAAATGATAATTCTCCATTTTGACTTCTATTTCAATTTACTTTAAAGTCATTATAACTATCAGTAGTAATAGTAGTAGTAGTTAATAGTAAAGATAATGACTGTAATTACTATTTACTGTTAAAATGGACTATAAAATTGCAATAATTATATATTGATAATAAACAATTATAGTCTATCTTATTTGCCGCACGAGTCATTTATATTTCATCCAAATGCACAGTTCTCATTACCTCGTTCCTGCAATGATGCAGGATTGCATCTCGCCAATGGATTAGTTGCCAAGAATTAGTCGCGAGTCGGTATTTTAAGAGCCGCGCTATCATGTAAGAAAATTAATTAATAATTATGAGGAATAAAAAAAAAATTTTATCGCTCTTTTCAGGGCACACCTGTGTATATATACTGTAATTAAATAGGATATATATTATATACCTATAAATATAACACCTGTTGTTCATCTGGTCGGTCGACGAAGACCAAAACTTTTGCGCGCGCGTGCGCATACACACACACACACTATGTGTATATATTGAATTAAATAATTTTTTTACATTTTTTTAAAAATAAATGCAATTTTACAATTTTTGTTATGATAATTTTAACAGAGAATAAATAACTGCAAAACTGCGTTATTTGTTTTATTTAATTTGATTTAAGCTTTAATAAGCTTTAAAAGCTTTACCGAGCTCTTAATTAAAGATAAGACATGGATCGCTTCACTAGATATTTATGATTACTAATATATAAACCATGAATAAGAATTAATGAATTAATTTCAAATACATAAATGAACCGGGTATAGAAACAGTCGACATACATAATATCGATACTAAAAAATTTAAATTAGGTCAGGTTAGGTTACATTATGCCCTACTACGTTAAGGGCCGACTACTAGGGCATGGCTCAGATTAATCAGTTAATCATTGTTTCGAATTTAATCATTAATTAATCAAAAAAATATTTTTAGAAAATGATGGGAAATGATTAATTTTCCTCATAATTTCAGCATCATTTTACCTTAAATTTTGTAATGTATCATTTGAATTTGGCACCTTTTTGCGTGTATAAAATGTCTAATCCGCCCATGCCTGATTTCTTGAACTAAAGCAAACTAAATGTTTGAGCAAAATGTTTTCTTCGGTCTTATCTCACGCAACAGAAACAATAAAGCTCTTTCTTACTCTCTTCAGAAGTATTTAATTTTTAAGCATTTTTAATCAGTTCATCATTGATTAATTAGAAAATTTCATCATTCATCACTTTTTCCGAAAAATGATTAACCATGCCCTACCGACTACGTTAGGCTAGGTCTCGTTAGGTTAGGTTATTATGCCCGACTACGTTAGGCTAGGTATCGTTAGGTTAGGTTAGGTCAATAATTTTCATTGAAAATCTTAAATTAATATAAAATCTAAAATTAAAATACTCGTATTAGGTCGAATTTCAACAATATGAAATCCGATTTTGTTCGTGTAAAACGCAAACGAACTTTGAGTTGAAAATTAGACAAAGATGTTAAATTATTGTAACGTCATTACGTTATCGTGAAGATAATATTTAGTTACATTTCATAAATTTATTTATAAAATAATTATAATAATATTGCAATTTATCTTACAATAATACAAATAATGCTGTCAATTGGTTTATTTGTTTTATACTGACCCTTAAATACATGATAGTCAAGTCACGTTCAAATTAGCATTAATAATACACAAAAGAACTAATAGTTAAAATACATTATATATCAATCTTAAGTTATTATTATTATAGATATGACACAAATACAGTCATTATTGAAGATATGATACAAATACAGTACAAAGAATTGTCGCCCATGTATAGACTATAGAGTACGCTTCTCATGTGTAGGGGTGATTCAACCCACATAACTCTACTTGACCGGGTGGAATCGAAGGCTTTTCGTCTCATCAATTCCACGCCTCTTACTGACTGTCTTCATCTCTCTCTCTTTGCCGCGTTGTTGCCTCACTCTCCCTTTGCTATCGCTATTATAACGGATGCTGGCATGCCTCATCCTTTAAGGAGAGCTTAGAGTACCAGACTTTCTAAACATTCTCATTCCTTTTCTGATCAACTCTCTAATACAAAGGTTAATCGGTATTCTCAATCTTTCATCTATTCAACCGGTCAACTTTGGAACAACCTTCCTCAATCCATCTTTACCCCTGTCCATAACCTCCCATCAGGGCTACTGCTAAGACAGTTTTAGTGGGTGGGTTAAAATAGTTTTTTTTTGTATTTGACCACAAATAACACAAATCAAATCAAATGTATATGTTGATGCCTATATACTCATATATATGATCTTATTTTATTTTAGTAGGTGGGTGAAATCTTTCTGTACGTTGGTGGGTACAGTTACCCACGTACAGAAAGATTTCACCCACATTTGTGTTATTTGTGATCAGATACAAAAAAAAACTATTTTAACGCACCCGCTAAAATTGTTTTAGAAGTAGCCCTGCCTCCCATGTTTCAAACGCAGTGTCCAGGCATCTCGTAAACTCTGGACCTTGGATCTAGATCTTATAAGTTGGAATTTTTCTTCGTTGAACTTCATATTGTTGTCTTCCGTCCACTTGAATAATGTTTAATATTTTGTAATTTTTCTGTCACCTTTTAATATTTCTTTGCATATTTTTGTGTCACCCGCGAAACACGATACAATATTGTTATTAATATCCGCATCAACGTCCGCAATCATTATGATAAACAGCAAGGGAGCTAATACTGTACCTTGTAGGAGAGAGCCGACAGCTTTCGAGATTTCAGATTTAACTCCATTGACTACCATTCACCGCGTTCTTTGAGTCAACATATTAAATGTCCATCGTTCAAACTTTCCAGTAATTCCTGTATTCTTAAATTTGTGTGTTATAATTCCTTGATCGCATTTATCGAGGACTTTAGCAGAATCAGTGTATATTACATCTATATTTCGACCTCGACGCGATGTTTCCAATATTTTCTTTTGAAGATTTAATAACTGAGATGGGGCATGATCTTCCAGCTCTGAAGCCACGTTGGTTCGGATTGAATAAGTTCTTTTCTCGTAAGTAGTAAGTAATTTTGTCTCTAATTACACGTTCAGAGCATTCCTTAAGGTGAGAATTGGGCGGTAATAGTATTTAGTCAGCGCTCTATTACCTCCTTTGAATAAGGAAGCAATGTTCGTGTTCTTTAATGGGACTGGGATTTGTCCCGTGTCGAGTGGTTTGTCCCACAGTAAGTATAGTGGCTCGGCTACACTCTTTGCATTTTTTGAGAAACCTCGTAGGCCTACTACATGTGTCTGGCTGTGGTGTTAAATTTTTTGTACTTACTCGTATGATAAAGTCTTAATTACGTTCCCTTCCAAGAATTCTAAATTCATTCATAGATTCGTGTCTTTACTTGTTCTTGACTAATTTGAACCTTTGTCAAAAAATTCCAAGAATTTTCCGTTTTCATCTCGGGCTTACGGGTCCTCAACAACTGTAAATTGTTCCTTAGCAGTCCGTTCATTACCCCCCTCCCCAGCCATTTGTGTATGCGTATATAACAAGAAAATAAGTGAAAATGAGTTATTACTTATTATTACAGAGTATATATACAGCGTGTCCCAAAGAAATGTATACCCACTTTGTTCGATAATACCAGCTATGAGGATAATAAATATATTACTTTTTTATATGTTTTTTAATAAAGAATTTCTCCTGAATCTAAATATGTAATTATTTTTATTAAAATTGAAAAACAAAAAAGTTACAGATGTTTAAATTATAATTATTATTTCGAGACTTCATGTGCGATATTTTCTAATATTTTTGCACGTATACGAGATAAGTTTGAAACCGACGGCACTGTGCAAAACTTACAAAAACAACGTTCTGGAAGACGTCGAACATCTTAGATTAAGTGTCATTTAACCATGGAATTTCTAAATTTTTGAATTAACTAATATTACAACATTTATGCTTCAATATCAACACTAAACATAAGTATCTCAAACAGTCGGTTAAAATATTAGAAAATATCGCACATGAAGTCTCGAAAATAATAATTATAATTTAAACATCTGTAACTTTTTGTGTTTTCAATTTTTAATAAAAAATAATTCATATTAGATTCAGGAGAAATTCTTTATTAAAAAAACATATAAAAAGTAATATATTTATTATCCTCATAGCTGGTATTATCGAACAAAGTGGGTATACATTTCTTTGGGACACGCTGTGTATATATATATATATATATATATATATATATATATATATATATATATATATATATATACACACACACACAGGGTGGGGCATTGAAAAGCATAGTTTCTATGTTTCTTGACTTTTGGCTCTCTCTCTCCTATACTGTATATATACACACACACATATATATATATTATACACACACAGGATGTTTCAGAAGTCGCGCACCATAGGCATTATTCAGTTTACGAGTCGAAATGGTTTATAAGTGATGTTTAATTATAAAATATGTTCGATAATGTTCGAATAATAAAATTAACAGGTACTTATTCCTTTTCCTCTCTCGCAATTTCTTTTATCCCGGTTAGGTCAACTGTACGCCCTTGACAATTGGTTAGGTTAAGTCATGATATTTTCGTTAAAATATTCCACTTATTCCTTTTCCCCTCACATTTCTGCATTCAACGAAAATATCATAACTTAACCTAACCAATTGTCAAGGGCGTACAGTTGACCTAACCGGGATAAAAGAAATTGCGGGGAGGGGGGAGGGATGAATAAGTGCCAATTAATAGTATGTACAGTTAATCAAAAAACTATCTTAAAATAATTAAATTGAATGAAGCTACATTAGCCAATGGTGCCTCAGAAGTCGCGCACCATGGGCTAATATATAGCTTCGTTCAATTTAATTATTTTAAGATAGCTTTTTGATTAACTGTACGTATTATTAATTTTATTAGTCGGACATTATCGAACATATATCGTAATTAAACATCACTTATAAACCATTTCGACTCGTAAACATCGTAAATCTGAATAAAGACTATGGTGCGCGACTTCTGAGACACCATATATATATATATTATATATATATATATATATATATATATATATACTCTCTTTTTCAGAAAATGGTAATAATGGAAAAATAAGTGGAAACGAGTTATTACGCTGCAAATTAGATGATGCCCAATTTGACGTCAAACCATGTCACACCGAAAATGTCGACGTCTGAATTTCAACTTGTTCGATTTTTGAAACGGGAAAACGCGTCCAATGTCGTAGTAATGTTCCGGACAAAAATGTCACCAATCTTCAACTGCGCACCAACAAAGTGGGTGAACGAAATAGGTTTGTGTGTGTGTGTGTGTGTGTGTGTGTGTTTTTAAAGCTCCATTTTTAGTTTCGTAATTAATCAGTTTTAGTTTTCAATAGATGTTTTTACGTGTGTTATCTTATGCTACTGAATATATCTATCATTTTAATAATTACTTAAGTTTAAGTGCATTAACGAAGCCCAAACTACAGGGTGTCTACAATGTCTTGTCACCCCAGTAAAATACTAACTGATTTTCGATTTTCTTTCAGACCCATTTGAAATGTGTGATAACAGCAACTATATCATTGGACAACGTATATTCGTACAGCTGCACGTACGATTGAATCGGTCCTGTGAGACTGCGCAAATATTTTCGATGGTTTTGCCATTATGTGGTCGCTTATGGACCCAGGTACTAGCCAATATGCGTCGTTCAATCGTATATAGTTGTTGCTATCACACATTTCAAATGGTTCTGAAAGAAAAACGAAAATCAGTTAGTATTTTTACTGGGTTGACAGGACATTATGGACACCCTGTATATACGGTAGTTTCAACGTTTTAATAATTCTTATTTTTTGCCATTTTCTAGCTAAGCTACTCATATCTTATCATGTGCCTTTGGAAAGATGGTTTTCCTTATTAAATCTCCTGTCGATTGATACCTATTATGACTTTGTACGTAACTTCCTTCCAATTACAGAGCTTGTAAAATTTGGGCCTACGATAAGTTAAGCCCCCTCCAAAGCTAATTTCTCTCTGGGAAGGCGAAGAAAATGGCTGACATAACTCAGTAGTGTATTTTTACAGAGGATAAAGCGACTAAGGAAGAAGAATTACAACATCTGTATTTACGGACAAGTGCATCCACACACTGTCATTTCTTTCAATACTACATCCATGTCATGAAATCTTTCGCTATCGTGACACTTTCGAAAGAATCGCTACCGAAGCCTCTGATCTGGCTCAGTACGAGAAAAAGTCTACTACTATCACTTCCCAGGAGATCAAAACTGACGTCAGGATCCTGCCTCCTGCGGGGTTTGTTAGGGACTCTGTATGAGAAGGAAACGTAACGGTTACTATCTATATATGCTGCAAACCCACAAGGAAAAAGAAAAGCGATTCCAAGGCCTTTCGTGTATTCAGAGCTACACCTCGTCAGGGAATGACATTCCCTGACGAGGTGTAGCTGTCATTCCCTGACGAGGTGTAGCTCTGAATACACGAAAGGCCTTGGAATCGTTTTTCTTTTTCCTTGTGGGTTTGCAGCATTTATTCATTTCACGTGTTTAATTAAATTCATGAAATTCATCCCATATATATATATATATATATATATATATATGTAACGAATAGAAGATGTAACGAATATCCCTACGGTCAGACATAATACTTTTTGATAATGGTAATACCTTAGAATAGATAATATCGTGGTGAGTGAAAGGAAGGTAATGCACTATATTGGTAAAATGAAAATGCTTAAATCACCGGGGCCGGATTCCATATATCCCATACAACTAAAAGAATTAAAAGAAAGCATTGTTGTGCCGCTGACAAAGATTCTTAATGCGTCTATTTCTGAGGGGTGCGTACCAGATAATTTCAAGTTAGCAAATGTAACACCTATTTTTAAGAAGGACGATAAAGGTGCGTCGGGAAATTATAGGTCAATCAGTTTAACGTCTGCTGTAGGTAAGCTACTGGAATCAGTAATTAGGGATCGTATAGTCGACCATTTAGAATTGCATAACTTGATTAGAAATACGCAGCACGGGTTTAGGTGAAACAAATCTTGCTTAACTAATCTTTCAGAATTTTTCCAAAGCTGGTTGAAGTTTATGATAGTCATCGGGCGGTTGATGTAGTGCATTTAGATTTTCAAAAAGCGTTTGACACCGTACCGCACAAAAGACTCATTGAAAAAACTAAGGCTCATGGAATCAGGGGTGTAGTAATAAATTGGATAGAAGAATGGTCGCGAAGTAGGAAACAAGGGTGGTCGTTGATGGAGCGGAGTCATCTTGGGCTAATGTAGCGAGCGGCGTTCCTCAGTGTTCTGTATTGGGCCCCTTGCTTTTTCTTTTATATATATATAATATAATATATAATATATATATATATATATATATATATATATTAACGATTTAGTATGGGTGGTAGGGTGGTTAATGACGAAGATAGAGGTAAAATCCAGGAAGATCTGAATAAAATTGTAGATTGGTCAGTCACATAGCAAATGAGATTGAACGTCGATAAGTGCAAAATTTTACATATACGTTCACGTAACGGTAATTTTGCGTATAGTATGTCGGGGTAGGAGTTGGCAAGCATAGATAAGGAAAAGGATTTAGGAGTTATAGTCACTGGTGATTTGAAAGTAGCGAAACAAAGTACAGCAGCGGTCAATAAAGCGAACAAAGTACTAGGTTTTATAGCTAGGAATTTTGAGCACAAATCGCGATATTATTGTTCCCCTTTATAAATCATTAGTTAGACCTAGGGCTGAGCATTTCCAGCTCTTTTCTTAATCCCGGGAAACGGGATTCAAAAACTTGGGATCCCGGGAAATTCCGGGATTAAAAAAAATTCGATAAGGTTGAAGTACTGGAATAAATTAAATTTCCTTTTATTGAACAAAAACATGCTTTAATAAAAACTTTCTAGAGCAGAGCTTTCCAAACTTTTAACGTTGGCGACAAACTATTTAAGCATAACAATTTTCACGACCATTAATTAATTTTTGTTATCAAATATCAGATAATTTTTCAGTAGGTGGTTTATCTTGTAGCCGATTTTGTTGATAGAAAAATCAAAATTTTCAAAATGCAAAAAACACTAATGTGTCGCGACACACCAGTTTGGAAAGCTCTGTTCTAGAGACTAATAAAGCTTAAATTATTGATTTATTTGGATTATGACTTAAAATAATGCTTTAAAAAACACGGATGATCAATACTATTATCACTTAAAGATGTTTGGAGTTTTGTGATGAATAATCCTACAGCAGAAAATGCTCTATCCGACTCTATTGAAGTTGGAGGCATTGTCGCCAGAACATTAAATAAAAGAGGTTTGAATTTTCTGTTCTAAAGGGTGATCAAAAAGTAACGCAACCCATGGAGAAACGCACATAATTGATTTTTTCCTTCTGTTGCAGGCGATGATTCAGAAGTGTGTTGATGCAATTTCACAGGAAACGTTGCAAAGGGTCTTTAAGAACATGAATCGCCGTATCCACTTGTGTGAAGCACAGAACGGTGCCCACTTCCAGCACTTGCTCTGAAATAAATCGTTTTCCCATGGGTTGCGTTACTTTTTGATCACCCTTTATTACCAGAGGCTTCATAAATATTCATTTCTTTTATGATGTTCTTTACATCGTGTCTCAGGCGCAAATCTTGTTGCTCTGTGGTTCCCATTTCTTTCCGCGCAACTGCTTCCAATTTTTCTTCCAAGAACCTTTGATTTGAAGGTGAGTTAGAGGGAAAGACTTCGAGTTCTAGTGGTGTATCAAAAAACTGTTGGGGGTTCATTTACATCAGTACCTTCTGCCACTACGTCCGTCTCACTTTTTCTGAAAAGCGTGGCAAACAACTCTTTGGCAGTTGTTGGCAATGTTGATTTAGAAGGCGGTGAAAAATTAGGACAAGTTGAATTAAATGCTATTATAGGATTGTTTAAATATTTATATAATCCTACGAGCTTCTTATTACGTCTCTTTCGAAGTCTTTTTTCTACTGATTGTTTTTAGGTGGTAGAAAAACAAGTTTTATGGTCTCTCAACTCATTTACGATAAAAACAAACACCTTCTGTAGTGAGTAATGTTGCATCTCCGCTACCAAGCTTCTCCAATCCAATTTTAACCGGTTTTAAAGATGAGATAATATATATTCAAATTCTTCATCTGAAATATCCATGCCCTTTCCAATCCCAAGGTCAATCAATGCTTTCGAAATTGGTTTTCTTAGTTGTACAAATCTTTCCAACATTACTATTAAACTATTCCATCTTGTTTGTGAATCGAGTTGTAGATGAAGTTCTTTGTTATGCTCAAGTCTCGCATATTTTTGTAAGATTTCGTTTTTAAAGGCCGATCTATGAAATAATTTCACGATTTTTTTTCACTTTTGTAATAATGCTATCAATGTGTATGTCTTCAGTTTCACTTTTCAGTAGGAATAAAATGATATTATTTCACCCCATACTCAAGCGAAAACGGGTTTCAAAGTTTAAAAAACGGGTGAACGAAAACTTCACTTGTGAAAAGCCTTTGCATGAAATAAATATACCTCATAATAAAACTTTTTAAAAGTCTCCCCTGAAAATAGAATACCAGGAAATTCCAGGATCGAAATCGCGGGAAATGAGCTGTCTACTTTACTTCCGGGATCCCGGATGCCCAGCCCTAGTTAGACCCCATTTGGAGTACGCGATCCAATTTTGGAATCCGCATATGCTCAAAGATATAGACAAAATCGAAAGAGTTCAAAGACGAGCAACTAAGATGATTCCGTCGCTTAGGTCAAAGTCGTACGAGGATAGGCTTAAGGAGTTAAAATTGACTACATTCGAGACTAGGAGGCTAAGGGGTGATCTAATCCAGGTTTTTAAAATTATGAATGAGTTCGATAAGTAGATAGAGAGAGCTTTTTCGAAATATCACAATATAGTAGAACTAGAAATAACGGGTGTAAGCTGACAAGTAGAAGGTTCGAGACAGCAGTTGCCAAAAACTTTTTTACGCATAGAATAGTAAACAGCTGGAATAGTTTGCCGGTAGAAGTAATTAGTAGCACGTCTATAAACATGTTTAAAAATCGATTAGACGCATATGTTCATAGATTGGGTATAGTTTAAGGTAGTAAAATTAAGGCGTTTGTGGTTCGGAACCCACATAAAATTGTAGGTCCCCTCCACTACCACGGAGGACATGCGCAATACACTATTACAAACACAGTTAGGTAGACCAGCCATGAGTGGATCCTAGGGTCTTTGTTGGTCTGAAACACACACACACACACACACACATATATATATATATATATATATATATATATATATATATATAAAGCTGCTATTCACGTTATTCAAACTGAAAAAAGGTTTTCCTTCAAACCAAAATCTTTATTTACCCTGCTATATTATTCTTTCAGCCATCCACATTAATGTATGTCATTACAACATAGGTTTGGTTTATATTAAAACCCACACAAGATTATATTTACTTCGAATTGGAATTAGGCTTGACTTCATATGTGAAATTTGAAAAAAAAATATTAATTGCAAGTGAGCAATTATAATTTTGCGTATGTTTATTTTAATCAAATTGGTTTTGAATAATATTAAACAAAAATTGGCTTCATAACTTTGAACATAGTATATAGTTCGTTTAATATCCAAACAATTTTTTTTTTTTTTTTTTTAATTAAAAAGTACAGGGTGAACGAAAAGTCCCTGTGCACCTGTCAGTACATTCACTATAACTACTTCCACTATAACTTACTTCGAACAGGTGCACAGGGACTTTTCGCTCACCCTATGTGTGTGTGTGTGTGTGTGTGTGTGTGTGTATTTCCGTGGATTAATTAAATTAAAAATAAATAATTCAAAGCTTTGGAGACACTTTCGGAATTAAAATGGTCTTTCTCAATTCCTGAGAGAGAAGTATACAGAATTGAAGTGAGAACACTTTTTAAATTACACTTTTTTATTCGAAGTGTTATCTATTTATTATGTGTATTGTAATTACACACACACACACAAATTCAGTAACTTTGATACATAATCCATCAGGAGCAAGATACAACTTATATATATGCTTTTTCCTCAACGTTAAATACAAATACTTTGACTCTTTGAATCTCAAACACATTCACACAGCCTTAAACTTGCTCTACACAAAATGAACCAAAAATCCACGAGTGTCTCGCGTGTAATTAAGCTGGATCAAAACAATTATAAATATTGGTTTAAACGCAATTTTGTTCGCTAGTTAAGGACACTACAAACAGTCTCCTTATTTAAAAATGTGTTTAGATTTTAGACTAACGAAGTACAGGGTAGCCACAAAGTTCCTTTGCGTGAAAAACAAGGGCAACATACATATTATAATGTAATTTCACTGTAAAGAGACTTTGTAGCCACCCTGTATACCGTGTTCAAAATCATTCTGCAACATTTTTTTTTACTAAAATTCAAGTAAATAAATTTTGAAATAAATTTGGTTTAAATTAAAGACATTTAAAGTGATACTTACTAGGAATGGGTTTCTTAAAGTCTTGTAGGAAATCTGAAAAGGATTAAATCGAGTGAATATAATTTTACAC
Organism: Bathynomus jamesi; assembly: GCA_023014485.1. NCBI lineage: Eukaryota > Metazoa > Arthropoda > Malacostraca > Isopoda > Cirolanidae > Bathynomus > Bathynomus jamesi. The sequence continues at coordinate 887,973 of JAJOZX010000511.1, read as the reverse complement.
GCGTTTAAATTTAAGCAAATTTATTTTGAGATATCATTTGGATCACCTGAAGATCAGGGCCCCCGGCCTTCTTTAGTTAACCTTTTTAGGCTGACTAACGAAAATATCACGACCTAACCTACCCAATCGTTAGGTCAATTGTACGCCCTTGACGATTGGTTAGGTTAGGTCGTGATATTTTTGTTAGTTAATCTTATAAAGCTAACTAAAGAAGGCTGGGGGGCCTGATCTTCAAGTGATCCCCAAATTTATTTTGATATCATCATTTATTAATTCATTTTTAACAAAACTTCGATTCAAATTTTGAATACAAAATTTGTTCATGTAAAATCTAAACTTTTTTTTTTTTTTTTTTTTTAAATAATTTTTTTTTGGGGGGGGGATGAGTTACCAAACGGTTTTTTAGTTTATTTGGGGTGAATACCTCGCAACACATCTTTTTTAAGTACTCTCTCTATCAGTGTAGGGTAAAATTACATCTTAGGGATGTATGGTGGTCGTTTTCAAACCGTGTTCCGCGGAATCTGCAGCGGTTCCATGAACAGTTCTCGGGAATTCCGTGAAAAATTTTAAATTATGCAAATTCCTTATTGCGTAATTTCCGAAAAAAAAAGTTCGGGTAGTAACCTAAAAAAAAAAAATTAAAAAATTACTAATTGATATTTTTTTTGGTTTTCCTCTGGATATTTTTTTTTTTGTAACAAATGAAATTTCAAAACAAAAACACTCAATCATTACCAATTAGGTTTATTTTTTACAAATTTTAGATTTGTATGTGAACTTCTATTCCTCCGAAATTGTATATTATGTCAATATTTTTCAATATTTGTGTGTACAAACTAGATATCTGATATAACTTTAATACAAAAGTGTTGACAAAAATAAATACACACTTTCGATTTTTTTTTTTTTATATATATAGTTTTTTTATTTGATAAATGTCAATAAATAATAATAACAGCAGCTTTATTGAAAGAATGTATTTAGAAGCGTGTTGCTTTGCCCTTTCCATTACGTAGAGCTGACACGCAACACGTTCTGGCATTCTATTGATGAGCTTTGCCATCTGTTCTTGAGGACAATCAGCGTGGTGTCTATTTATTTTTGTCAACCCTCCGTATATTCACCCTATTCTTATCTGAATATACCGTTGGAAGCGTGGAAGCTTTTTAGGTAAAATTAATGGGATTATCCCGCAAACAGATTCAAAATGAGTAATACAGTCAGTTAAAAAAAATACTGTAGTGAAACGCCACGTTTTTCTCTATCGATATTTATCAGTAAGAAGGGCCACGTCGTGGTCACGTCGTAACGCCCCTTCCCGTTAGATCAGCGCGGCTAAGCAATTTTGGGTCCGTTCAATAGTCGGATAGATGACTGTCCTCCGTGGTCAGATAATGTAATGAGTGACCCGTGGTTCGTGGCCCGAACAATAATTAGCAGCAAGAAGTATCGAGTTTTAACAACAGGACTTTTTGAATCGATTGTATATTTAATAATAATAATAATATATTATTTACTCAATGACATTAAATCTAGAAAACAATATTCATAATTCTCTCTGGAAACAGAACAATAAACTTGCTGAAAGTCAAAGACACACACCCAAAACAGACGGAACAGACAAACACAGACAGAAAACCACACCAATGGCGCCATCCAGATATTAAGATCACGGATTTCGGGAGAAATAAAAATTTTTTGATGATCGCTCATTTTGTTAAGACGTCATTTCGTAAAATCTTTTATTTTTAAAAATAAGAAAAAAAAAAAAAGAAGATCTTTGTATCACACACAAACACCCCCCCAAAATATATATATATATATTTATCAACGATCGAATCCTTCAATTGAACAAAATCGGCTCAACTTGTAATAACCTAATCTCCTTCCCTGTTATAATCTCTATTAACTGGCAGAAGAAATCTCATTATATTTATAGCGTCATATTTTAACGTAAGTTTATTAACGTGTTTAAGGAGTCATATTTTAAGGTAAGTTTATTAACATGTTTAAGTAAGTACCCTCAAACGATTAGAAACAAAAAAAAAAAAATACTTTTTTTACACATTTTCAATCGTCAAATTCGATTTCCTTATTGCGGTCAAGCAACAACAAAAACAAAAACACCAACGAGAACAAAGAGACGTAAGCATCAATTATATAATAATTAACCTTATTTAGTTTATAATTAAGGGTATATTGTAGCTCGTAATTCTAATGCCATAATGTGCTTTATGACCCAATATACAGGGCGTCCCAAAAAAATGTATACACACTTTAAATACTTATAAAGGCAGTGTTTATTAAAATACATTTCATTTTCAAAATGTAATAGAATCTACAGACATTATTTAATTGTTTTGTCAACGCCTGTTTTCAAACCGACGTCCGTTCTGGTCCAGGCACTGCTGATAACGCGAAGCAATGGAATCGCAAACATCACGAAACATTTCGTTTGGTATTTGTGTGCATTCTCGTTCAATGGCTGCTCTCAATTCAGCGACTGTTGCAGGTTTTATAGCGTAGACTTTGTCTTTTAAGTATCCCCATAAAAAAGTCTAGTGGTGTGAGGTCTGGTGAACGCGGAGGGTATTCTACGAAACCCCTTCGTCCAATCCACATCCACATCGTGCCAAGTACCACTCGCAATACTCCACTCTTCGGTCCGGATCATCATCTTCATTAATAGCATGGACTAATCTTGGAATGTAACTTTTCCATTGACAGCGCTTCAAAGTGCGTTGGACAGACGATTCTGAAATTCCTACCTCACGACTCGCTTGCCGCACAGATTTTCTTGGACTTTGGTGATACGTTTCCAGTACTCTTTCTTGCTTTGTGGGGCTTGTCGATGTCCGTGGTCTTCCGGAACGCTTCTTGTGGACATTCTGAACAGTTCCATCGGCTTCAAACTTATCTCTAATTCGAGTGATGGTAAGTCGCGTTGGTGGATCTGTTTGAAACTCCCTCCTAAACTGTCTTTGCACTTCAACTGCGTTTTCACACTTCCAATAGCATTTTAGAATGAATTTCCTTTGTTCAAAGCTTAGTCTGACTGCCATTATTAATTCTAATGGGTTTAACTTGGAAAGAAAGAAACATCAATTGAGCTATCAGCTGTTAAAGTGTGTATACATTTTTTTGGGACGCCCTGTATATATATGTGTATAGTTTTCAGATTTTCCTTGGACTGTGAACCCATTCGAATAACGTCACACAGCATTCAGGCGAAATGTTAATGGCAAAAATGGGATATTTTTCTGTTATTTAAAAATAATTATATATATATTATATATATATATATATAAAATTCAAGGTTGGACAAGAAGACCAACTTCCGTGGTTTACTGAATACTTCAAAATACAATAAAGAAATACCTACTAATAGATCAAAAGTTATAGATTATAAAACACTAAAACGCTTGTAGTAGTTATCTATACCTCAATGCAGGTATATACTGCGATGTTTTCACTCCAAGAGGCAAGACGAGTATACACACGTAGTGTCGTAGCAAATGATTAAATGCATTATTAGTCAGGGTATTGACTGGAACGTGTTTTAATTCTATGGAATAAAGGTTTCGGATAACGCGTGTGTTAAAATGAAAGTTCATCGCACTTTGTTTTCTGAAAATGGAGGTGTGTCATCTTGCAGGACACACACGGTAACAATTTTGTGTGTGTGTAATTATACATCACGCTCTCAATTAAGGGGTTATTTCATGATGCAAATATTAAGATATGGTTGGCTACAATGGCAAAAGGGGATTAAAAACTAATTCCCTCTTCCACTAAATCTCCCAAATGAGGCGGGATGCTTCAGAGGGGTCGACCGCGGGTCGATCCTGAACCGTCGTTCGAACCCTCTAAAAGGCTAAAAGACATGGCTCAAAATTATAAATGGTTAATGAAAAAATCATTAAGATGCGTATATGGTTTTGAGTCACAAAATTGGGTATGGTTAATAACAAATCACTAAGATGGGTATAGTGGGGGCAACAAGTTTGAATTTCGTCAGAATCAACAATTGGGGCGGAAACAAAACTAAGGTTAAGATTAGGTCACAAAATTTTGTACGCTTTAATGGCAAATTGGTTGTGTGGTTGTTGGTCAAAAATTGTGGTTGTTGGTCAAAAATTGTGGTTGTTGGTCAAAAATTGTGGTTGTTGGTCAAAAATTGTGGTTGTTGGTCAAAAATTGTGGTTGTTGGTCAAAATTGTGTTTAGTTGGAGAAAAATATCGTTAAAATTCATATGGTTTTTATGTCGTAAAATTACGTATGGTTAATAATAAATAACGAAGATGCGTATATGGTTGCGTATATGGTTGTAGGAAAAAAAAAAATAAAAATTTAAAAAAAAATAATTAAAAAAAAAAAATATCTGTATACTATGATGACAAACCATTCAGAAGGTGATAAAACTGTACACGATTAGGTACGGAACCCCCTACCTGGTCACTACATACCATGTGCACGGGATGTACGAGTCTAAGTCGCTACCACCGTGCGACATACCTTTACACATTTTGTTTATAACGCTATTTTTAATTGTACACTTAACCCTTTAACGCCGACCGTTGCCTTATGGCAACATGAGCTTGACGATCTTGAGCCTTGAGCTTGAGCTTTACGATCTGAATACTAGAAATTACTTTGGCTCGAATACAAAAAAATATATTTTAAATAAAAATTCCATAATTCATGCATGAACGCTTTAATTGTTTTGTATTTGTATTTTTTTGTATTTATACGAACGCAAATTTTCTAGCTAACCCAATACTTGGCATCCGAGTGCTAAAACTTTAATAACAAATCATAAAAATATGGGTATGGTCATATACAAGGTGTAAAGATGATCTTCATGTACGTGAGTGCCTTTCAGCAGGAATAAGCCGTTCGCACATTTTAAAAATTACTCTAAATTGAAAAAAAATTATACTTTGTCGTCCTTGCGAGAGGAACTCGAGTGTGAAGTGAGGTTACGTTCAAAAAATACTTTTAATACATTAATTTTAGCTCTCATTTTATCGTATTTACAGTCATTACTCTTATACTTATTACGGTTATTATTATTTTATTATTATAAATTATTAGCTATTATTATTTTATTTATTATAATTATTAGTTATTATTATTTTATTATTACTGTTATTACTGTTATTATTATTTTATTATTAGTAGTATTAGTATTTTAACAATGTTTATCAGGCATAAGGACCATCTTTGCTAAAATTTAAATTGTTCTCATAATATTGTTCCAGTCTCGATTTCACCTTTATATATATATATATATGAGAGAGAGAGAGAGAGAGAGAGAGAGAGAGAGAGAGAGCCTACAAAACTTTATGCACTTCTACTTTTATTTGCAGTCCATCTTTTTCCACATTTTGTGTGGAGAGAATAGTGGTAGTTGATACGTCACTAACGAAGGTTCTGACGTCACGGGCGAGACGATTCCTGATTGGCTGATATTTTTCTCTGACCCTGTGCTATTAAATGCTGGAAGTTACTTCATCGCTAAGTGAACGAAAAGGTCATTCTTCTGAATATTTCAGATATTCAAAGAAACTTGAAGGTAAATGAACACAAACAAATATATATATACTGTATATATATATATAAAACCTTTGGTTAGCTTCCGCCCGAATTGTTCATTCTGACGAAGGTCAAGCTTTCCACTCCACCTTAGACCTACAGTTTAACGTGGAATCCGGACCACGCCCCATCAGCAGCCCAGCGTCTTAACCACTAGGCCACCTAGGGTACCCATTTATCTACCAACCACTTTCTTTATTGTGTGGAAGGATGAACAGCTGGGTTTTGCTGCGCGCCGGCTGCAGTCGGGTCTCGAACCCGGGGCCGATGGATTCGTAGTCAGTGACGCTAACCACTACACCACCGAGGCGCATATATATATATTCGCAATAAAAAACCATTTTAATTATTTTTTTTACAAAGGCCTTGAATTAGATCCTTCATGACAAGGTTAAATTGTAATCTTCGAACTCTTCCTCCCTATCAATTTTTCATATATATATATATATATATATATATATATACACACACGTGTGTGTGTGCGTGTAACGGGGAGTGGTGTATGTTGTGTAAACTAATCAGTGATGTCTTGGGAACTGCTGCGAGAGTTAAAACACGCATACGCACGCACAAGCACATTCACACACTACAAACAGCACTACCACCACACACTAACTGTCTCCCTCATCCTCTCTCTTTATTTATTTATTTATTTAAATAGTATAAGACGTGGTTAATTTTGAGTTCCAGCTAAAACTTAATTTATGAAAAGGTGAAATAATAAATCTGCTAAAAACAAAAATTATCTATCTATCTATCTATCTATATATATATAGTTAAGATTAACACGTGAAGGAAAAGTTTAAAAGATTAATTTTAACGCGTAAAATGTTAACACGTCTCAACATAATGATTGATAGCTATGAAATGTTATTTAAAAAAATAAAAAATAATAAAAAAAAATTTAGTAGCTTACGTAATGTGAAATTTCTACGAGAATGTAACGGTAAAATAAATGACCAAAAGTTAGGTATTGAATTCCCATATGGAAAATGAGGTAGCGACGCGGTGGCGTATAGGAGAAACTACGTGTATGTATGTATGTATGTATATATATACTCTAAAGCGCTCGTTAAAAAAACCTACATATATAATTGAAAAGAATATTCTAGAATGTGCATTTATTCATTTTAAAAATAATTTCAATAACAGTGCGAGAATGTATAAAATTGACAATATCCTGTTAAAATACCTTTTGCCTCTAATTAACTCTTGTTAATCAGGTGCTAATCTTTTTATTTTTCCGTCCCGTTGTACATAACGCATATATTTTTGTCATCTCGCCTTCTCCCTTCATTCCATGACCAGGTGTTGTAACTTCTGAATACATGAAAAGCCTTGGAATCATTTTTCTTTTTCCTTGTGGATTTGCATTTTATATATATATATATATATACTTATTTATTTATGCGAGTTTCAACGACGGTCAGGATCGACCTGCGGTCAACCCCTCTGCAGCAACCCAGCTCATTTGCAGGATTTAGTGGAGGGAATTGCTGTCTGATTTCCTCCTACCCTCGTAGCCAGCCACGCATATATATATAACCTTTGGTTAGCTTCCGCCCGAATTGTTCATTCTGACGAAGGTCAAGCTTTTCACTCCACCTTAGACCTACAGTTTAACGTGGAATCCAAACCACGCCCCATCAGCAGCCCAGCGTCTTAACCACTAGGCCACCTAGGGTACCTATTTATCTACCAACCACTTTCTTTTATTGTGTGGAAGGATGAACAGCTGGGTTTTGCTGCGCGCCGGGTCTCGAACCCGGGGCCGATGGATTCATAGTCAGCGACGCTAATCACTACACCACCGAGGCGCGCATATATATATATATATATATATATATATATATATATATATATATTAAAACAAAAAAAAATGTTTCACTAAAATTCCCCCACCCCCCACCCCCCCAAAAAACCTGAACTCTAAATAAAGGGGAAAAAAAGACCCTCTCGAAGTACCGTAAGCAATTAGGTTTACCAAAGCCCTTTTCACAATAGTACATTTTCGTGCTCCATAAATGCCTACTTGGCAACTCTTTGCACCTTCGCCTCTTCCAAATTGTTAATTGAAGCCGACTGTGTGTGTGTATATATATATATATATATATCTTTTTCTTTCTTAATTTTATTGTTTCATCTTTTACTTGAAGTTTATGTAAAAAAAAGAAAAAAAAAATTTTTTTTACTGTAAACCACTGAACCGAAACAGACAATTATAATAATTTGTAAAAATACATGAATAAAATATAAAAAAAAAAATAGAAAAATAAAATTGGTACAGTAAAAACCAAATTTTGGAACCAACTGTAAATGAAGTTCCCCTACCAGTGATTTCATGATAGTTAAAAGGTACTCAAACACAAAAGTG
>JAJOZX010000511.1:640000-877500 GCA_023014485.1 Bathynomus jamesi | reverse complement strand
TTGGAATTGTTGTCGGTTCAAGGGAAAATAGCATAAACATTTTATGCATTCCGTGAAATTTCAAACGGTATGCAAAAGACTGATAGAACGAAACACACACACACACACACACACACACACAGTGTTCTTGTTTTCCATACGGAATCGCGACAAGTTTGAGTATACACTACACGCAGCCCATCGTGATGCGAACTTGTGTATCATGTAGTAGCAATGTCGCGGGGGTTTATCTTTATAAATGCTACCTTTTATCAAGAAAAAGAAGGGAATATAATTAAGGTTTGGTTACGCTAGGTTAGGTAAGCTTTGATTAGGTTAAATTTATTAGGGTTTTTGTTTAAATTGGGTAAATATCGCGATACAGAATTGAATATGTGGTGGTTTTGTAGGGTAACCAAACATATATGAGAGAGAGAGAGAGAGAGAGAGAGAGAGAGAGAGAGAGATCGTAGCGATCCTGTCCTTGGCTTTTTGTTTTCGTCTTTTGGGACTTTGACCCTGACAGAATCTGCTTCTAAGACATCGGTAAAAAAGGGAGGGTCTTTGTCCATTTCTGCATTCTACAAAATCCGTTTGTAATCTTATGCAATATCGCTGCACAATCCTTTATCGCATAATGTTTGCCATCTACACTCGTCTACTCGACCAAATAATTATGTACGTTTTATAATTTAATTTGTATCCGCTAAGAAACAGGGTGTACGCAAAATATTCGACGTAATCTCAATATTTAATTTTTACTAGTGTATATTTTAGGAGGTCCTATGTCTAACCTTTAGTCCTATATTAATTTCACCACCTTATATATATATATAATATATATATATATATATATATATATATATGGTGGTGAAATTAATATACAGCGTGAACCAGCAGTCCGTCTCCTCGTGAAATATTTATTGATTTGGTAAACGTTCAAACTCTCGGCTGTGAAGCTTTTAACCCTTAACTGGTATGGTGGTATGGACCCGCACCATACCACTTATGTAACTAAACCGCACCATACTAGTTAAGGGTTAACCATATATCAGTTCTTTTACATAAGCTACTACGGACATTGTTTAGCATTCTATTAGAGACGTTGGCAAACTCCTTTCGATTGCTCATTTATCGTTCCTAATAGTGCGTGTGGGGCCGCAATTCGTAAACTACACATTTCAGGTAACTCCCTTCCCCCCAAATCCCTCACATCCCCCCTCTCCCCCCCACCTCACTAAAAAAAACATTCAACAGAAAAAAAAAAAGTTAAACAAAAAATAAAGATCATATTCAAATTACATATATTTGGTTGGTTATGAAATTACATGATTTGGTTGGATGTGAAATTTCGGTGCTGGTTAAGTGTGCGGTCTACCTAGCTTTTAGTTAGCCTTATAAGGCTAACTAACGAAAATATCACGACTTAACCTAACCAATCGTTAGGTCAACTGTACGCCCTTGACGATTGGTTAGGTTAAGTCGTGATAGTTTCATTAGTTAGCCTTATAAGGCTAACTAAAAGCTTGGTAGACCGCACACTTAACCAGCACCGAAATTTCTTACTTGAAGTTATCAACTTTTAAATAATTCAGTTTTATTCTTCAAAATTATCGTCATTTAATGACTCATTTCATTGGAAATTATTTTTAATTTTTGTAAGTTTATTTTTTATTTATTTCATTATTCGTCAAAAATTCAAAGCTTATATATATATACCGGGTGGCCCAATAAAAATGGCACCAATTTTGAGAAGTGATATCTCAATAACCATTGCAGCTAGGGACTTAAAAAAACAACCAAATGAAAGATACTTCTTTTCTCTTTAAATACTTATTCTATGGCTTGATGGTTATAAGCCCATATAATGCCCAAAATTGGCTTCCAAAAAAAATATACAAAAAAAAGTTGCGCATTTATATTTATTCCTTGATCCTAATTTTAAATGAAATTTTTCTATTCCAGACCCCTCAAGATGGGATTGAGAGAATCTGATAAGAACATTATACAAGCACTACGTGAAGAAAAAGGATATTCATTAAACAGAATCCTTTACGAATTTCCAAATAGAAATTGGAAAAAAAGAACTGTGGCACATTTTTTACAAAAACTTAAAGAAACCGGCAGCAGTCAACGGCGTCCGGGAAGTGGTCGACCAAGAAGTATTAGAACGCCAGAAAACATTGAAAAAGTAAATGAAATGGTTTTAAGTCAAGAGGAACAACCGGGAACAAGTAAAAGTGAACGTGAAGTTGCGAAAGAAACCGGGATTTCACGTTCATCAGTACAGCGAATAATTCGCTGTACTGATGAACGTGAAATCCCGGTTTCTTTCGCAACTTCACGTTCACTTTTACTTGTTCCCGGTTGTTCCTCTTGACTTAAAACCATTTCATTTACTTTTTCAATGTTTTCTGGCGTTCTAATAGTTTCTGGTCGACCACTTCCCAGACGCCGTTGACTGCTGCCGGTTTCTTTAAGTTTTTGTAAAAAATGCGCCACAGTTCTTTTTTTCCAATTTCTATTTGGAAATTCGTAAAGGATTCTGTTTAATGAATATCCTTTTTCTTCACGTAGTGTTTGTATAATGTTCTTATCAGATTCTCTCAATCCCATCTTGAGGGGTCTGGAATAGAAAAATTTCATTTAAAATTAGGATCAAGGAATAAATATAAATGCGCAACTTTTTTTTTATATATTTTTTGTGGAAGCCAATTTCGGGCATTATATGGGCTTATAACCATCAAGCTATAGAATAAGTATTTAAAGAGAAAAGAATTATCTTTCATTTGGTTGTTTTTTTAAGTCCCTAGCTGCAATGGTTATTGAGATATCACTTCTCAAATTTGGTGCCATTTTTTTTGGGCCACCCGATATATATATATATATATCTCTTCCCTGATAACAGGATGGGAAGGTTCAGTTAGCTAATCTCTGATAATTAACTTCCAGGTGTGTGTATATATAACTCTGTTCTCTGTTTATGCGGTCATTACCGATTGACAAGGGCTCGCGAGGAGCCGAAATTGTATTGGTGTTAAGAAATAAAAATTTACGTCTTCTGAAAAGTGGTTTCCTTCTTCATATATATATATATATATATATATATAGCCGCGCCAAGTGGGCCAGGTACCTCGGAGACTGTGATGGTTAATTTGCCAGTTATACGCAACGGTCATTTTTAATCAACGCGTCTCTCTTCCCCATGGTGGTAATGTGTACCCCACGCAGTTTTTTTTCTCTTTCACTAATGCCCCTTTCAGTTTGTTTCACTGAATCGGTATAATTTCTCGATTTACACTCACTTGATCACTATACAGTTGAGGTATCACTTACCCTTCATTTTGAGTGCAATTTTTATCAGTAATTTCCCCTCAAAGTACGAATTCTTGCGGACTTTCATTCAGAACATTGATGACTTTTAACAGTTCACATTCAGTTTTTACAATTACAAAACAAAGTACCTTCAAATAACTGAGCGAAGGTAATTTAGACGATTTGTGTTCCAATTTATACCGTTTATTTACTACGAGGAAAATGTTTTTCAATTTCAGGTTTGATTCATACGCATAGAGGAAATACGACAGGCGCAGTTTTAGAACAGGACAAAACAATATTTCAAAATTTAAAAGAAAAAAATACCCAGTAAAAATGGTCACAAAAATTCTTCGCCTAAATTAAAAGAAAAAAATGGCGTTTAAACAAGCTTAGTCAAAATTTCGAAGTTACGCAATAAAACACTTAACCTATTCAAACGAGTATAGCAAAATTGCAAACGGGAAGTTAGATCATGTATACACTATGTACAGAGAAGAGCGTGTCAGGCCGAAGGTATTATACTGTACAAGATTCCCCCAAATCAAACTCTGCCTGAATTTTATGTTCAAATTGCCTTTGGTGGAGCCAATCAAAACTGACTGCCTTAAAGGTGCGGTTTCCCCTCAAATTAACTACCTATCAATTAACCGGATAGCTATATTAATAGTGATTGGTTTCCCTTGAAGAGGGTTCGTTCCTTCTCAACCAATTTAGAAAAAAACCGGTACAAATGGCTGTTTGACACCTATAGAACAGATTTTCCAATAGGTTTAAGTTTTGTTTGATGTGTAGCAACGTATAATGAATGGATAGTTTATCTGGAAGGTGCCGGTAAAGATTCCGAAAGAGGATATAGTTTTACGCAAAATCTTAAATCAAATAAATTATTCTATGGTTTGACGAAACATTAAGAAAAATTACTCCAAGATTACAAAAAGACTTATAAAACAATAAATCAGCGGTAGCGCGATAGAGTCGAAGCTCGGGTCAGTAAGGTTACCACTTGGGTGAGGGAAGGAACTTATGTATTATGTAGAAGTTCATGCATTATACGGTGGCCACATGAACTATGTACGACCCGCATGAAAAGAGTAATTCTTAAAACATTCAAAATTTACATAATTTTGATTAGCGTTTTATACTTTTAATATTCTTATCCATTTAGTTTAAATGGATTTTCTTACGTGTGACCTATCGGCGGACGCAGCCAACCCCCTTTGGCCAAGGGACGCATTTAAAACGAAGAGCATATTAGATATAATGAATTAAAATTTCTCTTTAGGATTAAAAGAGAGAAATTAAACATTTTGCCGCATATTAAGAATCTTCCATTTTGAAGGAATTCTCTTCAACACCATCATACACACAGTTTACGCCTAATGCTCCTAGTTTCGATTACACCAAAAAAACCAAGCAACTTTGAAACCGAAATAAAATGAGTTAAAATGAACACAATTTACAATTATGAACATCATTAACAATAACATAATACTAAAATGATGATAATGAATGGACCTACTATTTGCTAGTCATAATTTTTTTTTTAGATTTAATTAATTATATAACAGAAACTAAGTAGTTATGAGGGTTAAGAAAATTTTGAAACTTAGCAAAGTTTATAATAAGTTAGGATCACCTGAAGATCAGGGTCCTCAGCCTTTTTAGTTAGCTTTATAAAGCTAACTAACGAAAATATCACGACCGAACCTAACCAATCGTCAATGGCGTACAGTCGACCTAACGATTGGTTAGGTTAGGTCGTGATATTTTCGTTAGTTAGCTTTATAAGGCTAACTAAAGAAGGCTGGGGGCCCTGATCTTCAGGTGATCCATAATTTATACTAAACTTAAATAAGTTTTCTTAATCAGAAAACAAATGTGAATTTAAAGAATACAGCTCTCATTTCGTCTAGGTTTTTCGACGTTTCATCATGTTGAAATACTTACAAAACTGGTTGATGACCTAAATCGACTATGTCAGTTAATGATGTTAATTAATTTCAATAGGTTAATGCAGACGAAATTTAGTAAGTACACATTCAACGGAATGTGACTACCAAGAAGTAAAACGATCACTGGAATTAAGGAATGCTCGTGGGAAGAGATGCAAGTAGGGTGTCCAGATTTGTTTTTGGAAAAACAGGGACAAGGGCGGATCTATGCCCTATAGCCTATAGGCTTATTTTGAAAACACTTTTTGACAGAGTAAATAAATACCAAATATAATAAATACACACCTTATACTTTCACATTTGCATAGTATATAATTAATAACTCTTAAAATATGGAAAACCGGGACGTATGAACACCATAGATGCAAGGACATACTTATTTATCGTTACGTTAATTTAATAATTACTCTTCGTTCCGACGTTTACGTGTAACGTAAGTCATTGACGCTTTCTAATTTAGTATCACCTGGGAACCTGCATTTTCGAAGGATATATAACCAACTATGAATTTTTGAGAATTTTCAAATTTAATTGTACGTTTAAGGTTAAAGGGAATGAAATTGAATCACCTGAAGATCAGGGCCCCCAGCCTCAATTATCAAATGATATCTTCGTTAAAACTAACAAAAATATCACGACTTAACCAATCGTCAAGGGCGTACTGTTGACCTAACCGGGCATTCAATTTAATTTATTATTATATTTGGTACTGTAAAGCAAAAAACAAGAATACATGGGGGCATTGATCTTCGGGTGATCCATGAAATTTAATAGTTACCCTTATACTCAAAATTTTTGGGTCATTCCAAAGACTACTAAATAATTTATTAGCGTGTAAAACTCCATTAAGCGTAGGCTGATGAAATAAGGATATAGGACATTAAGCGTTTGGATACAAAGATTTAGGAATTCACCCATAGACAAAGAATAATCAAAAGGTGGGTATTAAGCTTGGTTGGTTAGCTCGGTTTGGCTTCCGCCCGAGTTGTTCATCCTGATAAAGGTCAAGCTTGTTGCTTAGACCTACAGCTTAACGTGGAATCCGAACCACGACCCACCACGGGTGATCAGAAATTACAAACTCTTTGCCCGGACTCGATCTCACGATCAGCAGCAGCCCAGCGTCTTAACCACTAGCCCACTCAGGGTACCCATTTATCTACCAACCTATTTTCTCGGGAAGAATGAACATTTGGGTAAGACGCAAGCCGTCCGCTTTCGCCGGGAATTAAACCAGGGGCCGGTGGATTCGTAGTCAGCTATGCTAACCACTAGATCACCTTGGCGCATGTATTAAAGTATACATAGTTACATACCCAATGTATACTTGGGTAATAGAGATATCAGATTAGGATGGAGATATATCGATGGTAAACTTACGAGTTCACCAGAACTTAAAAGGTTCAATACTCGTTTATAAAAAATGACAGTCATTGCGAGGGTTTGGCCAAAGTTAAAATTTACAGTAACTTTTATTACAGTTTTCGTTACGTGACAATAAACAGACTAAATCACGAACACGTTTTAATTAACGTTATTTAGATTTTACTTCTTTATTTTTAAGGTTTACAATTTTATAAAAAAAATGTTACACGAATCGTCAATTTGCCGAAGACGAATTATCGTCCTAAACAACAATATACGAGATATATTGAGCTATGAATGCAAAATTTGCTTTTGGAGAACATTTCTTTCCGTGTTTAGGTAAAGGCCAAAACAAAAAAAAAAATAAATTACGACTGAAATTTGCCATCCACTGCTCTAAAATACTAAAATAAGAAAAAAGCGAAAAACTACTGAAAAGCGGAGAGAGAGAGAGAGAGAGAGAGAGAGAGAGAGAGAGAGAGAGAGAGAGAGAGAGAGCTAAAAAAACGCGGCTTCAAATATGGCGTGAACACGATTTAGTTAAACCAATGTGAAATTAAACCACTGTGACATTAAACCGCTGCTGCATGGTTCAAACAAAACCAAAAAATAAAAAAAGAATAAAGATGAAAGAAAATGCAAGTAGATAAAATCAAATCTGCAAGTTCAGGAAAAAAAAACCCAGAAAATAAGAAATTGAAAGTAAAAAATAGAATTTGAAAGTAAAAAATAGAATTTGAAAGTAAAACGAAAATTGAAAGTTGGAAAGTAAAAACCCAATTAAAAAGAATTTACAAAAATGGAAACTAAAAAAACCATTGAAAGTTTAAAAATTTGAAAGTTAAAAAATTTGAAAGTTTAAAAAAGATGGCAAGGAAATGAGACTTGAATTGAAAGTCGAATTTATGTCATTATATGTACAACTTTAAACACACACAATAAAAGTAAAAATAAAGCTATTGAGAGTAAAAAGTACCAAGTTAAAGAATTTGCAAGTTTCAAAAATATTGCAAGTTATAGAAAAAATGGAAAGTTAACAAAAATGGAAAAATCCTTACCATTGGCAAGTTTACAAATTTTACGATTTATCATCCTTACCATTATGCTTTTAAAGAAACCCTCTTTTTTATTTAAAATGGATCACCTGAAGATCAGGGCCCCCAGCCTTCTTTAGTTAGCCTTATAAGGCTAACTAACGAAAATATCACGACCTAACCTAACCAATCGTTAGGTCATCTGTACGCCCTTGACGATTGGTTAGGTCAGGTCGTGATATTTTCGTTAGTTAGCCTTATAAAGCTAATTAAAGAAGGCTGGGAGCCCTGATCTTCAGGTGATCCTTTAAAATTTTGAATTTAATGTGGGCATTGTAAAATTGTGGGTTTATTAATAAATATAAAATAATGGAATTCATAATACTTAATTGGAAAACATAAGTTAGGTTTTCTGTATCCACCCGAAGAAGATGCCAGTGGGCATCGAAACTGTTGTGGAAATAAACTCTGTCTATTAGAGTGGGTTTTTATTATCATAAGTTAGGTTTAAGTTTAACAGAACAATTATAAAGTTAGGAAATAAGCCTCAGATGAATTTAGTTGAATACGTGACTTCTGACACGAGAACAGCCACACTAGCCTAAACACGTTCATACGTGTTTAGAAACAAATTAATGTTCCACCAATTACGTATAAGTATAATAGTCACGTGACATGCCTTCCGTTTCGTCCAATCATGTATCATGTTTTAATTTAGAAATAGCACTAAATAATATAATGATAGGCTTTAATACGGTTAAATAGGGCAAATAAGTTAGTTAAATAGGGCAAATAAGTTAGTTAAATAGGGCAAATAAGTTAGTTAAATAATATAAAATAGTTAGGAATTAGAAAGATTTTTAGAATATAGCGTTTTAAAGTTTTGTGTAGTTCCAGGTTTATGAGGAAAAAAGTAAAAATATTTTCATCAAACGAGATCACTGATGGGAAGCTGCGATTGGGACGAAGGACAGACAGAGCTCACAAAATTTCTGGAAGTCAGTGGAGACGAGCTTGTCATCGAGAGAAAGTCGTATAGCAGTTCATCAGAAATTCTTTTTTGATTCCTCACTCGTCATTTTTTTATTTTAATACTCCCATCGTGCCTGTGGGAAACGAGGCCCACTTTTAAGATGAACTCGAGATAATAAATTCAATTCAATTCTCCCCTCAGGCATACTTGATGGATTCTTTCCTTCAAAACCTACTCCTATTCTTGTCCCGCCCTAGACTATATTATTTATTTCTTTAGGCTTACTTGAATTCCGAACAAAACCTATTCCCCTTTATTAATTGTATAATGTAAGTATAAATTTTATTGTAACCTGTGAATGAACTAAGATTAAAAGTATAGAACTTAGTGTGTTTTTATAACGACAGTGTGAGGTAAATTATGAAATTACTATAACGGTAAACAATGGTTGTTACCGAGTTGAAGTTAAGTGAAAAACTAATACAAAGAAAGACATCAGTGGGAGTGCTACCATTGTTATTGTCGTGCGAAAAGTAATACGTCAACAACCCCCCCCCCCATCCCCCGACCGGGGCAATGGAAAGGGACGCCCTCCAGCCACCAACTACCAAGGAGTCACCGGGGAAGGGACGTCACCCCGAGATATGAAATCGAATCCAATATTAATAAAGTTTGAAATTTAAAAAAAAAAAATTATATGCCACATGAATAGGGTATATCTGCCGTATAGTTTTCAAAATTTTAAATCAAACAAGTTATTCTATGGTTTGACAGAACATTTTTATGAAAAATTACTCCAAGATAACAAAACGAATCGTAAAACAATAAGTGTGTTTCGAAGGCCGGGTCAGTAAGGTTACCACTTGGATGAGGGTGACCACTAGGCTGCCCAAGGTACCCATTTATCTACCAACCAATTTCTTTATCGTGTGGAAAGATGAACAGCTGGGTTTTGCTGCGCGCCGCCAATGATTTTTTCCGACTTGTCGGCAGTGGCTGATGGTAATGGTGTCTCTTTCTCTCTTTCTGAATGAATTTTAACCCACGAGTGATAGTTTTGCTACTTACTTAACCTCTTATTCTTTTCTTTTAACCCCTTACTTTCTTCTTTCTCTCGGGATAACCTTCGAGTGGTTCTTAGGGTTTTTGTTAGCCTTAGTTTCTGTAGATCTGTAGATTATAGAGAGAGAGAGAGAGAGAGAGAGAGAAAAAAAACACAAAATTTCAAAATCTTCAAAAAGTTCAAAGGTAAATAATATTTACCTTTGAACTCTTTGAAGTGATGTACCGACTCCAAAATTTAGCCGATGCCGATGCTTTGCCTATATTTTAAAAAATCAATTCTCTTCATAAATTTTACTATAATCTAACGTAAAAACTTTCAATTTTTATACTTTTACATTTCAAATTTGTTTAAATGCTTTTCCTTAGCCCACTCCATGACATAAGCACCAGAATTTGTTACTCATATAACGTAGCTAAAATGATGTTAAAAAGTTTTATTACTCGGTAAAATGATAAAATAATTTTACTTTAGTTTCATAGATTGAATACTAATATTTAAAGTAATTGTCTTTCCTTATGTTCAATGTACTTTCTTTCTTCAATATTATAAACAACAACAAAATATTTCATTAAAATTTCGAGTCTTTGGTGGCCAATTTGAAAAAAAAATGGATATACAGTTTGGGTTTATAAAATTATTAAAATTATTATTAATTAGCTGTTAGCTCCTCCAATCGAGGAGGACTATCGGATGCCAATTTTGAAAAACTAGTGTTCCTGAAATCGAACAACACACTCCTAAAAAATCTGCAAGATTAGTTTCTTTCGGATAGGCTTTTTTTTTTTTATTTGAGTTCGTTTTGATTTTTTTTGTCATATAGAATATAACTAGCAAAAGGTCGGCGCTACGCGCCTATTTTGCTAGATCTGCGGTGCTTCGGCTGAATTGTGGGCCTACGGCGTATTTTATTTTGAACATCAGTAGCCCTTTATCTGGATATCATTCCTATTCCTCTCACCTTGGGCCTCAGTAATTGGGGTGCCTGCGGCCTTCCAGTTACTGGCAAACCAATTATTCATTCAATAAAACTACAGAAAAGAACGCAGCCATGAAAATCTAAAGCTTCACAAATCTTAATACAATGAACTCTGATTTGAAGCCTAAGATTTTCATGACTGCGTTCATTTCTATAGTTTTATTGACCAAATAACTGAACCGACAGTAATTGGGGGCCCTGCGGCCCGCCAAATCATAGTTTTCATTGTTTCGAGTGCATCAATAATATTGTTATAGTGTTCCATTAGTTGTGATAAGCATGATCTTCCTGACCGGAATCGATGTTGGTTATCATTTTTTTTCCTGAGTTTCCCCATTAACCCCACCCCCCCCCCTTACCCCTCCCCTCTCCCCCATTTACCCCACCAATTTTTTTCTGAGTTTCCCCATTAACCCCACCCCCTCCCCCATTACCCCCAAGGGGGGAAGGGGCTGGCACCTTGCAAAGGATTCACTAATTTTTTTTTTGGTTACATATATATATATCGCATCTATTTTTCTGAGTTTCCCCATTAACCCCACCCCCTCCCCCATTACCCCACCCTACCCCATTTTGTGCCAAAATTATGATTAAAAATGAAGAAATGGGAAGAACTGTACCCCTAAAAGGGGGGGGGAGGATTTGTTAGGGAATTTTTTTTTAGCATGGGCACTGCGCAATAAAAAGGCATCGAATGGTGAAAACCGCATTGCTCTACACCAATTGTAGCGACCTGTAGGTGTGCGCAAAAAAACTGTTACATATATATATACATATATATATATATATAGGCTTCATTTCTGAAATAGTATATTAGATTTGGCATTATTAAGGCTTTTTTACTCTTTAGTCTTTTCTTAAAAGTAACGGTAGCGGTAACGCGTTACTTTTTCATAGAAGTAACTGAAGCGGTAAGGACGTTACTTTTTTAATCACTGTAATGGTAGCGCTGTTAACTTATAGAAAGTAACGTGCCCAACTCTGGAGATTGGGCAGTTAGAGAAAATGTTAGTTTTTTAACTTATTAAGCTTTGCCTTTTCGTGAATGCAAAATATTTTCACACACAGTAAACCCTCGTCCAACGCGTGTTTGTCCAGCGCGAATTTGCTTATACACGGAAAAATAAATGCGAACAATTATTTGCCGAAAGCGGAAAATTTGATTATACACTGTCCGCCAAACACGCTCTAATACAGTAGTACTGTACGCGTGCCACTGCGCGCTTTAGTGTTCTCCTACACTCTCCAACACTTCCCCATCTCCCTCCCTCTCGCGTCACCCCTCGCATCACCCTTTGTCTCAGTCCCGCTACCGCGTTAAGTTCAGTGAAGTTGTGTTGGATTATTTTTGTCATATTTTGCCGTTGTTTTGCTATTACCCTTAGACAGCAGTATGGCACTAAAACGTAAAGCATCTGCGAGTGATAGTGAAGAGAAGAAAAGTCGTAAGGTTATGACTAGAGGTCGGAATTGTAGGTGATTGACCTAAAACCTAGGTTTTCACCTAAAGTAGCAATTTTAGTAAAAAAGACCTAAATCCCGTGTTTTCACAAAATTACCTGATGCGCTCTATATCTGGCCTAATATATAGTGTTTTATTATTACTTTACCAATTTGTTTCATTTCATCAATTGATTTCCTCTTTTCATTTACTTGCTTTGCAAATCGTTCGCTGTCTTGAAGTTTGTTTCTTAAACTTTTTCTATTTGTTCCGGATATATTTTTGTATTGTATTTTGCTGCAATGAGCTCCGATCGTTCGAGAAAAAATTGGTTTAAGGAATTCGACGATCGTGAAGAATTTCCTTTTAAATTCTTGCCTGAAACGAAACATGTTACTGCGAGTCTCGTAAGACTGCATTTACAGTAGTTAAAAAGTCCCAAATGATTCGGCATTTAAAAACTGAAAAGCACATTAAGAACAACCAACTGAAAGTGGCTAAACGAACTGCAACACAGGCACAACTGGACTCACTACTTTCGAACTGAGCACCAAGGACGCAGTCTCAGACTCTTTCAAAAGAACTCTGCGAGGTCATGCTTGCGGTAGACATTCCGTGATCAAAACTACAAAATTCTAAACTACGACAGTTCTTGGAGAGAAATATTGGGATACAAATTCCTGCTAATCTGGAACGTTTCATTTTTTGTTAAAGTTGTTATTCCTGAAAAAGCATGGTCTGCAATAAAGTTCAGGAGTTAGATGGTTTTTTATTCCCTTTTCCAAATACAAACACATACAGACACTTAAAATAAGTGACTTATTTTGTCTTTTTTGCAACCTATTCTGTAAAAAAGTTGCACCTAAAAGGTACCTAAAACCGCTTTTACGTCGACCTAAAAATCCGACCTCTAGTTATGACATTAGCGGAAAAAATATTCTAGATAAGTTGCGTGTTGGTATGAGCATATCATCACTTGGCCGCGAGTATCACGTGAATGAGTCTACCATACGCATCATCCGAAAGAGTGTACAAAAGATACGTGCTATTTTCATTTAATATATTTTTATTTATCACATGTAAATATCATTATGTTTATTTTATTATGCCTTATTTCATATACAAGATAGGAAAGGAAATTCATTTATGCGCGAATAAAAAATCTATGTATCTAAGTATTAATGGGAGACTTTACGCGGCCGCGTTCACGTATCCCCATTTATCCCATAATAAGGTATTAAGTTTGTCCAACGCGGATTTACCTAACGCGCCGTTCTCGAGGACCCCCCGCTGAACGAGGGTTTACTGTAATTACACTGAAATGAGTATAAATGATCATAATGTTTTTTGTCTGTTAAATTTTCTCTAAATATAGATTTTGTTTTGTAGTGAAAATTTTTAAAATTTCAAGGAATCGGTGAGAGAATCGGCTAAATTTCACCCATTCCGATGCCGATTAATCGGTAGACTAGTAAATATATTTAAACAGGATTAAGATTTTATGGACGAGGTATGCGAGTCTAATATTTTTGGTCATACCTCCATATCATATGGATAAAACCATCGATACACTCGTCAAACCTAACCTAACCTAACCTAACCTAACTCACACACAGAAGCATACCAATGATTTTGACCCAACCACAAACTGGGGGACGGGGGGGTAGTTCTCACATCTCTAGTACACTCAAATTTTCTAGCTGTTGGGTATAGAAGCGTAAATGTTAAAATATTTAAGTGTCACATTTTTTTTTCAAATAAAATGAAAACATTTTTTTTTTAAAGTCTGGTATTCAATTTAAAACTGTAAATGATCATAACGTTATCGATAGAACGGTTGTTTATTCTTTCTAAGCAAAATTCTATTTTCACTTCAGAAGAAAAAAATTTTAAGGAAAATAATCTGTAGCCTAAATCTCTTCTGACATTCGAAGAACGAAACAATGAAATAATTTTTTTTTTTTTAAGTAATTTTAAAGTTTTATCCACAAATAAAATGCAAAGTGTGTGTGTGTGTGTGTGTATGTGTATGTGTGTGTGTGTTGTCAACTTGGCATAAGTGAGGTCGAGTGTGTGATAATTCACAGGTGTAGAGAGGAGTAATTTTTTGTGAGATAACACTTTGGGTATCTTGGAACATTAACAGATTTATTTATATATAAAAAACCTAAAAATATTTTTAGTGTCGGAAAAAAAAAAGATATGTTCGTTCTGATTAAATTAGGTTACTCTAGGTTAGGCTAGATTAGCCTAACTATTAGCCTCACTATTTCATGACTTAAGAGAAAGCACTGTCCGAGCTTTCAAATACGTCCGACACATTTATCACGCCATTCTCGATTCGATGGCCACTGAGGTTAGTTAGAATTGGTTAATTACTTTTTTTAGATATATAATTTGTAAAAAGTCGGTACAGTACCTCGCTTATGCGGAGATACACAGTTATATCCACACAGGCGTGTGTGTGTGTGTGTGTGTGATGGATGCAACTGTTCTGGAAAATAAGTTCAGACTTGAAAATCGTAATCATGAATTATTCTGTATTACATTTTTGTAAACTGAAATTACTTCACTGAAACTATTTTCTGTTTAAAATTGTATTTAAAATGTTTTAAATCTCTCTCGCAAATACATTACATGCCGAGTGTGTTTCCTACACTGTAGCAATGCCAAATAGGTATATAAATATTCAGTATATAGGCCTACTTCCCACGTGACTCACACTACTTTGAAAACAATTTGAATTTTTACGTATACAAACTTGATTTTAGTCATTATCCTTTGAATGTGTGTGTGTGTATTAGTCACTTACGATATAATATGGTTAATGCGCATGATTTATCAGGACCGAAATTACCCCGTCTGAAAGTTTGAGCTTCCTTCTCGAGGTCATACAAATTTGTTGATTGGATTTTGTTTTTTATAACAAGCATGCTACTTCACAAACCTCTACACAAACTGAACCAAAAATTCAAGACCCCATGCAAAGTGGATGACTGTATTTCGACTACATTATTGCGACATTTTGAGATTTAGTTTCGTACGTGATTATACTTACATATTTATTAAAAATATAAAATGGTACATTCTGAAATAGTAGTAATATTCTCTCTCTCTCTCTCTCTCTCTGATCTAATTTTTTCCAGAAGAGTTCCTTTTTGTTCTATGCACGATCTGTTGGTAACACACACACATTATATATATATATATATATATATATATATATATATATATATATATATATGTGTGTGTGTGTGTGTGTGTGTGTGTGTGTGTTACCAACAGATCGTGCATAGAACAAAAAGGAACTCTTCTGGAAAAATTAGATCCACTACTATAGTTTTTCTTTTTCATAATGGAACCCAACGTGGACAACGGGTCACTAGTAAAGGGACCCTAAAATATAGCTTTTGTCACCAGCTATCTGCTAAGCAGATATGACCTAGCTTTGGGACAAGGTCTAGGGTTTAAAGCTTTTCAGACCGCTACATTCAGACCCTCAATATACGCAAGAAACTAGTTGCATTTATGTTGGATCGAATACATCAAAGAAAAGGGGGTAAATATTGTATTTTTAGCAAACCAACAAACCTTAAACCTCAGCCGGAAAATTTGAGCGTCCACTTTTCAAAGCACTTAACGCGTCCGTTTAATGTGTTACAACTCGGCTTTAAACCCTAGACCTTGTCCCAAAGCTGGGTCCTATCTGCTTAGCAGATAGCTGGTGAGGGAAGTTATATTTTGAGGCCTCTTTGCTAGTGACCCGTCGTTGCCCACGTTGGGTTTTCACCATTAAAAAGAAAAACTATAGTATTTGCCATTTACCATTACTTATTTGGACTATAGGATTTAATTTTCCCAGAAGAGTTCCGAGTTCCTTGTTCCATGCACGGTTTGTGCGTAACATAAAAGTTTCTCAGGGGAATTAATCAGCCTACAGATTATGTTTTCTATTTGTTATCTACGTCATCTATTTGTTTTTCATTAATTCTTGCCTATTAATTGCCTGTTTTAATTAAATGTTAATAACCATTATAATAATTTTTGTTCTCTGTATTGGTTTCTTTTTGTCTAATTTCATCTATACAGTATATATTTTTTATTCAGTTATTTAGCTGCCTACAGATTATGTTATCAATTTGGGGAAAAAAATCTTTAGAGGGCTTTAAGGCCTTTAATTTGAGGTGCCAATTGTGAATTTTTTGCTTGTCTATTTAACTCAAATACTTTGTAATCTCCGTCTATTTTCTGTTCTTCCTTGATAATGTGAATATATCACGAAAGCGCTCGGACTTTGTGTTTCCTTTTCCTTGTGGTTGTTTGCTTATTAATAAGGTCACGTGTTATTTTGTGATTCTAGTGCATATATATATATATATAATTTAGGGTGGCCCTTAGTTGTATGTGATTTTCTGAAATGAAATATTTTTCATCTCCCAACCTCCAAAGTTGTTCTAATCCATGTAAAAATGCTCTGTGTAAAATGTTAGCTCAATCAGACAATATTAAGATGGCCCCCAAAGGCCCTAAAGTTTCAGATTTTAACAATATTGATATTTTTTCATATAAAACCGTTTTTATCTTCTTTACAGTGTTTTATTCGAAGGAAATATAGAATATGATCGAAAGAGAATTCAATTTACAATAAATTTAGTTATAACCATTATTTACTTAAAACCAAAATTGGACGAGATATTCAGGGAAATTGAAAAGTATCATAAGTGCGTAAAAAAACCGCTTCTGGAAGGTTCTAGAAAGTTCTGCGCCTGCGGCCTATATAAGCGGCGTAATTATTTGTTGTAAATAAAATTCACTTTCGATTATGCTTTGTGATTATTTTCCCAAACAAAGTTTGCAAATGAATTATAAAGGTTTTATATTAGAAATACCAATTATCGGTGAATTTTGAAACTTTAGGACCTTTGGGGGCCACCTTAATATAGCCCAATTGAGCTGAAATTTTGCACAGAGCACTTTTTTATATATTGGAAGAAGATTAGGGGTTGGGAGCAAGTAATTTCAAAAGTTGAAAAATAAGGGCCACCCTAATTATATATATATATAACAGGAAACTTCGTTCACAAATCCTTTAACTTTATTTAACCAACCTTAAGTAAGCCGACATAACCTATAACCTAAGGTAATAAATTAAGTTAATGATTCTTTCTCTTCTTGGATTTACCTGCAGAGAATGTTCGATAGACTTTTTATTTATTAGAAATTATATTTGCTGACTAAGGAAACACACTTCGAAAAATTGATGAATGATTCTTCAGTTTAATATAACCTAACTGTAACATAAAAAATATACAGAAATCCATTTGAGCTCCTCTTGAATTAAAAAAAAAATATATCCACAAGCAGCAGTATAGATAAAGCACGTACATTTGAACCCCCTCACACACACCCATTTACGCACACGTACACAAAACAAAGATATATATTGGATGTATTGCGCCTGTTTTCCAGACAAAATAGCAAAGTGTGTTAGACATTAATTAAGATTATCCAGTATTGAATCCTACTGTAATATTAGATGCTTCCTCGTAGGCGTGTAGGCTAATACGCGTAGGCTAAGGTCTTATAGCAAGACCGATTTTTCATTATGAAGTGTCAAAGGTCAAAGGCCACAGCGTCCCGGACCTTTATTTCTGTAGTTTATAGCCAAGGTCAGCTACCGGACTTGTACCTATTTAGTCGACAAGACTCTAACAATCTAATCTAAGCTAGCTAAGCCTAGCCTAACCTAACCCCAAATAACTTGCCCATTCATGTTATGTCGAAAGACGTTAGTCCTTGATCTATCAGCGTATTTTATGGGATCACCTGAAGATCAGGGCCCCCAGCCTTCTTTAGTTAGCCTTATAAGGCTAACTAACGAAAATATCATGACCTGACCTAACCTAGCCAATCGTTAGGCCAACTGTACGCCCTTGACGAGTGGTTAGGTTAGGTCGTTATATTTTCGTTAGTTAGCCTTATAAAGTTAACTAAAGAAGGCTGGGGGCCCTGACCTTCAGATGATCCATTTTATATACCCGTAAGTTACAGCATTTTCTTACGGATTACATTCAGCATAACTTACAGGCCTTACAAAGAACAACAAACTTATATAGTTAAGCCAGCCATGACTAACCTATGCTACAGGCTTGTTAAAAATACAAGTGCGCTTAATTATAAAAACCAGACACAATTCTACACAGTTTTAAAGGGTTAGCCTATAACTGTTAAGATTTACAGAAATTAAAAGTATATTAGCGTAGTTCTAGTTTTTTAAGGTACAATACCTAGCGAAAAATTATTCATTTCAAACAAAATTTTGGCCCTGCACGCATGGAGAAATACTAATCAGAGTCAGGAAGGAGGGCAAGAAACTGGCAAGGCGCTCAGGCCAGACTAATGCGGCCCAATGCACAACTCCTGGATTAATATTACCAGTGTGCACCACTATCAGGAGTCGAACCCCCGACCTTAGTGTTTTCACTTTGCTTATAGGTTGTTATTTAATGAGCTACTACGGGCGCTGGTCATGCATGGAGTAGCTAGAAAAAATTGAACATGCATATTGCATTGCTAAGAATTGCGTATGTGCATAATTTTGCATGCATTGCAAAATTTACTTTGAAAATTATATTCTTTGCACGGATTGTTGATTTGTGTAATAGAGTTTGTATGCTTTTAAGAATGCTAAAATATTGTTAATTATGTTAAAATATAGTTTTAAGATTAACATTTTAATTTGTTAGCATCTTACGACATGTTAAATTTAATTACTTTTCTTACTGTAGTCATGGTTTAAGTATTTAGCGTAGCAATAAAGTATTAGAGTAGCAATTAGCGAGTGTAGCACATTAATTAATCCGCTATCTGGAAATGGCAGTATTTCAAAACAGAAAACATTGTTGCAAAAAGACAGGTCTGCGATGTAAAATAGTTCAATATTTACATCACTTTCTTACCGATTTCAGATTTTAGTTGGTTTATGTACATACAGGGTGGGCCATAAGTCGCTTTACCGAAGCGAGTTCCGTTATAATACGAAGGTAAAACGACTTATGATCCAACCTGTATATTAACAAGAGTTAAGAACATCTCTACTTGAGGGATCTTATAAATGTTATAAAAAGACCTTCAAAAGCCCCACCACCCCCACCCTCCAACACGCGCGCGCGCACACATACACACAAAAAAAAGGTTGGGAGACAAGACATTTATTTTTCCATCTTCAAGATCATGTTTCTGAGGAAAGTGAATTCCTCACATTACGTGGACTGTCAAAATGTGACCTTTTGCACGTTCGTGCGCAAGCAGTGAAGATTCGAGGTCAAGTATAAAAGTATCCCACACTCTCGTATCACGATACAGTATAATTCTACAAACGCTTTGCCTACATCTCTTTCAGTATCTGGAAATTATTGTGTGTGTGTGTATATATATACACACACCGAGTTTGGTATCACATGGGCATATGGGTATACTTTATCAGAAAGGGTTGCATACCCTTTAAAAATATTCCAACCTCCAGCCAAAAGGAAAGCGCAGAAAATAATATAAATTCGCGTTGAAAATAGACTATTGCGTCCACATAATTAATAAAAATACATTAATTAATAAAGTGCATATATTAACATGCCCAAAATGTTTATAGCATTGCTAATTTGTATAAAAGGCCAATTCTTATGTATGCGTTAAATATAACTCGCATTGTTTAAATACATTTTGGTGTATACTTGTTTTACCCCACACACGCACATGATATTATATATATTTATATATGGGAATGAATTCAGAATGGTCCCCGAAAAACAAAATTATAAGTTACTTTTATTGTTTGAAATATTTTTAATAAATTAAAAAAAAAAAAGAGAATAAATTTTGATAATTTTGTTTATCATAGTTAGAATTATTTAGAATATTTAATAAAATTATTTAGAATATTTTATTTTTATTCTTAAACCATTTTTTTTTTAATCCCCTTTAAAACTTAACCTTAATTCTGACAGATTCAACAAACCCATTTTTTATTAAAGCAGCAATTAGACGTATTCTTCATCGGTATTTATTAATGTCCGGTCCATTATCCGGTAGAAAAAGCGCAGTCTCGTTCACGCAAACTGGAATTATTCCTGTCCAATTCGTATAGGAAAATTGTATTAGTTCTCATTCAATGTCATTCTTATTCCCATTCGCGGTCCTCAAATGAGAATGTACAAAGCGAGATATTCACATGAGAAAAGTGCCTTTCTTCATTTGAGAAAGAATGTCACTCCCGCTAGGCATTCCCGGCAAAGGTGACAAATGAGAATCGCTAATATTTCTTAACCTAATTGAACTTAATCTAACCTTGATTTTGCAAAGTGGGGAAACCGTGGATGAAAATGAGAATGACATAAAATGAGAATGACTGAGTGCGATGATACAGACAGGAAAAAATATCCAACTTTTTACTACAGTAGAATGTAAATGTTATAATGTTTCAGACCAACAAAGACCCTAGGATCCAGTCATGGCTGGTCTACCTAACTGTGTTCGTAATTGTGTATTGTGCATGTCCTCCGTGGTGGCGGAGGGGACCTACAATTTTACGTGGGTTCCGAACCACAAGCCTTAATTTTACTACTTAAACTATACCCAATCTCTCAACATATGCGTCTAATCGATTTTTAAAAATGTTTATAGACGTGCTACTAATTACTTCTACCGGCAAACTATTCCACCTATTTACTATTCTATGCGTAAAAAAGTTTTTGCCAACTGCTGTCTCGAACCTTCTACTTGTCAACTTACACCCGTTATTTCTAGTTCTATTATATTGAGATATTTCGAAAAAGCTATCTCTATCTACGTTATCGAACCCATTCATAATTTTGAAAACCTGGATTAGATCACCCCTTAGCCTCCTAGTCTCGAATGTAGTCAATTTTAACTCCTTAAGCCTATCTTCGTACGACTTCGACCTAAGCGACGGAATCATCTTAGTTGCTCGTCTTTGAACTCTTTCGAGTTTGTCTATATCTTTTCGCATATGCGGATTCCAAAATTGGATCGCGTACTCCAAATGGGGTCTAACTAATGATTTATAAAGAGGAACTATAATATCGCGCGATTTGTACTAAAAATTCCGAGCTATAAAACCTAACACTGTTCGCTTTATTGACCGCTGCTGTACTTTGTTTCGCTACTTTTAAATCACCAGTGACTATAACTACTAAATCTTTTTCCTGCTCTACGCTTATTAACTCCTTCCCTGACATACTATACGAAAAAAATACCGTTACGCGAACCTATATGTAAAATTTTGCACTTATCGACGTTAAATCTCATTTGCCATGTGACTGACCAATCAACGATTTTATTCAGATCTTCCTGGATTTTACCTCTATCTTCGTCATTAATCGCCCTACCACCCAGCTTCGTGTCATCCGCAAACTTTGAAACTGTACTGACTAGGCCGACATCTAAATCGTATTATATATAAGAAAACGCAAGGGGCCCAATACAGAACCCTGAGGAACGCCACTCACTATATTATCCCAACACGACTCCGCTCCATCAACGACCACCCTCTGTTTCCTACCTCGCAACCACTCTTCTATCCAATTTATTACTACACCCCTGATTCCATGAGCCTTAGTTTTTTTGTGCGGTACGGTGTCAAACGCTTTTTGAAAATCTAAATACACTACATCAACCGCCCGATGACTATCGTAAACGTCAACCATGCTTTGAAAAAATTCTGAAAGATTAGCTAAGCAAGATTTGTTTCGCCTAAAACCGTGCTGCGTATTTCTAACTAAGTTATGCAATTCTAAGTGTTCGACTATACGATCCCTAATTATTGATTCCAGCAGCTTACCTACAACAGACGTCAAACTGATTGGCCTATAATTTCCCGCTGCACCTTTATCGCCTTTCATAAAGATAGGTGTTACGTTTGCTAACTTGAAATTATCTGGTACGCACCCCTCAGAAATAGACACCTTAAAAATCTTTGTTAGCGGCACAACAATGCTATCGTTTAATTCTTTAAGTTATATGGGACATATGGAATCCGGCCGCGGTGATTTACGCATTTTCATTTTATCAATATAGCGCATTACCATCCCTTCACTAACCACAATATTATCCAAAATATTACCATTATCAAAAGGTATTATGTCTATCACCGTAAGGATATTCGTTACATCTTCTGTAAAAACTGACTTAAAAAATTCGTTTAGCAAGGTAGCCATTTCCTTGTTTTCAGAAATTAGCTCTCCGTTAACATTTTTCAACGGCCCCAAGACACTTTTTACTGGATTTCTATTGTTGACGTATTGAAAGAATCGCTTGGGGTTTTCTTTACCGTCACGAGCTATGGAGATTTCAAATTCGCGCTTGAACTTTTTTATTACACTTTTCGCTTCACGCCTTAGAGATATGTAGTTGTTTCGTAACCACAAATTGTCTTTATCGCACTTATGCAGCCTATAAGCCCTATCTCTACTCTTTATAATGTTTCCTACTCTAGAAGTAAACCACAAGGGCTTGTTGTTTACTTTCGCACGCTTAATTTTGTACGGTACACATTCCTCATTTATAGTCCTAAATACTGTTTCAAACGATTCCCACATTAGTTTTGAGTTGGAGTTCCCCATTACGTTTTCCCAATTGACGCGTGACAATTCATTTCGAAATTTACAAAAGTCTGCGTGCTGGAAGTTAGGAATTTTAGTCGAGTTAGTTGGTTTCGAGTGACTTACTGAGAGGACGAACTCTACCATATTGTGATCCCTATTGCTTAACGGTTCTATTACTTGAAGCTCAGTGATTAGCCTATCATCCGTAGTTACTACTAAATCTAAAATACACACATACCTTGTAATTTATTATTATGTAATGCATAATAAAATATAAAAATAATTTTTTGGACATGTTTAAAAATTTGATCCTGAAAAGTGTTTAAATAATAATAAAAATAATATAAAAAAAAAAATTCTCGTAATTCTTATAATATTGTTAAAAAGTTCCTCACAAAATATATTAATCCTTTCCCCAAGATAAGAACGCATCGCTAATCTTCAGAGTTTTCAGTCCTTTACTGGATTTTCTCTCCAAATGTGTGTAAATATTGACGGAACCTCAAAGAAGTAATTCTTCTCCATTGATGGTTATGTAATAATAATATTCCCATTTGTTTGATTTACTAAATTTCAGTTATTAAGTCTCTCTCTCTCTCTCTCTCTCTCTCAAATGATTTAACTCTTCAAATAACGTTTACACTCATAACAGCCATTTCAGAATGTAATTTGTGTATATATATATATATATATCGTAAAGAACGACGCTTGTATAGGAGATATTCCGCGCAAGACGAGAGAGAGAGAACGAAACAAATGAAAAAATGAGGTAACCACCCGGGAATCGAACCCGGGATCTTCCGATTGCCGGTCAGATGCGATACCATTACACCATGGGCCTCACTCTTCCAAATGCCGTAATTCCTCTACATACTCGCAGAAACCAATGCCCCAAGGGGGCACCTCCCGCATGCCGTAACATTATATACATTCAACTGCAAAGAACACGCAGTATAAATAACGTAAAGAACGACGCTTGTATAGGAGATATTCCGCGCAAGACGAGAGCGAGAGAACGAAACAAATGAAAAAATGAGGTAACCACCACCTCATTTTTTCATTTGTTTCGTTCTCTCTCTCTCGTCTTGCGCGGAATATCTCCTATACAAGCGTCGTTCTTTACGTTATTTATACTGCGTGTTCTTTGCAGTTGAATGTGTGTATATATATATATATATTATATATCTCGTTTGAAGGCAAGCTGCATGATGAACACGCAAGCACATGCAAAATTATATAAACAAAATATTTGTTGCTGCACAAGCAAATGAAAGCCAGCAAAGCTTTGACTGAAGATACGCAGTGCGCATCGTGAAACTAAAAACCTTGAAGTATGCACTATTTTCCTTCCAGATAAAAACCCACTAATTTTTAACCAAAATAAACAAAGGAAAACCAAACCAATTTGCAAACTATTTTATTTATGACCTAAAACAACGTGTGTGTGTGTGTGTGTGTGTGTGTGTAATTATTTGCATAAGTGACGCACTGATTTTGAAATCCAACTCGATGTGGTTTGCGACGTAAGTACAATTAAGGTTGTGACCAATTTCAGCGGACTCGGCGCCAAATACGCAATACTTTTCTCAAAAAGTTAAACGAAACTTCGATCAAATTAATCTTTAACCTTTTATTTTTGTTTTATCTCCTTCAGATCAATAATAATGTGACTCGCAAAACATCTTGGAAAGATTTTGGATCGTTAGTATAAATTCAAATTGAATCCAGATCGTGGATCAATGAATAGATTTGGATCGCTTTGAAAATTACATTTTTATGCGTCTTATTTTTGAGTTTAAAGCGTTTGAAAAAAATGTGTGTATATATATATATATATATATATTGTTTAACTATAACGTAGATTTGTTTAACTATACTCGTGTGCGCGTTTGGGGGTAAATTGGGTATAAGGGTGATTGCTGCCCCTTCAATAAACCCCATTTCGCTATGCACCCTTGCATCCTGTGACCTCTCCATTGCAACAGCATCTACCAATTTTCAATTTTAGGGGAAAAAAAAACGTTGGTTTTTTTTTTATATTTTGACCACATATTTTAATGGTCTTTTTTCTTTGCCGTCTGTTCCGCTAAGTGACCTTCACGATTTCCCCTCCATCTGATGGAGCATATATTTTGCAGACACAGCTTAAACCCAGGGTATAAATACACACGTATAAGGTATAAATGTATGGTATATTCATACACACACAAACACACACACACACTATAACTACCTTATATATATATATATATATATATATATATATATATATGTTGAAACTTGATATGGGCATGCACGATTTAAACTTATGGAGGAAACGTTTTGCTGAACAGGTTATAATATTATGCCATAAAGCGGACAGTTAAAATTATCCTTACTCAAAGTGTGGTTTTAACAGAAATGCTCCCGTATAACTCATATTAACTCGAATAATAGTAATTATTAATAATAAAAAATATGTATTTATTTCACGAAAACGACCTCAGCCTGAAACATTATATATATATATATATATACACTGTGTGTGTGTGTGTATATATACTACTGTATATATACAATAAAAAATTGGAAATTTTTTTAATATAACGGAATTATACTTATATATTTATGGGCACGAAGAAGATATAAAGGTGGGTAAAAAGCGGGTATTAAACCGAGTACAAAAGTGGGTATTATTATTAACAGGAATTAAAGAAATGAATATCTACCTAGGAAAAAATAGCTACGTTATCTTTTCTACATTGAAATTTGTGGAGAAAACTTGTACACGGAAAAAATTAATGCTCTACCTTATATATATATATATATATATATATATATATATATATAGAGAGAGAGAGAGAGAGAGAGAGAGAGAGCTGCAGGCGGTGTTGGCGCATGGAAGTCGTAGATCCGGACATTTATTACAACCCACAAAAATGTCTTAAATGGTTTCGAAGACCCACTGCACAAATGTAATTGAAACTCTGGCCATTAATCTTTTAGAGGAAATATTATAGACATTTAATCGTGTTGATAATAAGGTATCTTACATACCATACTTCTGAATGCCACCTATTTTTTAATCACTTTCCTGCATTTATGCGTGGGACACACACACACACACGACTCTTAACTCGCTAATTCACAAACAACAATCAGATAAAGGAAAAATATGGCACTAAGTGCAATGTTAACTTTGTTAATAAGGTTATTTACGAGTACGAAAGTTAAATTTATGCTTTCTTTCACACTCTTGATACTCGTTCGAAAATTAAACTCCTTTCTTACTCTCTCGGAAAGGAGATCGATCAACCTTTGGCTTTTTTACACGGAAGATTCTTTGGTTGGCACACGGTTGGTAGCATACGAATCAAAAATTCGTTTAATCATACGCGCGCATTCTTGTATATTTGGGTTTAATCGTTGAGTATGTAAATTTGGATAAATGACTATAATAAAGATGATAGTCGGAGAATGAATCATTTTACAATAAACATTTTCGATAGTGCCTCAGTTAGTGCCTGTGGTGCGTGGTCGTCGTGGTTCTGACGTATTAGTGCCTCGGGATATTTTTATATCTGTATATATACACAGAGAAATTAAAGATATATTCGTAATCATAATAATAATAATAAATTAGAAATCCGTATGAACTATTCTAATTTTGCGCAGAAACCATCTTTGATGCGACTTTTAACGAAAACGCACAACGTAAATAAAAAACAAAACGAACAGAATTCTGGAAACTGAAAATGAATCGGATTTCACAGAGCTCTGTGTGTGTGTGTGTGTGTGTGTGTGTGTGTGTGTGTGTGCACTTTTGTTCAATTCCAAATTTCATCGACTTTTTCGTGGGTTTCGAGAATTGTGTTCCGCGGACAGAATTCACGGAACACCGAATATTCGAAGAATAAAAAGGTGGAACCACTGAGGAACGGATGAAGGAAAGATAAATGAAGAGAATTGTTGTGTATGTTTGACGAACGTACACCTCGCAAGAAGATGGGATGGAAGAGCGTGTTTTAATGGAAGAGCGTGTAATGGAAGTGTGTGTGTGTGTGTGTGTGTGTGTGTGTAAACACGTGTAACGTTATTGTCAACGACAGTCGAACAACATTCCTATATTAAATACACGAAACATTTGAAAAATAATCTGCGTATAAAACAATACATGACGATCTTACGATCGCGAATATTCAATGAACGTACGAATAACGTTCATGGAATAAGGGACGATGAGGAAACATTTGATGAACACCCAAATACACGAGCTGAAACACATTTACTTATGCAAGTATAAAAAAAATTATCAAAGGATATTCAAGACAATTGTGTATGTGTGTTGTGTGAGAGAGAGAGAGAGAGAGAGAGAGAGAGAGAGAGAGAGAGAGAGAGAGAGAGAGAGAGAGAGAGGAAACTGAAACATTACAGAAATCAGAAATATTTTCTCGCTTTTAAAAATAATTTTATTTCAGCTTTTGTGAATCATTTTAGCTAATTAATTTTGAATAAATTTCACTCTTTGCAGCTTCTCATACATTTGATATTTCCCTGAAAAATCACTTTGTTTATCAAAACAACACACACACACACACACTATAAAAAGCTTTGTCATTCTCATCACTTTAGGAACACTTTTTCCTGCTGATATTCATATTCATGGTATGAGCAGCTCGCAGCATCATTGCCAGGAATAAAATGTGTCCACGCACTGTCAAGATTTCTGTACGTAGTTCATCACTGTTGGAACGTGGTTAAAACCACTTCTAACCACTTTGCAAAATGAAACAGACCTGAGAATTATGGAGTCCTTTTATATATATATATATATATATATATATATATATATATACCTTTCAAATGTTCCGTGCGATGATTCCTCATTTCACGAAGGTCAAGCTTGTCACCCTTCCTCTCGAGTTGGCCTGGTGAAGTAGCGAGTTGGTTTCTTCTACTCTCCACCTCACACAGCCAGATACGCCCGGCTCATCGGCGATCGTTCTGAGCCAGGCGTCTAATCTTCTTTTGAAGATGTCCACCGCAACACCACTCGTGTTCCTTAGGTCTTTCGGCAGCTGATTAAACAGTTTTGGTCCTCTCACAACAAAACTATTTTCTTTCAGGTTTAAGGGCGTTCCCTGTCTCGCCTTTAATTTGGGAACACGACACAGTCTTCCTTTTCTACTTTCCAACGTTGTTTGGGGAGTTACAGGGTTCAGAGTAAGATTAGGGACTAGTTTCTCCATTATTTTCCAAGTGTAAATAATGGTGTATCTCTCTCTTCTCCTTTCCAGTGAATATAGGTTTAATTCGCGTAACCTTTCCCAGTAATTTATTTCTTTGCACCCATTGATCTTGGCTGTGAAGCTTCTCTGAATCCCTTCTAGCTGTCTAATATCTTCTTTTTTATATTGGCATGTTAGGACCGAGCAGTATTCCAATTTGGGTATTATCAGGGTTTTCAGTAGAGGAATCATTATACTCCTATCCCTTCGTTTAAAGGTTCTCAGTATCTGTCCAGTTATTATTCTCTTTGCTCAGTACTGCTATCTTATTTTGTGTTTCAAATTTCGAATCATCAGTCATTACAACTCCTTAATCTTTTGCTTTAGAATTTCTCTGAATTTCCTGTCCATTTGGGGTATAATATTCCATGGATTTTAGGTCCTCTCTTTTTCCGTACCGTAACAGCTGAAATTTCTCAATGTTAAACTTCATGTTGTCTTCCGTCCACTTGCAGATTCTGTTCATTTTGGTTTGTAGAGATCCTATATCTTCTGGGTTTCTTATTTTTCTACTGAGCTTTGTGTCATCCGCAAAGGACGTTACTGTGCTGTCTCTGGTAACGTCCTCATCTCTGTCAGTTAGCATGATTATGAAGAGCAGTGGAGCTAATATTGTTCCTTGTGGTACTGAGCTGAGGACCTCTGATTCTGATGAAAATACTCCTTGTACTGTAACGACTTGCCGCAGCTCACTAAGGAAATTATACATCCATTTCCCTACTTTTCCTGTTATAACCATATATTTCAGTTTATGTATTATGATTCCATGGTCACACTTGTCGAACGCTTTAGCAAAGTCTGTGTATAGTACATCATAATTTTCATTACTTTCCAGTGCATCAATAATGTTGTTGTAGTGTTCCATTAGTTGTGATAGGCATGATCTGCCTGACCGAAACCCATGTTGGTTATCATTTAATTTTTTACCAAAAAGTCAGATTTTCTGTAACTATCCTCTCAAATATTTTAGTGAGAGGATGGAGGATGGATATTATATATATATATATATATATATATATATATAGCTGAAGTTAAATGACTATAGTTCTGCGTACAAATTAAACATACCACTGACGATGGGAGTTTGACTTCCGAAACATCTGATATTAAATCTTCGTAATGTTGACGTGGGCGTTGATCATCTTTTTTATCCTTAAATGCTGGTTCCCTAAGAACATCCCTCTCTCTACAATTTTATTATATATATATATATATATATATATATATTATATATATATATATAATATATATATTAGGTTGATTCAAAATAACTTGATTATGGACATAAATAAGTGTGTAAAAACAATATGGTGATTTTATGTTAAATGTTCAAAATGTCCACTATTTACACGCAAACATACGGCTTTTCTTGATACAGAGTTTCCTGGGTTAGAGAGAGGTCGTCGGGGGAACAGCTACTGAATATCCTCCAAGGTCACCTAATCTTACACCTCTGGACTTCTACCCGTAGGGAGTACCTCAAGGACAAAGTATATGGCACTACCTTTCAAAATGTACAACATTTACAGGAAGCGATTGTTAGGGAAGTACACGCAAAATCTCAACTTATATGAACAGCGCTGCGTGTCGATCTGTTTTGGAACGTTGGGTCGCATATTTGCGTGTAAATGGTACACATTTTAAACATTTAACATAAAATAATTATTAACAGTTGTTTTTACACGCTTACTTATGTACATGTAAAAGTTTTGTTTATCAAGTGCAGTTAGTATCCAAAATAAATAATTTAAAATGTTGTCTATATTATTTTGAATCGCCATATATCATTACTAGACTAACTATAAATACAGGAATATAAACTCGCATAACTTAATTCCTAACTCGGATGTAAATTTTATTAGATTCAATTCCGTAATGACAAAAATGGACCAAAATCCGTTCGTATGTGTGTCATTTGTAAACAATATTCCCAAATGGAAAGCTTGAACAGCTTATTTCACTATCCCACTTCGAATTCCGAATTCTGGCTTTAATTATGGAACTCCAATTTGGTTCCCAAAAAATTATAATTTTTTTAACGCCAAGTTGTTGTTGTTTTATTAACCAATTTTAACGTGTTAACTGCCTAGTTTTACAGTCAATAATGGATAGAGGGCCTACAGGGTGTTCATAAATTATCATTACAAAATCAATTAGAATTACAATGAATTTGTAAAGATAATTTGGGGACACCCAATATATATAACCTTGGTTTTGCTCCCGCCCGAATTGTTCATTCTGACGAAGATCAAGCTTGTCACTACCTTAGACCTACAATTTAACGTGGAATCCGAACCACTACCCACCACCAGCCTAGCGTCTTAATCACTAGACTACCCAGGGTACCCATTTAGCTACTAACCAATTTCTTTATTGTGTGAAAGGATGAACAGCTGGGTTTTGCTGTGCTCCGCCTACCGTCACCGGGTCTCGATCTTGGGGCCGATGGATTCGTAGTCAGCGATGCTAACCACAACACCACCACCACTTCCTAAATATATCATAGTAACTAATAATTACAAAATAACGCGCTAAAAATGGTACAAAAAATACAAGATTAAATTACGTTAAACTGTTTTTTAATTTTTAAACGATTTCTTCAACCTAAAATGTCTGAATTTTATCAGGTGAATCTTGAAGATTATTGGAAGGTCTATTTCTTATAAATAGGGAGAGACTAATTTATTTTTTTTTCAGTTATTTAAAAACTAATAAATAGATTCAGGTGCGTATGTTTAAATATAAACATGCAGGAGGGAGCGGCACATTGCTTATAACCTTTTATAATATATATATATATATATATATATTACCTTAGCTGAAACAATTTATGTTAAATGTACAACTAGTAGTGAAAATAAAGATTAATTACCCCGTCGATTAACACCTGTACTCAGAAATTTTCCTCGCGCATGATTACGTCACTCGACTACATGATCATCACGCATATAATTTTTTTTTTTTTTACCTTCTCGTACTTATTAATTTATTAATGTAATATTAAACTTTATTAACACCTGTCGAAGAGAAAACAGATGCGTGGGTTGGTTACATTCCGCTCAATGTGATTCCATTTCCATTCCTCTTCCAAGAGCGAGCAATCAGCGAATGAGAATCTCGAACACATTTTCAAATAGGATTTTTTTCATTCATTTTGTGTCATTCTCATTCTTACCCACGGCTTTCACTTTCGTCAAGGTTAAGTTAAGACAATGTTGGGTTAGGTTAGGTCAAGTCAGTTTAGACTAATAGTAGGTTAGGAAATATTAACCATTCTTATTTGTCACCTTTACTGCGAATGCGAATTGGAGAAACATTCTTTCACAAATGATGAAACACTTTCCTCGAATGTGAATTTCTCATTTCGTACATTCTCGCTCGAGGAGACCGCAATTGAGAATGAGTGGGAAGTAATCGTGTAGGTGTAGATGATGATAAACAATTAAATTTTACGCCTGACATTATATATGTAACATTAACCTTTGGTTAGCTTCCGCCCGAATTGTTCATTCTGACGAAGATCAAGCTTCTCACTCCGCCTTAGACCTACAGTTTAACGTGGAATCCGAACCACGCCCCATCAGCAGCCCAGCGTCGTAACCACTAGGCCACCTAGGGTACCCATTTATCTACCAACCACTTCCTTTATTGTGTGGAAGGATGAACAGCTGGGTTTTGCTGCGCGCCGGCTGCCGTCGGGTCTCGAACCCGGGGCCGATGGATTCGTAGTCAGCGACGCTAACCACTACACCACCGAGGCGCATATATATATATATTATATATATAGGGTGACTCACAAGTCCGAATCGGTTATAATTAAAGCGAAAATACCCAAAAAAAAAAAAAATCAAAGTAAAAATTTTATAATAAGTTTAGAAATATTTATTGATTATCCCGCAAATGAGGCGGGATGTTGCAGAGGGGTCCAGGTCGATCCTGAACCGTCTTTCGAACTCGCACACACACAAAGCTATTCAAAGTGCAAAATATGATAACCATCTCGACAAATATTCTTTCCTTAGTAATCGATTATGTCAATGCGAGTTCCGCTAGATGGATTTTCGCTTTAATTATAACCGATTGGGATTTATGGGCCACCCTGTATATACATATCAGACGTAAAATGATGTCGACCCTCTCAAAAAAGGTAGGTAGAAATCTATCCATGAAACTTGCATGATTCACCTGTCAAACAGTCGTTCTGGTATATTATGGCAAGAAAAAAAAGGCACTTCCCTCTTTATAATTTAAGAAGAGTATAAAGTCCATGAAAACCCTATGAAAAAATGTCTTCTTCTGTCCTTACTCGTTCTCATACGAGCCATCTGAGTGCCAAAAAAGGCCAAATGAGACAAAACACCTGCGAATTCCGTACAAGGTAATCGTTCGATAAGATCGGCAGCTTTGAAGCTGATGTTTTTTCGTTTGGTCGCGTTCGTTTGCCTGTATAACACTTCATGCATTTTTCCATATATACATATGTATATATAGAGTATATACAGGGTGTCCCATAAGTCCGGCATCATAGGAGAAATTCATATTTTTCTATTTCTACAAACCATAATTTATGCTCGGGATGCCAATTTCCCGTCCACCATTCTGTTCAGTGACGAGGCTGTTTTTTATGGAAATGGTGAGGTAAATCGACAGAACACCCGCTACTGGTCTCAAAACAACCCTCACTGAGTCACTGGTATACCTCTTCAAAGAAACAACGTGCATCTCGGGTGATGGTATGGTGTGGCATTTGGAAGTATCGCATCATAGGCCCCCTCTTTTTCGATGAACATGTCACTGGAGGCACCTACCTACGTATGCTCAAGGAAGAAGCATTTCCCAGTGTCTTGAACGAAGAAGGAAATTTCCCAACATGGTTCCAGCAAGACGGCGCTCCTGCACATTAACAGCACCCAAGTAAAGGAATACCTGTACCAACAATTCCCTGGACATTGGATACGACGTCGAGGGCCTGTGGAATGGCCAGCTAAAAGCCGCCCGGATCTCACGCCACTAGATTTTTATCTCTGGGGCCACTTGAAAGCGCTGGTATACGTAGAGAAAATTAGGTGTGTTGAACATTTGCGGCAGCGCATTATTGGGGCATGTAACACCATTACTCCTGACATCATTCACCGTGTGCTTACTGACTGGGTATCACGTGTGAATTTGTGTATTGAAAACAATGGTGGACATACTGAGCACGTTCTGTAAATAAAAGCTTTTGTTTTGCCTTTTTTTATTATTTTTCCTATGATGCCGGACTTATGGGACACCCTGTATATCCTTTATAGAAAGAGGGTGGGTGTATGTGTTTTACGCCTTTTCTTTCAGATCATTCTCCTCATACTTAACGTGAAATGAACAACCCTCACTATAGACTGGTGTGTGTGTGTGTGTGTGTGTGTGTGTGTGTACAGGGTGGCGCAAAAGTCGCGTACCAAAGTAATTTTCAGTGTTGACTATATTATTTCTTTTGATTTTAGGTAGGAAATTGGCTGCGAAATTAACAGTGGACGAGAGCGTGAGCTTGGTTTTAATGCATGGAATACCAGGTACAACAAATCGATGAATCGGTACAGAATTTAAATTATGTACCGATTCATCGATTTGTTGTTCCTGGTATTTCATACATTAAAACCAAGCTCACCCTCTCTTCTAGTGTTAATTTCGCAGCCATCCCGTACCTAAAAGAAAAAAAATAATATATTACAGTATAGTGAACAATGAAAAATTCCCATGGTGCACGACTTTTGCGCCACCCGATT
Source organism: Bathynomus jamesi (assembly GCA_023014485.1). NCBI lineage: Eukaryota > Metazoa > Arthropoda > Malacostraca > Isopoda > Cirolanidae > Bathynomus > Bathynomus jamesi. The sequence continues at coordinate 843,745 of JAJOZX010000511.1, read as the reverse complement.
ATATATATATATATATATATATATATATATATAATATATATATATATATATATATATATATATATATATATATATATATATAGTTTCGATACAGTGTCAGATATATATAAAATGAATAATAAAAAGTACTTTTCAGTTTATTTAATTTTTCCCCCCCGAATGGACTCGGTCCATCGCCATTTATATCTCTCCCAAACTGACCTCTGCGCATAAATTCCCTAATAAATAATTAACTCATGAAAATCTGCTTACTCGCGCGAAAACAGCTACAAAAACGGAGGTCCAATGTTATTCACGCACTATTTCGTGCTCGTAGTTTTGCCTATATATATATATATATATCAGGGGCGACGCCAGACTTTTCACATAGGTCAGGCACAAGCATTATGGGCTTGATATGACTTCGATAGAATTCATATTAATGAATATGTAAATTTTGTTTTTTAAATAATTTTGCTTTTGTTTTCAAAAATTACTTAAAGCCTACTAAATCAATAAATTGTTTAATAATTATAATAACTTACTCGTATTTTATTATGTCCTTAGAAAATGTCTTCATCATATTTAATCTCATGAGTCATTTATACATAAACTCCAACCTCCTCGGTTTCAATGCAAATTCTTCGATGACCTTGTCATGTAGAATCTTTTGCCTCTCCAGGGAAACCACAATTTCTTTCTCTATTGCAATTCTTGCTAAACATACTAGTCTTTCCTGACCAGTTCTGTTCCTTAGATACGTCTTAATTCGATTTAATGTTGAAAAACTTCTTTCTGTGGATGCACTGCTCACTGGTATAGTTAAAATCAATCTAAACAGATTTGCAGATTCGCAGTTCTTTGACATTTTTGCAGGCAGTAAAATCAGGATCTTTATAAATGTACTTCAATGTAAATGGGTATCTAAGGTCGAGTAAAAAAGAAACACACACACACACACACACACACACGAAAAAAAATTCAAATGCATTGAAACGAATACGACACGGTCCCCCTGAGGTAACTGACAATGAGAAAAGCCGTGCGCAATTCATAGTTGCCACATATATCTATTTTCACTCAAACAGCTTTCTGAGGATGAGATTTGGCATCCAGCGTAATGTTAGGCACTTAGAAATATGCCTGACTCGTAAACTGAAAAACTCGCTTTTCTCTTCTATGAAAAAAAATAGATTGACAAAATTATATACTTTCTGATTGTTTTGACGGATGCTATACTAATGTCGATTTTAAATTACATTAAACTTCGTAAAAGTTTCATTTTTTCATAAGTGTGATGCGAGGCATCGGAAATGATGATGCCTGACCTGGCTTTGTGGCTTAATGCGCTCGGTCGCTCAGGCGTCATAAAACAAGTCTGACTTTGCCCAAAGAAGCGGCGCATGGAGAGAAGGAAAAAATGCGGCATTCTAAAATTTATATTGCTCTAATAAAGTGACCATAATAGATAGATCTTTGAAATACACAAATTTAAATTTTACATGATGACCAGGAAATTAAATTTATTTTTCTTTTAAAGTTAGGTCAGGCTGAGCCTGACCTGCTGACCCCCGCCGTCGCCTCTAAATAAGTAAATATATATCAGTGGCGTGCATTCAGGGTAAGCTAGGTAAGCGCTGCCTACCCTAATAAAAATCTTATTAAAGATATTAAAGACAGTATCGTATTTTTCAGAATAGTCTACAGTACATACCCACTACCCAGTTATGAAGTTTATCATTAGCTACTATAATTACAATAATTATATAATATGTACATAGAGTGCGTGTGCTCGAGCGTAATATCGCTTACCCTGTAGACGTACCCACCGCACGCCACTGAATTATATATATATATATATATATATATATATATATATGCTGCAAACCACAAGGAAAAAGAAAAACGATTCCAAGGCCTTTCGTGTATTCAGAACTACACCTCGTCAGGGAATGAAGAGAGAAGGCAAGATGCCCATAAATATATACAACGTAGCGGAAACCAAAACAATTAGCACATACTTAACAGAGTTAATGAGAGGCAAAAGGAATTTTAACAAGATATTGTCAATTTTATACATTCCGCACTGTTATTGAAATTGTTTTTACAATGGATAAATGCACATTCTAGAATATTTCTTGCTATTATATCTCTGTTTTCAACAAGTTCTTTAGAACTATTCCACTTGATGCTATGATTACATCTATACATATGCAGGGCCGTAACTAGGGTTTAGAAATTAGTGAGGTCCAGATTTTTTTCGAGCGCGGCGGGACGAGCAAAATTCAGACCAAAATGACATCTACAAACACAACCCAAGCTATACACAAAACACAAAACGCTCGACGCTCCCTCTTTTCAAAAGAAAAGCGGTAATATGCGTTTCATACACGGAGAACGGTTCAGTCTCTTTTTTTTTTTTAGGAAATAATTACCGAGGTCCGGACCTCGGTGACCTCATAGGTAGTTACGGCCATGTACATATGGTTAAACAACGCATTGGAATTATTTGCTATTCTACACGCATATTTATGATGTTTTACCCTAATGTCTAACGTTTTACTCGTTTGGCCTACATATCCTGAATTACATTGTGTACATCCGATCGAATACACACAACCAACCGCATTATCCGGGCTATCCTTTAGTAGACATGATGTAACAGTATTATTGTACTTAAAGACTATATTGATACCAATTACTTTAAGTAGTCAGAAGATATTGAAAATTAACATTGTAAGGTAGGCTAAGGATATTTTTACGCTCAAATTCTTTTACAGTTACACTATTATAATACCTATTCTTGGCTTTCCTAAGGCAGTTATCTAGAAATGAAATAGGATAACATAATTTAGTACCAATATTCATGATATTGCATAACTCGGAATCTAAAATTTCAGGACTGACAACTCTCAATGCTCTAAGAAACATGGCAGAGAAAATAGAGGATTTAATCGAGGGATGATAGTCAGAATAAAAATGCACGTAAGAGTTACTATTAGTAGGCTTGCGATAGACTTCAAATTTGAACTGATTAGAGCATCTCCAAATTTTTAGATCCAGAAAAGATAGGCTTTCATCATTTTCTTTTTCAACTGTGAACTTAATAGATGGGACTAAATTGTTGAGCCTACCAAGAAATAAGTCAACATCTAAATTATTAGCCCAAAGGCATAAAATATCATCTATATACCTGTACCAAACCAGGTTAAAATTAACAATCGTAGGCAAAATTCTACTTTCAAAAAATTCCATATATAAATTAGCTAGTACAGGTGAAAGGGGATTTCCCATCGCCAATCCAAACGACATAGCATAAAACTTATTATCAAACTGAAATTTACAATCTTTGACACAAAGCTTAATTAACTCAATAAGAGTGTTGTGTTGAACAGGGAAAGAATATTCAGAGATCTTATCTTTTAAAAAATCAAGAAAGTCATCAGTTTGTCAATAAGATCCATGCTATTTACAATATGTGACTTACAAATAGAGCCAACTAACGGCGTTAATAAACTAACTAACCATTTAGATAGCTTATACGTTACGGAGCCTTCTGAGCTAACAACAGGCCTCATGGGATTATTAACTGTGTTTTTACTAAGCCGTTTTTCTTTTTCCTTGTGGGTTTGCAGCATTCATTCATTTCACGTGTTTAATTGTGAAATTCATTCATATATATATATCAAAAAATGTTTAGAAAAACTTGAAAACTGACGCCTATATGTAAACGTGTTAAAGCCGAGAGTTTAAATACCTGAATTAATAAATATCCTACACGGGGTAGGGCCTTTAGTTCACCCTGTATTTAAGTAGCAGCCGGGTGAGGCGAGGGGGGGGGAGGTTCTACTGAAAAGAATTTTAGTACAAAAATTGTTACAGCGACAGTTAAATCGCGGGTCACATGATCCATTCAGTTTAAATTTAAAATTATTAACATATGCACAGTAGATTGAAAAAAAAACCTGTCGTTAAACAAATTTCTTAGAGATAAATATAGATAAGAAACGAAGTTTTGAACCGTCTGTACAAAATTATACGAAGTGTCACACAACGTTATGAAATCGCTGTAAAGGAATGTACAAGTACTATTAAAAAAAAAAAATTGCCTTGATGTAATGGTTTGACAAAAAGTTAAAATGAAGTGATTGTGTAAATTATATCTCAAAAAAGATTTCAAGGAGTGTCGCTATAATATTTAAACTTAGGCATGGAGTCTCTAAACAGGTTTTATTAGTTATGTATTATCAGTTGTTCCTCCTTGTTCCAATTGCGCTAACAACGCTTTAAACAATATCTTTGTCATCCAAAAGCGAGCAATAAGGTTATTATCTGATGCCGAGTCCCGTGCTCATTCAAGTGCATTATTTAAAGAGCTAAAACTACTAAAGGTCAAAGATGTAATCAAATTGGCACATTTCACTTTCATTTACGTGTGTAGTAGTCCGGTAGCACAGACCCTGATTTTACTGGAACCCTGCATTGTTTGTTATAAAGCAAATTTTTATATATTTTGAAAGCTTATACCACCCCATTCAAGAATCCATCGGGTGTACACCTGACCCCCGCTTGGCTTTTTCAATATGGCCGGCGAAACTGAAAAATCTCATATCCTGGTCAATACTTGATGGATTTTAATGATCTTGGTGTCATTTCTAGGGGTTTTTAGGATGATGAGTCGATCTGGAAGGGTTGCGGATACTTTGGAAGTCGTTTTGACCCAGATTCGTCAATACTCAAGGTCATTGGAGGTCAAACGCCCCCCGAAATAAGGAATATCCCATATCCCGGGCAGTCGTGGATATTTTGGTGATCTTACTGTCGTTTTTATGGTTTTGGGCGAGACTGAGTAGTTCTATAGGGTTTAAAATGAAATCAGGGATTATTTCCCCATGGTAAGGTGAATTCCAATATGTCTAATTATTCCTCTTATTTTTTTTCAGGTTGTTGAGATTATTGCTGATGGTGCTGCCCACCTGGTGGTTTGATGACGTCTTGGTTGTGCCGATTCCAAAATTGTTTTTTGACTGCTGAATATGGAGAATATACCAGGTGAGCATTGTTTAGTTTTCATTTGCTGAGGATAAATTATTTCAATGCGATTTGTACTCTGAAGAATGGGTAAACAAAATTCTTATTTTTCAGGTTCTACAAAAGCTGCAGACGAATGTTTCTTCAAGGATTTCCTGCGTAGCTGTCCTGGAGGTCAGAAAGGTCTTTCAAATTGTGGGAGGATTCAGAAAATCATAGAGCAGCGACATCAGAGGGCAGCCAGATATTCGAGCGAGACTAGAGCCTCTCTTGGAAGATGGAGCAAAAATTCTTTCTTGTCACAAGAACTGTGTTTCCACTTATGTGTCCAAGCGGAATTTATCAGCATTCATGAAAGAGAGAGAATGTGATACCCCTACAGTGGAGCCAAAAAGACTACGTAGTGCTGTTCTCAGTGAAGGCCCAGTATATGACCCTAAAAAAACACTCTCTTTTGTTTGAAAGTCAGTGAGTGTATATTACCCAAGAAATATGACATCAAAGTTCCGGTGCAATACCACATTCCAGCATCTAGGTTTATGACCGATAAGCTTGGTGATAAAAAAACAAATTACAAAGATGTGTTGATAGAAAAGTGTAAAGTGAAAAATGATGAGCAGGGACAAGTTGTACTCAGTAGGTTGTTGGGCATGAAAGGAGATTTACCGGCTGAAGAAGCCCGATACCATAAATATTGTATGTCTACCTTTCATGTTGAGGTTGAGAGAGCTTGCCAGAATAAGTTAAGGGTTGAACCTGAAGACCGCCCCTTCATTGCTTTGTGTGTAGAATTGTCGAAGGACAAAATGAAACCATGGAATTCAATTGAAGTAGAGAAGCTTTACAAAGAGTTAGGTGGTGAGAAGTTGTCACGTAGGTCGCTCATTGTAAAAGTTAAAGATTACTTCAAAGATGAAATTGTAGACTTACATGGGGATTGGCCACAGCCAAGGGTCGGAAGCTAGACAAGCTGGGGTCCCTTGATGCATGCTTTGACCATATCGAGAAAGAGGCAACAGCGTTCATTGTTGCATGCTATGGGGATAAAAAATCCTCATCTCTTACTGAGTGTCGTCAGCGAGTATGGGCTCAGAAGACAGGGAAGTCGGGAACTGCTGCACCCAAACTATGTTCTCCACCACCAACAACTGAAGCTTTTCATCAAAATGTGCTCAGAGGCCACTACACTGTGGCGAACTGGCTCGATGCACTAAAGTGTGACCCACCACCACTTGATCCTGTGCATTATGTGTGGGAGAGAGACGAAACAAAGAGTTCTCAGCCCAAAAACAGTTGGTGAAGGAGTGTGCTTAGCACCAGATGAAGTTCTGAAGCTAATCAGATGTGGGTGTGAATCACAATCAGCATGCAGGGGGAGTCGCTGCGGCTGCATGGGACGCGGAATCCCTCGCACAATGTTCTGTGCATGTGGCAGCGGCTTGGATTGCAACAATCCATTGACCCAAAACGCAAACGAAGAGCCGACTGATGATCCTGACACAACCATGTCTTTTGATATTTGCCCCCAATAAATGGTTACATAATGTGAATAACCATCAAAGTTGTCAATCCAATCCCCCAGCTAGGTGTGAGCTTTGTTTTGCTTACGAGGTCATATCTTGTAGCTTTGCAACCTTCCATAGAATGTATGTGCCCTGCACTTCAGCATAAATTGTGGTTTATATCCGAATATCCAAATCCATATAATGTGAGTTATGTCATTTAAGCATTATGATCTGGTTTTATCTGCAGAAAAGATGTTAAATGCTCAGCAGTTAGCTAGATTGTAGGAATTGTCACTGAAATAAAGCAAATACAGTGATGTCAACTGTGGCATTATCATATTTCAAGGCCAAACTTTAACCTCAAATGACCTTGACTTTACCCATGGAATTGCAAAATGATATCCTACTGTTATCATGTGCCTATAGAAATACTCAGTCTCGCCCAAAACCATAAAAACGACAGTAAGATCACCAAAATATCTCCACGACTGCCCGGGATATGGGATATTCCTTATTTCGGGGGGCGTTTGACCTCCAATGACCTTGAGTATTGACGAACATGGGTCAAAACGACTCCCAAAGTATCTGCAACCCCTTCAGATCGACTCATCATCCTAAAAACCCCTAGAAATGACACCAAGATCATCCAAATCCATCAAGTATTGACCAGGATATGGGATTTTTCAGTTTCGCCGGCCATATTGAAAAAGCCAAGTGGGGGTCAGGTGTACACCCGATGGATTCTTGAATGGGGTGGTATAAGCTTTCAAAATATGTCAAGATTTGCTTTATAACAAACAATGCAGGGTTCCCACCCCGTACAACCGAACTATAGGAACAAAATCACTTAACATACGGTGAATTGATAAATATTTTGTAACTCATCAAGAAATCCACTCATATCAGACTAGAAATAGATCAAAGCGTGTTATTCCTCAAGTTAGATTGTCTTCATCTCAAAAATTACCCATTTTCATTAAAATGAAACTATGGAATGATTTAAATGCCGATATAAAAAATATTGTGAATGTAAATTTGTTTAAAACCAAGTTAAAATCTCGATTAATAATGGAAAACTAATAAAAATCTAGGATTAAATGTACATTATTCTATTACTTGTCCATTTCTCGTGTCTAACATTGAATTCTTTGTATAATATTGGTATCATATCTTCAATAATGACTTTCTATTTGTTTCATATCTATTATATAATAATAATAATAAATAATATCTAAATATTAATATAGATATTTGTATTTCCAGTATGAGTTAATTTGTGTATTGATTATAATTTGAACGTGACGTGCATTAAGGGCGAAATTACATAATATAAATACTGTAATTAATTAGTATTATATTTATATTATATTATTAGTATTATATTTATATTATTGTAACATAACAGAAATTATAATATTTTATAAATAAATTTATAAATATAAATAAATCTTCACAATGACTTAAATGACGTCACAGTGATTTAAATTCATTGTCTAATTTTCAACTATTAGTTCATTTATGTAATTTTAAATTAATTACTAATTATTATTCATGATTTATATATTAATAATAATAATAACTTATTTTATCTTTAATTTGAGAGCCCAGTAAAGCCTTTTAAAGCTTAAAGGCCAACTTAAATAAAATAAATAGTCCAATTTCACGATTTATTTTTTAAATTTTTTGTAACAACAAAAATTGCAAAGTTGCATTTATTTTAAAAATAAAGACTTATTTATTCAAAAAGTCAATGCAAAGTTTCATTCCGTCTGTACGCAAATCTATGTACCCAAATTCAGTCAATTACCATCCAGCCAATTAATTAACTGAAAAACTTTCGGAAGACATCAAAAAATTGTATAAGAAATGAAGACAAAATGCGAAAAAAACTATTAAATAGTTTTATATTAAGAATTTTTAATATTTCGTATCCAAAATGGCGGTCTAAATTTGCGTTTTGCAAATATTTCATTTTCAATTCTGTTCTCGCTCACTTTTTATACCTTCAATTTTTCTTACTCTGTCTTCATTAGGTCTCGCATCTTAATCATTTTCTTTCAGATTTCCTATACTTTATTCATCTACTCGCAATATTATTTTTCACACTATTTCGATTCGCTATTCTGTATATTTTCATTATTTATTTGTTTATATATATATATTTTTTTTTTGTTCTACAGGTTGTCCCATAAGTCCGGCATCAGAGGAGAAATTCATTTTTGTTTTCTATTTCTACAAACCATAATTCATATTTTTCTCTTTCTACAGGCCATATGCTCGGGATGCCAATTTCCCGTCCACCATTCTGTTCAGTGACGAGGCTGTATTTTTATGGAAATGGTGAAGTAAATCGACAGAACATCCGCTACTGGTCTCAAAATAACCCTCACTGGTATACCTCTTCAAAGGAACAAGGTGCATCTCGGGTGATGGTATGGTGTGGCATTTGGAAGGATCGCATCATAGGCCCCCTCTTTTCGATGAACATGTCACTGGAGGCACCTAGCTACGTATGCTCAAGGAAGAAGCATTTCCCAGTGTCTTGAACGAAGAAAGAAATTTCCCACCATGGTTCCGGCAAGACGGCGCTCCCGCACATTACAGCACCCAAGTAAGGGAATACCTGTACCAACAATTCCCTGGTCATTGGATAGGACGTCGAGGGCCTGTGGAATGGCCAGCTAGAAGCCCGGATTTCACGCCACTAGATTTTTATTTCTGGGGCCACTTGAAAGCGCTGGTATACGCAGAGAAAATTAGGTGTGTTGAACATTTGCGGCAGCGCATTATTGGGGCATGTAACACCATTACTCCTGACATCATTCACCGTGTGCTTGCTGACTGGGTATCACGTCTGAATTTGTGTATTGAAAACAATGGTGAACATATTGAGCACGTTCTGTAAATGAAAGCTTTTGTTTTGCCTTTTTTTAATTATTTTTCCTATGATGCCGGACTTATGGGACACCCTGTATAATGTTTATATACATTTATATTTCATTTATAGTCATTTGTATTCATTTTTACTCCTTTTTTGTAGTTGTATTCGCTTTATATTTTAGTATTCGTCTTACATTCTGCTTCACATTTTTTTTCATTCCCTTATTCAGTGTTTAGAGTTTTATTTTTTAGTGGTTAATTCCCTCGAATTTTTTTGCGTGGCCTCATTCTCTCTATCCTTCCGATTTATTTATTTCCATATTTAATAACCCTTCACTTTCTCTTCCCTCCTTTTATTCCCCTTTTACCCTTCCCTCATTCTTCTCCTTGCCCTCAAGTTCGTGCTTCGTGTACTCTTTGATGCGTTCCGGCGTTCGTCGGCTATAAAGGCAAGATGAAAGGAATTTCAAATAGAACTTTCTCTCCTTGATTACTGGGACGCAGAATTGGAAAAAGACGCTCCAACGTAAAAACTTACGAGCCAAAGGAAACGGGTACTAGGAGAGGCGCGTGTACGTATTATACCAGGAAGAAAAACGCACGCTAGGAAATGTGCGTTTACTAGGAAAGAAAAAATGTACTTTATGGTGAAAAAATCGTTCTAGGAAATAGAAAATGTATACTAGTAAGCGAAATATGTACTTGTAAAAGAAAAAAAATAGAGGTCAAACACGTACCAGGAGAATGGGGAAGGAAGCATACTAGGAGAGGCAAACCATATTAGATAAAATGAAAAATGCGTATTAGGAGGAACAGTGAAATATTGTATTTACATAGTAAAGGTATGATTCCCGCTACAGATAAAAGAAATACTAGGAAATGATGGAGTAAACAAAGACAAGGGGAATTGGAGCAGACGAAAAAATCATACTAGGAAAGAGGAAAGCTATTAACAGAAAGGGGAAACATACCAGAAGAGGAAAATACGGAAGAGGGGAAACAAACGCGAACAAGAGGTTAAAAAAAATGAGGGAAGGGAAACATATACCATTATCAAAAGGGAGGTACATAAAAGCAGAAATGAAATATGCATTTAGAGAGAGAGAGAGAGAGAGAGAGAGAGAGAGAGAGAGAGAGAGAGAGAGGAAAATTCGAGGAGGGAAACAACACACGAACTATATATATATATATACACACACACACACACACGAAGAGAAAAATGTTAATTTTGTAAATTTACATTCAAAGCCACAAAATAAAAATGCGATACAAAAAAAAAAGAAATTTTGTACAATAACCTAAATAATATTATTCTGATAAGTGAAAACAACAAAATGCAAAATACATAAATATTCATTTACAAAAATAAAAAAGTTTTCATTCGATTCGCATCAAAATGTTAACCTTTTTTCAACAATATGGTTTCAGCTATTAGTTATACTCGTGTGTGTGTGTGTGTACACACTACCTAGCCTATTTCGAGGACGCCATTTGTATTCACAGTGAAATAAACCTAGCCTAAATACCTTATTCAAACTCAACCTAACCTAACGTCTGACATAATTATATAGAACCCAAGTAATACTTACCTGACCTATAGGAGCTATTTGAATAGTAGTAACTAACTGCCGTGCAATAGATATCACAGGATAGCAATTGACGTAACTTTTAGTAAACTAACCTAACCAAGTGTAAAGTTTCGGAAAAAAGTTCGCCTCAAAACAAAATTACGAAATGGTAATTGTCTACCGGTATTACAAAATAAATAAATAAATATATCAGTGGCTTCGGTCTATGGAAGCATTTTCTTTCAAATATTTTTTTTAATACAAAAAGCTCGAAATCCAAATCAGTGCATTGAAAAAGGAGGGAGGAGAGCATTAATTTTGTTGCGTCGAGACGGGTACCATTGGAAGCAACCTTGAGAATTGCTTCTTTTGTTTGACTTACTATATTCGTGTTTTATAAAAATTGTATCAATTCACCGATAATTTCACTGCTTATACGATAGTATAAATGTAATAAATGATATACAATAAAATTATTGATCGCTATACTTGGGGATGAATTAATATTATGTCTTAAAAGAATAAAAAGTATTCACCGATGGAAACACAGACCCATAAACGCATTCATTTCTTTAGGCAAAACGTGGATCGTGGAAGCAACTGAGAGAGTTGCTTATTCCCGCTATTATGCTAACGGAACCCTTTAAAAGCGGTTAATTAATGAGCTTATGGCATTAAATGAATAAATAACTGGCAATTATTACCAAATATATTTTTAGAAGAAGAAATACAAGTTAATTGCAATTAGAGTTTGCTTAATTATGAGTAAATCAAAGTGAAGTTGTTATATTGAGGTTAATGTCGTTCGTCAACTGCCCATCCCCCCCCTCCCCCCAAGTGCACAAATTGAAATATAATTCGAGCGCATTTTTAAGTGTTCAGTTATTTATTTGATTTGTGATTTTCACGATAACGTAATCGACGCATTTACAAAGAAGAACAGGAGGATAGAGCTGGTGTATAAATAAAAGAAGTTGGTGTATGTATATATATATATGGGATGAATTTCACAACTAAACACGTGAAATGAATGAATGACGCAAATCTACAAAATGATTCCAAGGCCTTTCGTGTATTCAGAAGTACACCTCGCCAGGGAATGAAGGGAGAAGGCAGGCGAGATGACACAAATATATACTTATATACAGCGGGACAGAAAAATAAAAAGATTAGCACATGATTGACAAGAGTTAATTAGAGGCAAAAGGTATTTTAACAGGATATTGTCAATTTTATACATTCCCGCACTGTTATTGAAATTATTTTTAAAATGGATAAATGCACATTCTAGAATATTCCGTTCAATTATATCTGTTTTTAACGAGCCCTTTAGAACTATCCCACATGATACTATGATTACATCTATACATATGGTTAAACAATACATTAGAATTATTTGCTGTTCCACACGCATATTTATGCTGTTTTACCCTAATGTCTAACGTTTTACTCGTTTGGCCTATATATCCTGAATTACATTGTGTACATCCGATCGAATAAACACAACCAACCGCATTATCCGGGCTATTCTTTATTAGACGTGATTCAAAGTATTATTGTACTTAAAGACTACATTGATACCAATTACTTTAATTAAGTAGTCAGAAGTTATTGAAAATTAACATGGTAAGGTAGGCTAAGGATATTTTTACGCTGAAATTCCTTTACAGTTACACTATTATAATACCTATTCTTGGCTTTCCTAAGGCAGTTATCTAAAAATGAAATAGGATAACATCATTTAGTACCAATATTCATGATATTGCATAACTCGGAATCTAAAATTTCAGGACTGACAACTCTCAATGCTCAAAGAAACATAGCAGAGAAAATAGAGGATTTAATCGAGGGATGATAGTCAGAATAAAAATGCACCTAAGAGTTATTATTAGTAGGCTTGCGATAAACTTCAAATTTGAACTGATTAAACATCTCCGAATTTTTAGATCCAGGAAAGATAGGCTTCCATCATTTTCTTTTTCAACCGTGGACTTAATGTTAACCATATGTATGGATGTAATCATAATATTAAGTGGGATAGTTTTAAAGGGCTCGTCAAAAAAACAAATATAAATGAATGGAATATTCTAGAATGTGCATTTATCCATTTTAAAAATAATTTCAATAACAGTGCAGGAATGTATAAAAGTGACAATATCCTGTTAAAATACCTTTTGCCTCTAATTAACTCTTGTTAATCATGTGCTAATCTTTTTATTTTTCTGCCCCTCTGTATATAAGTATATATTTTTGTCATCTCGCCTTCTCCCTTCATTCCTTGACGAGGTGTACTTCTGAATGCACGAAAGGCCTTGGAATAATTTTTTTTTTCCTTGTGGGTTCGCATCACACACACACACACACACATATATATATATATATATACAGGGTGGGCCGTAAGTTTCCATACATAGGAAAATTTAAACGTTTGTTTTTATGTTTCAGATACCCTAAGAATATGCGTTTGTAAGATCTTGTTTACTGATGAAGCAAATTTTTACGTCAATGGAGAGGTTAATCGGCAAAACATACGTTATTGGAGTAATGCTAACCCTAACTGGCTGAGTCCGACGAAGATGCAAGGTGCCGATAAAGTGATGGTGTGGGCCGGGATATGGGGTGACAGAATTATTGGACCAATTTTGTCAGTGGAAATCTTAATGCCGAAAGGTATCTTAACATGTTGCAAGAAGAGATTTTCCCATCCTGCTAAACGAGGAAGGTAACTTCCCAGTTACTTCCAGCAAGATGGAGCTCCACCTCATTATGGTCTTCACGTGCGTCGGTATTTGGATCAGCAGTTTCCGGATGCTTGGATTGGTCGGCGTGGTCCTGTGGAGTGGCCTCCCAGATCCCCAGATCTCACCCCCCTTGATTTCTATCTTTGGGGGCACTTGAAGGCCATGGTGTATCAGGAAAAGATACGAGACATAAATCATCTAAAGGAACGTATCACCAACGCCATTACAAGCATAACGTCAACTGTGCTAATGCGTGTTCATCAACAGTGGGGAACACGTATTGAAATGTGTTTTCAAAACAATGGCAACCATGTAGAGCATATTATATAAATAAAAATGGTTGTCCATAAAAAAATGTTTATTTTTCCTATGTATGGAAACTTACGGCCCACCCTGTGTATATATATATATATATATATATATATATATATATATATATATATATATATATATATATATATATATATATATACAGGGTGGGCCAAAAGTCTGGATTCATAGGAAATATTTATTTTAATACATAAATTACAACAAATGGTAAATACTTAAAATGAATATCAACTTTAACTCGTAAATGCGTACCCGTGATACTGTACAGTAGTTCGTACTCCAGCATAAATACTCAAATACTTTTTTTATTTCAGCCCAGAAATGGCTTCGAATCTAACAACAGACGACCGGGTAGAACTTGTGCTCATGTACGCAAGACAGGGCGCTACACACAGAGAAGTTGCTACCGAATTCAATAGAAATCATCCTGATAAGCATCCAGTAACACATGCGACTGTTGGCAAGTTGTTTAAACGTTTCAAAGAAACAGGAAGTGTACATGATCGACGGCGTTCTGGTCGTCCAAAAACTGCAACTGATGAAAATACCTCTGCAATGGTATGTGAAACTTTAACGAATAGTCCAGTAAAGTCAACAAGAAGATTATCAAATGAAACACGCATCTCGAGAACGTCAATTCGAAGAATTATTAAAAATCATAAATTCCATCCCTAAGTGTCTCGATGTCAGAGGCCGCCAATTTGAGCATTTGTTATAATTTGTTGTTTATACTGGAGTACGAACCACTCACTGTACAGTATCACGGATACGCATTTACGAGTTAAAGTTGATATTCATTTTAAGTATTTACCATTTGTTGTAATTTATGTATTAAAATAAAATTTTCTATGGATCCAGACTTTTGGCCCACCCTGTATATATATATATATATATATATATATATATATATATTATATATATATATATATATATATACATACAATGTTCATGACGGTGTTAATAAATTATAACATTGGTGAAACAGGTTTTTATCGTTTTTCAAAAACATCAACTCCGCCCATACATCCTATTCAGGGTGAGAGTAGCTCGCAGCATTATTGCTAAGTATATATATATATATATATATATATATATATATATATATAATATATATATATATAATATATTCATATGCATTGTTCATGCGGCACCATAAATTTAATTTTTGAATTATTATTATTAATAATATTATCATCATTATTATTATTACTTGGTAGCAGCCCAATTCCCATAAGCTATTTGATAGTTTCGTAAATGAAAGTATCCATTTTTAAACATATGAAAATCCTTCTTTTTATAGAAAACGTTGTTAAATAATATATAAATATATTTTAATATATTAATTATCAAGTAGTAACTGAAAAAAAACTCAGGATTTATTGCCAAATAGGGAATTATTACTTATATATACAAATTAATATGATAAAAATCGCAAAATTTACAACACTTTCGCTTCTTAACTATATAATATATATATATATATATATATATATGATGAATAAAACCACGAAGGAAAGGAAACACAATGGTGCTCAAGCGGTTTCGTCTAATGACATCCTCAGGAACACTGAAGTACATAAAGTTATAATGTTATAATGTTTCAGACCAACAAAGACCCTAGGATCCACTCATGGCTGGTCTACCTACCTGTGTTCGTAATTGTGTATGTCCTCCGTGGGGGCGGAGGGGACCTACAATTTTACGTGGGTTCCGAACCACAAGAACATAAGAAATTTATGTAAAAACTGCCTGTACATTGGCAACGACTAATTTTTACAAAACTAAATAATTATCAATTTAAAACTAATTAATTATCGATTTAAAACTAAAGATAGAATCTCTGGATCCAGAGGATCAAGTCATAATAGACTACTATCCACAAATATGTTACACTCTATATCTATTTATAACCGACATGCAAATATATCAGATCCAAAGAATCCAGTCAATTTCATTACAGTATCCATCAATACCAGTACCTTGCCAACCAAAAGTAAGTCACGGTCCATATCGATTGCGGACCAAGTCAAAATTTACAACCATATACATTACAATATATATACTTAGGAGGAAAAGTGTAGATGTGGCTGTAAAGAGTGTACAGTAATGTAGAAATGTGTGTGCACCCATTTTGGGTCTCCAATTTCAAGGTGTTTGTGGGGCAGGTGAAGATCATGATTTTTTCAATACCTCACAGTACTATGGGGGGCACCGCTCGGCAGAGGAATCTCTTTAAATGGGGTGTGTAAGGACAGAGAGTATCCCCTAACCCAAGATGCTGCCTCCCTATATCCCACAACACTTGTGTTGAGCTGTGGGATCTATCACCACAAAGCCCTAATTTTACTACCTTAAACTATACCCAATCTATCAACATATGCGTCTAATCGATTTTTAAACATGTTTATAGACGTGCTACTAATTACTTCTACCGGCAAACTATTCCAGCTATTTACTATTCTATGCGTAAAAAAAGTTTTTGGCAACTGCTGTCTCGAACCTTCTACTTGTCAACTTACACCCGTTATTTCTAGTCCTATTATATTGAGATATTTCGAAAAAGCTATCTCTATCTACGTTATCGAACCCATTCATAATTTTGAAAACCTGGATTAGATCACCCCTTAGCCTCCTAGTCTCGAGTGTAGTCAATTTTAACTCCTTAAGCCTATCCTCGTACGACTTTGACCTAAGCGACGGAATGATCTTAGTTGCTCCTCTTTGAACTCTCTTGATTTTCTCTATCTTTGCACATATGCGGATTCCAAAATTGGACCGCGTACTCCAAATGGGGTCTAACTAATGATTTATAAAGAGGAACTATAATATCGCGCGATTTGTACTCAAAATTTCGAGCGATAAAACCTAACACTTTGTTCGCCTTATTGATCGCTGCTGTACTTTGTTTCGCTACTTTTAAATCACCTGTGACTATAACTCCTAAATCTTTTTCCTGCTTGTTAAATCTTTCCCTGACATACTATACGCCAAATTACAGTTACGTGAACCTATATGCAAAATTTTGCACTTAACATTAAATCTCATTTGCCATGTGACTGACCGACCAATCAACGATTTTATTCAGATCTTCCTGGATTTTACCTCTATCTTCGTCATTAGTCGCCCTACCACCCAGCTTCGTGTCATCCGCAAACTTTGAAACTGTATCGACTAGGCCGACATCTAAATCGTTAATATATATATAAGAAAAAGCAAGGGGCCCAATACAGAACCCTGAGGAACGCCACTCGCTACATTAGCCCAACACGACTCCGCTCCATCAACGACCACCCTCTGTTTCCTACCTCGCAACCACTCTTCTAGCCTACAGCCTATATATAGGTTACAGAAAATATATATACAATAAACGGAGAAATAAAAAATAAAAATTAAAAGTGTGGGAGGAGCATACAAATTTGTAAGGGAAAACTACCAATTTTAGCACTTTGCTCGAATCCAACACAAGATCAAATGAATTGTTTCCAACCAATGTTATAGTTAATTAAAAAAAATAATAAATTGAAAAATAGGTGGATAACACAGATCACTTCCAATACCGTTGATTTTTTCCAATTCGGCATCGATGTATTGCTGGAATACATCGATGCCGAATTGGAAAAAATCAACGGTACTGGAAGTGATCTGTGTTATCCATCTGCGTTTATGGAATCTTGTCTCAACAAGGCAAAACAAACTTTCTATCGTGTGAATAATAACACTCGTACTTTGTCAAAGAATATTTTAGTACTTCCATTTTTCCGGGGCTTTTTAGGCATTGCTAATGTACTTAAACTTTTGGATATTAATGTAGTATTTTCATATAACAATATTGTGAAAAATATCATAGTAAAAAATAGCCCTACCAATGTGATTCCTTTTACATAGGTCAGACGGGAAAGGATTTGCACACACGTATAAAACAGCATCAATATTCCGTTAGAACGGGATAGTCGTCCAGTGCCCTTTTTGTCCATTTGTCAGAGTTATCCCATTGTATTGATTAGAATAATGCTTCAGTTTTTTCACTCTAGCAACATTGTTAACAGAAATATTCTTGAGTCTGCCATTATCCAAATTACAAATAACTTCAACATAAGCAAAGGTCTTTTTCAACTCGATCCTGTTGTTTTGAATTCGTTCAGAACGGATTTAGACAAGAAGGGTAGAATACTAAACCTTCGATAAACTTGTATGCTACTCTAATAACTTTTCTTTTTCAATTTATTTTTATATATATCGAACTTAGACAAGAAGGGCAGAGTGCTAAAACCTGGGCAGATTTCCAGTATAAATTTGCATGCTCCTCTTATAAGTTTTATTTTTATTTTTCAATTTATTATTATTTTTTTTAATTAACTATAACATTGTTAATTGGAAACAATTCATTTGATCTTGTTGGATTCGAGCAAAGTGCTAAAATCGGTAGTTTTTCCTTACAAATTTGTATGCTCCTCCCACAATCCTTTAATTTTTATTTCTCCGTTTATTGTATATATATATATATTCTGTAACCTATATATAGGCTGTAACTCTTCATGTACTTCAATGTTCCTGAGGATGTCATTAGACGAAAGCGCTTGAGCACCATTCTCTTTCCTTTCCTTCGTGGTTTTATTCATCATAAATATTTTTCACGTGAAATAATTTTCATATATATATATATTATATATATATATATATATATATATATATATATAATATATATATAAATTTTCGAAAATGCTGTACATTTTTTTATTAATTTCTTCAAAATAATTTTCTATAAAATAAATATCTAAAAAAGTTAAAAACTTTTGGGTAAGATTTTCTATAAAACAAATTTTTTTTTTTTTTTATCGCGTGGGAAATTATTTACGTGTAAATAATTTATTTTATATTAAGTGAAAAAAGGTATTCTTATTGTCGCCAGGAAAATCACTGATAGTGTGTGGCCCTCAGTCATTCCTTGTGCCCACCAATATACTTTGTACCAACCATGCATTTTAAGATAACAAAACGTCTCATTGTATTCCTATACTACTCGTGTGTGTATATATACACAGTATATAATCGCTAATTTCACTATAGACCACTTTCGTCATTATTTAATAAATATATATATATATATAATATATATATATATATATATATATATATATCTCTCTCTCTCTCTCTCTCTCTCATTCCTTACCTCAATTTTCTCTTCCTCTTTATCGGAGGAGCTCTGTTGATCAAGGCAGTAAAATGTCGGAGTGACGTGATTTTGGGGGGGAGAGAGAGAGAGAGAGAGAGGAGAGAGAGAGAGAGAGAGAGAGAGAGAGATATTTAAACGGCGGTAAGAGTATACAAAGGGGAAAGAAGGAAATGGATGGAGGAGAGAAAATTATTTGATTAACACATATACACACACACATTAGATGTTCTCAAACAGTTCCCTTCAGCCAATCGATTTGTGCACAGCTGAAGTCTTCCTACATCTGATACGTAAAACACGCATATATTTCAGTGTTACAAACCAGGGCACCGTGTGTGCATGTGGAAAGCGAGAACAAAGAGAAAACAATATAAAAACTGTCCCAAATTAACTATATATACACACATCCACATCCTCCACCTTTCCCGCACGAGGCCGTTGCCACACCTTCATTCAAAGTAGAGGTCCTACATACAGTATATATATATTATATATATATATATATATATATATATATATATATATATATATACACACCATAAGGAACAGTATCATGTTAAGTAATATAAACAATGAAGGAATCAGTAATTCCACCCTTTGTTGATGATACAAACAGTTTGTATCGTCAAAAACTGCGATGATCTAAAATCTTTACAAATTGACACAAACAGAATATAGAGATGGGTAGAAAATGACTATGAAATTAAATACCAAAATTTTTCAGCTCTTAAGACATGGAAAAAAGGAGGGTTGGGGGGGGGGCTAAAACTGATAGACTATACCCCGAAATGGAAAATAAATTCAGTGAAATTCAATATATCCATTCGTCTATCTTAAATCTAACCTAACCAAATCTAATATAACCTAACGCTATAATAGCGTGCGGTTTACAAAGATATTTTTAGTCTACAAAAGAGTTTGCGCTGAAGTGACTTGACTTGACTTGACTTGACTTGACTTCTATGGGGACGAATGTGAGGTCAAGGCGAAAATTTAAAGTACAAATAAAACAAACAATTCATTCTATCGTATATAATGCCCGGTTAGGTTAATTGAATACTCGATTAGGTCAACTGTAGGCCTTTGACGATTGGTTAAGTTGTGATATTTTCGTAAAACTAACGAAAGTATCAACTTCACCTAACCAATCGTCAAGGGCATATAGTTGCCCTAACCGGGCATTCAACCTAACCGGGCATTGTATTCCATAGAATTAATTGTTTGTTTTATTTTCTCTTAAATTTTTTGTTTTAATGTAATTGAATTTGTAAATATGTTGTAAACCGCACGCTATAGTGTAAATATCTTTGTAGACCGCACGCGATAATAGCACCCGCAAGCTAACCTTACACCACCATATACAGGGTGTTCAAAAAGTTGCACTACACTCTGAAAATTTATTTATTATACATTTATTGTAAATGTTTACAAACTTTATTTATTTACAATAAATATCTAAATAAATAAATTTTCAAAGTGGTGCGACTTTTTTGAATACCCTGTATAGTCTAACTTTACCTTACGTAATATTTCCTGCACAGACTTGGTGTTTTTAAAGGGTAAAAAATACCCTTCTGTATATCTTTATATTTAAGGAGTTTATTCACTTTTCCCCAGGAGATTTGATAGCAGGCAAAATAATAATAATAATAGGCGCCCTAACGGCAATGCCTGAAAGTTGTACTGTGTATAATAATAATAATCTTACTAATAATAAATTTTCTATCAGTCATGGCGGATAACTTGTTGAAAATAGTCTCATATAATGTAAGGTCAGTGAGGAATTCAACTGTAGATGTTCATAAAATCTGCGACAGTGCAGATTTGATACTCCTGCAGGAGCACTGGCTACCTAAGCAAGAGCTAAAATTCCTCTCTACCATCCATGATGACTTTATGTACCATGCGTCATCAGCAGTAGACTTGTCAGATGAATTAATGTACGGTAGGCCTTTTGGTGGTGTTGCTTTCTTATTAAGGAAAAATTTGTCAAAACATATAAGATTTTTAACAAGCGATAATGTAAGGTTGCTAGGCATTGAATTACAAGTGAACAATGATTGCATATTAATTGTAAACTGCTATTTACCATACAACAACGGCAGTAATCTAGATGAATACATTGATTTGCTGTACAAAATTAAGTCATTATCAGATAACCCCACATATTCTCACTGTATAATAATGGGGGACTTTAACGCACATGTGAACTCGGAATTCTTTGGAGAATTGGGTAACATGTGCGAGTCGGCCAATTTAAGTATAAGTGATGTAGATGTATTAGGGGTAGCCAGTGGTAATTTTACATATGTTAGCGATATGAGTGGTACCACCAGGTGGATTGATCATTGTCTCACTAGTAATAATCTAAAGGATCGAATTGGTAGAGTTCATATTTTGCATGATTTCCTTCTTTCTGATCATAGACCATTATAAATATTAATTAACTTTACCAATTTATGCGCAACACGACTTAACAAGAACTCGATAGGTAAGAATAATCGCGTCGATTGGTCCAATGTTAATATGCAGCAGAGAATAGAATACAAAGACAGAACATGTCACCTCTTTAATAATTAATTTAGAAATTTTGCACCTTGGCTGTAATAATCCTTGCTCAAATGATTCTCACTGTAAACTCATAAATAGGTATTATAGTAAGATAATATCCCTGTTAAAAGAAGCAGGAAGCCCCTTGATTAAATCTTACAACTATCATACTAAGGTTATTCCTGAATGGAATGATTTTATTGCCCCCCTGAAGAGGGAATCGAAAGACGCCTATGATTTGTGGTGCTTTCATGGTAGACCCAGATTAGGACCAGTATACTTGAATATGTGTAGAAGTCGGGGTCGGTATAAGGCGGCCATAAGGCGATGTAAACAGGAAGAAGAGTCTATTCGAGCATCAAAAGCCTGTGAAGCTCGCATAAATAACGATAACAACAAATTTTGGACATTTGTTAAGAATCAAACGGGTGTCAAAAATGTCCTCCCTCCGACAATGGATGGGGTGTCGGGGGAGGATGAAATTGCAAAGCTGTGGAAAAATCACTACTCTAACATTCTTAATAGTGTGAGTAGAGATAATCTTAAGATAGATTGCAGCGAAACGATTGTGGGAGGGACAAGGGAAAATATTTTTATATCATTTTCTGAAGTAAAAAGGTTAATTAAAGAGTTAAAGACTGGTTCTGCGTAAGGGGTAGATGACTTATCGAATTAGCACTTAAAATATGCAAATGACGTAGTATGTCTGCATATATCATTGCTCCTATCAGCCATGCTTGCTCATAGCTATATCCCTGCAGAGTTCATGAGGGTATATATCTTGCCCCTGGTCAAAAATAAGTACGGAGACATTCTGTCGACATTCTGTCGACATTCTGTCCAGCAATAATTACAGGCCTATTGCTGTCGCTTCCTGCTTCTCGAAACTACTAGAAAAACTCTTGTTACTCCGATTAAATGATTTCCTATGGACATCTCCTAATCAGTTTGGCTTTAAAAGGTCCCACTCAACTGACCTGTGTATCTATGTACTTAAAGAAACAATATCTAAATACATTGACAGTAATTCAACCATTTATAGCTGTTTCCTTGATATAAGTAAGGCATATGATAAGGTGAACCACAATATTTTATTTGCAAAACTAGAAAACAGGAAGGTTCCCATGTACATATTAAATTTATTGAAATTTTGGTATTCCCACCAATCTTTCACTGTTAGGTGGGGCAATGTACTATCCGAGTGTTTTGGCTCCTCTGCGGGGTGAGACAAGGTTCCTTGCTCTCCCTATGCTGTTTAATGTGTATATCGACGGATTAATTGCTTCACTTAATGAGGCAACTGTGGGATGTTGTATAGATAACGCAAGGATAAATAACTTAGTTTATGCCGATGATATGGTGTTAATAAGTCCTTCTGTTAAAGGTCCGGATCGGCTACTAAATGTCTGCGAAGTGTATTCGCAGAAACATGATATTCTTTTTAATGTTACAAAAACTAAGGTTATGCAATTTCATCCGAAAAGCTGTAATCAGCCAGCTGATATAAGGTTTAAAATGAATGGTGAAGTAATTGAGGAAGTACAAGAGTTTAAGTATTTGGGTCAAACTAACCAGCTCCTTGAGTGATGACTCTGATATAAGAAAACGATCTCGAAGCCTGTGTGCTAAAGCGAATATGACCATAAGGAACTTTCGTTTCTGTACAAGTGAAGCTAAAGACACACTCTTTCGTACTTTCTGCAGTAATATATACGGTCAGCAACTCTGGGTGAATTATAAAAAAGGTTCTGGCAGAACCCTAAATTTGCTGTACAACAGGTCTTTTAGACTCTTACATAAATTACCCACGAGATGCTCAGCTTCGCAAATGTTTGCTACCCGCAATGTCCCGAGCTTCCCGGAGGTAACAAGACGTGCTCAACACAGTCTAATGCAAAGAATTAAAAAATCAACCAACCCGATCATCCAAGCTATCCATGAGTCCTGCCATTTATCCTCTAAGCCAGTGGTTCCCAACCTTTTCACCACAAAGGACCCCTTTTATTTTTATTTTTTTCCCACGGACCCCATGTTTTTGAAAGATTCCGTCTACCAAATAAACTGTTTTTATTAACTAATAATTAACTCGTTTTCTCATTTTTCACTATCAAATAAAGGACATATAAGAGAGTATGCAATTAAAATACAGCCTATTAAAAAAGTATTAATAATTCCAGCCAAGAGCAAGGAAACTTGAAATTTTAGCCTAAGCGCCCTTATCGTGGGTAAATGTACGATTTCCATTGGAGCCTCTCGAAATATTGAAAGCTCACGGACCCCCAGTACTACCTTCGCGGACCCCTAGGGGTCCGGGGACCCCAGGTTGGGAACCACTGCTCTAAGCTATGGACTTTTTGGTACGAAAACGTCTGTCTGTAGCTCCACTTAACTTCGACAGTGCAGTATTATTTCTAATCAATTGTATATATTTCTATCCTTAGTGTATGAACTGTCATTGTATTAATAATATTTGCAATATGGACTATAGTCTGCCAATAAACCTTTTCATTTTCATTTTTCATTTTCATATGTCTGCACAAATATGAGAATAACATACGAGTTTCTCTTTGTCAAATACTTTAATAATAATTACTAACATTATTTTCTTTTTAATTAAATTTAATAACTTTTATTGATAAAATAAATAAAAACTTTGTAAATTTTTGTTTTAACATAAATAAGTTGTAAAATTGAACTATATTTAATTTAGTCCTTAAGCTTTAGGCTTTACTGGGCTCTTAATTAAAAATAAAACTTATTATTATTAATAATAACCATGAATAAAAATTATTAATTAGAGTATATATTAATATTATTATAGATATAAAACAAATACAAAATCATTATTGAAGGTATGATACCAATACTATACAAAGAAATCAATATTAGACGCCGAAAGATGAACAATAGTAAGTAATTTACATTTAATCCTAGATTTTTATTAGTATTCCATTATTAATCGAGATTTCAAGTTGTTTTTAAACGAATTTACCTTCACAATATTTTTTATATCGGCATTTAAATCATTCCATAGCTTTTCAGTCCAATGAAAATGGGTAATTTTTGAGATGAAGACAATCTAAATTGAGGAATAACACGCTTTGATCTATTTCTAGTCTGATATGAATGAATTTCTTGAAGAGTTACAAAATATTTATTTACCCAGTGTAAGTTAATGATTTTGTTCTTACACTCGTTAATAAATATAAAATGTGACAGTTTGATTACCTCTGAGCTTTAGTAATTTTAGCTCTAAATAATGCGCTGGAATGATCATGGAAAGCAGCATCAGATAATAACCTAATTGCTCGTTTTTAGATGACAAAGTAATTGTTTGGAGGGTATGAGATCTTTCCTCATGTTTATAAGTTATATCCTCTAAAAAAAAAAAATGGAAGTTGAGAGATTGAGAAACGAATTACACAACACTTTACGTATGTTACATGACCTTACATTTACCTAACCTAACCTAAATCTAACCTTTCCAAATCATATATAATCAATTATAACCTTAACTAATATTTCCTTAATTATATAGCGATATCAAAGAAGGGAGGTTAAATATCTTATCACTCTTCATTGTAAAGTGTTTGGGAAAATTATACCCACCCGATAATAAAAACCCACTCTAATAGACAGAGTTTATTTCCACAACAGTTTCGATGCCCACTGGCATCATCTTCGGGTGGATACATTCGTTCTGTATCCACCCGAAGAGGATGCCAGTGGGCATCGAAACTGTTGTGGAAATAAACTCTGTCTATTAGAGTGGGTTTTTATCATCATATTTTGACCTTCACGTAGAAAAGTGAAGTTTTTTGCATTTATACCCACCCGAATCAATTTCTGTTTGCGAGAACTGGAAAGAAAAAAAATTCTATAGACTTGGTGCTTTTTAAAAGGCTTGACACCGAACGCTTTTGTTTCTCTTCATATTTTGCACAGATCGTGGAATTGACATATGAGAGTTTCTCCCTAATAATTGTCAAAGAAAAAGGGGAGAGGTACACCTTAATTTACGAATGGAAGGGACTTTGGACGTCCCACTCGCCAGACTTAGACTCCACCGGATTATTTTCTATGAGAGCACATCAAGGAACGAGCCTATGTCAAAGATTTGGATGTTTTAAGCAGAACATAATTTCCAGCATCGACAAAATCACGCAGGCTAATCTGCAGGTATTTCTGCGAAATACGCTCAAGATGGTGGTCACTTTCAGCACTTTTTGAATATCACGAAATTTTTTCATTAAAAGTTGTTTTTATAATTTTTGAACATGTGGCGGTTGCGTGACTTTTGGCACACCCTGTACATATATATATATTTATATATATATTAATCAATTTCTGAACACAGATTGTAGATTAACCCGTAGATAGAAAGCACAAGTTTCACCGTTTGCCAAAGTGCCCATTTAGGACATGAGGAGTTGGTTGGTAGCTTCATTGCTTAGGTAGGATATGGAGGGTGAAACGCATCGCATTTAACGAGATTTCCTCGCGAAGTTCGTCATCATAGTGGAAAAACTAATACTTTATTCCATTCACAGTATTCCAATCGTAATCCTTTTTCTTTACAAAAAGGACAAAACAAAACCAAACAAAAAATTTTATTAAAAAAAAAAAAAAACTTGCGTTAAGTTTTACAATATTTTTCAGTATTTTTTTTTTTTTTACAATTTAGGACCGTTTCAACGTGTTTGAAAACGAAAAAAAATCTTAAATGTTATTTGTAACAATTTTTTTTTTCTAAACAATGAAGTGTCTATGAAGGCCCACACACATCGAGAGCATGTAGGATAAACCTCAATTCTGCTCTTAATGAACAAATTGGGTAAAACTAAGAATATTTGTAAATTTCAAACACACACACACACACACACACACACATATATATATATATATATATATATATATATATATATTATATATGTGTGTGTGTGTGTGTTACAGTCAGTGTGTGAAACTAGGCATTTCGCGTAATATCTGTGACCGTTAAACATAGGTAATATGCATTACTAACCTAACCAGTAACCATACTAACCTAACCTAACCTTCACGAAGTCATTAATCGCTTAATGGAATTACGCGAAATGCCTGAAATTTGTAGATATAACTGGTTTCACACATTGTAACATATATAATTCAGGCAAACGATAGTGAAAATTGAACTATGATGGAGGTGGCAAATTTTGCGCCATCATGGAACAGTTTACTTTAGTTACACTCGACAAATTATGTTAGCAAAGAGTCGCCATCTGATAAGTAACAGTCATACTGACGTCATATTGCAGCCATACTGAATACTGAAATTATGCTAGTGCTACACTGGCATTATTAGTGAAATTCGCGGCATCGTGGTGATTGCATGATGGCACAAAGAAGCCATTATGTCCAATATGACTCACTTTCTATACAGACGGCAATATGACATCATGCTGCCGTCATCTGTTTGAGAGTGTATAAATAATGTAAAATATAAATAAAAAAATATAAATAATGTAATATATAAATAAAAAAATATACTCGCATAAGAGTAACCAGTTCCTAACACATTTACACCCATCGACGGGACGAACTATTTTAGTTTAACTTAACTTACAGTAACTGGAGTCCGCTTTAAATAAAATTCTTCCAAATTTCACCTTATCAAAAGAAAACTACAGATTTAATCCGGCGATTAGAAAGTGATAAGCCACGCCCCATTCACCCGAGCTCCAGCCTCCAGTATTTAAGAATTTCACTCGTCGTTCCTTAGCTTTATCATCGTACAGCCGAAAAATGACGTACGTGAAGTATCGAAGCTTGTATTGTGAATATTAATAAACTTCTCTCTCACACAGTTTTTATTTTTATTCAATTATTGAAAACGCGTTTAATAATACGTTAACTAGCATACAAACGTGCATCATGCCTCGTGTCTATAATTCAAATTATGTTACTTAAACAAGAGTTCAAATAAATACAAAATGAAAGCTATTTAAGCTTTTTAATGCTTTCATTTCTAATTTAAATGCGTGAAAACAATCGCAGATCGAAAAGCGTCGTGACCTCAAGACTGTTTTTTAGTTGCATTATATGGATCACCTGAAGATCAGGGCCACCAGCCTCAATTACCAAATGATATCTTCATTAAAACTAATGAAAATATCACGACTTAACTTAATCAATCGTCAAGGGAGTACAGTTGACCTAACCGGACATTCAATTTATTATTATATTTGGTACTGTAAAGCAAAAAACAAGAATATATGAGGGCCCTGATCTTCAGGTGATCCCATTATATATTAAAACTTAAGTGATCGTACTTTCGGGAAAAAAGTTCGCCTAGAACCAAACTGTGAAGTTTATAAAAAATTACTAATTCGTAATATTTCGTTTTTTTGAATATTTTAATTGACGGGTAACTTAAAAATATCATACACGAGTAATAACGGAGAAGGAGGTGTAAGTATATTTGCAGACTCAAACTGCAAGAGTAAATGTATCGAAGAACTGACAAGCATAAGCATTACCTCAAACACTTTCACTTGAAACATATGCTCAGAACATCCACTCTGCAATTTTAAACATCTACCAATCACCAGCTGGTAATGTACCAACTTTTATTACGAATGTCGATGTAATTCTAACCTTTAATTACGTTGGTAACACTTGTGTCATTGCGGGAGATTTAAGTATTGATCTTACAAAAGAACCTTCAAATAATGACGCAAACTTCCTTCATAATATCATGACTGCAAGTGGTTTTTAAATTACCTATTACAAAACCAACTAGACTTCACAATGACATAAGAAATTCGACTCTGCTAGATCAAATCTGGGTACGATTCCCGTTTGACTGTATCTCGGGTATAATTTATATTATATCACAAATCACTTGCCTTCGTACATCATGCAAATCACCCTTTTCTCCGTATAGGAAAATATAAAAGTTGACAATAGATCTAAAAGTTATAATAATAAACTAAAATTCTTTAGGAGAATAACAGCCTTTGACTGGAGTGTAATAACTGAAAATAACCAATGACATTGGAACAAAATTTCAAGCATTCTCAAGCACATTAATTCAACACAAACTTTCTTCTTAAATCAAAAGTAGTATCTAAAACTAAATATAACAACCAATGGATGACCCCAACACTCATTGCGAGTATTAAACGTAAACATACTTTCTTTAAATTATGAAAAACTGATATTATTATCGAACAGACATACAAAATTACTGTAATAGACTTAATGCAGTTATTAAAAGAGCGAAAGCAGATCGCTATTGGTCAAAAATTGATTAACAAACTTCCAATCCCAAAAGACTATGGAACACACTGAAGGATTTAATTAACACAAAGATGAAAATAAATCCCTTGTCTTCCCTCACACAAGACGAAAATTTTTACAGCGATCCTAAAGATAAGCCAATTCATTAAACACCTTCTTTGTAAATACTGACTCTGAGTGGCAGCCTCGATTTCAAATACTAATACTTACTACCGACAATACATGCCACAACCTACTCCAAACTCACTTTTCTTTGATCCAATCCTACGAAACAATATCTCTTTATCAATAAAAAAATAAAAAATAGACACCGACACCAATATGATCCCAGTAAAAATATACAAATTAGTATCGGATGTAATTGTAACTCCACTCAGTAAACTAATGAATGAATCAGTAACACTACGTATATTTTGTGACAGTCTAAAGCAGTGGTTCTCAAACTGGGGTACGCGAGGGAATCTTAGGGGGTAGGCGAAGGGGTCCTGAAAATATAACCCTTTTAATTTTATATACGATTATGTAACAAACGGCCACGAGTCACACGGTCGTAAAGAAAGTAAAAATCCTTTCGAAATATCTCTCGAAAATCCAGAAAATCTCGTGAAAGAATTTAAGGGGTACAGAAGAAGAAAAAGTTTGAGAACCGCTGGTCTAAGGAAGCCAGAGTATGCCCTGTATTTAAGTCAGGAAACCCAAATACACTCCATCCAATTATCGACCCATTTCCATACTACCAACTTTGGAGCTATTGAAGAATAGGGACCCCAGCCTTCTTTAGTTAGGCTTATAAGGCTAACTAACGAAAATATCACGACCTAACCTAACCAATCGTTAGGTTACCTGTACGCCCTTGACGATTGGTTAGGTTAGGTCGTGATATTTTCGTTAGTTAACCTTATAAAGCTAACTAAAGAAGGCTGGGGTCCCTATTCTTCAATAGCTCCAATGGATGTGTGTTAATAAACTTTTGCTGAACTTGACAAAGTCATCTTATATGTTATTACCACAAAACATATAAATACAAACTATCATATAAAAATTAGGAATACTAATCTTGCAAGAGTGAATGAAGTTTAAGTACTTGGCATTAATTTAAGACAAAAAGCTAAATTTCAAAAGTCATGTACAACGTATGAAATCCGAAACATTAAGATTTCTATTCATATTACACTATTTAAATTATAAAAGACTTCCTCAAAACTCACTCCTTGCCCTGTATTATTCTTTTATCCACCCACATTTATTTTCAGGTCATCCCATAAGTAATGTCGTTTTTTACGATAGATTAATTTTAAACTAGTCCTACTCGGTTTAAGCATAAATTTTCCGAAGGTTATATCTAAGAGGAGATCTATCGTGTTTCGCTACATACTTTACGGACCTTGACCAGTGAAGACGTGTGTTTTGCTTTATGTGAACCCCTCATAAACATGGCGGTATCAGAAGAGCATATCAGGCATATAATGCTTTACGAGTTCAAAAAAAGGGAATGATGCTACTGAAGCAACGCGAAACATTCAGGAAGTTTATGGCAACGATATTCTGCGTGTGAGGAAATGTCAAAGATGGTTTCAAAAGTTTAGGAATGGTGACTGCTGTTTGACAGATGCAGCACGCTCTGGACGCCCTGCTGAGTTTGATGATGACCCGCTGTTAGTCGCACTTGAAGAAGACTGTTCAACAACTGTCGAAGAATTGGCCCAGAAACTCAATTCATCCCCGTCCACCATCCATCGACATTTGCAACAACTCGGGAAAGTGCCTAAGTTAGGAAAATGGGTGCCACATGAATTGTCGGTCGACAATCTGAGGGTGCGGGTAAACATTAGCACAGCTCTTCATTCCCGTGAACTCCAAGATCCGTTTTTGCACCGTTTAGTGACTGGCGATGAAAAGTGGATACTGTACCAGAATGTTAAGCGCCGTCGACAGTGGGTTTTTGCCGGAGAACTAGCGACACCACAGCCAGAACCAAATCTTCACCCTCGGAAGGTGGTGTAATACACTTTGAAACTTTACCACACAACCAAACAATCACCGCTCAAGTCTACTGTCAACAAGTGGATCGATTGAACACTGCACTAAAAGAAAAGAGACCTTCTTTGGTTAATCGGAAAGGAATCGTGTTCCACCACGACAACGCACGTCCTCATACCGCTCGGATCACTTCTGCAAAAATTGAGGAGCTTGGGTGGGAAAAACTTCCACATCCTCCAGACCTTGCGCCTTCAGATTATCATCTCTTCAGGAGTCTGCAAAACTATCTTGACGAGAAACAGTATACTTCTTTAGATGACCTGCACACCAGTCTTTGTACGTTTTTTGCCTCAAAACCGCCTGAATTTTATAAACATGGCATTGAAAAGCTTGTAGGACGTTGGCAGAGTGTCATTGATTCCCATGGAAAATATATACTAGATTAAAAAGTTTCAGTAGAGTTTTTTTTTGTCCTTCAAATTCCGATCTAAAAAACGACATTACTTATGGGATGACCTGATATATTATATTACAACATTGGGTAGCTCAGAGAAATATACGATACATCCTTTAGAAGTTGCTGTCAATATGTTTAAAGTGAGTAGTAAAAATCAACATACATCACCCATTCAAAAGCAATCACCCCCTATCAAATTCATAATTATGACATTAAACTCCCCAGAGATTTTATACTCAAACCAAGCTTTACAATGGAAACTGAACAGCACGAAATGCACTCTCTTTCAAAGGAGTGGATGTATGGAATGCAATTTCGATAAATATCAGACAGGCTTCATCACTAAATGTACTTCGCAAATCACTGAAAGACTACCTTATTAGTCCCTACTGACGTAGAAGTTCACTACTGCTATTATTACTAGTGATGTAGCGGATGTCATTTTTTCACATCCGCGGATGCGGATGTTTGATTTCAACATCCGCGGATGCGGATGTCTACATTTTCGTTATTTTTTAGGATATATTCGAGATTTGTTGTGTTTAACGTATATAATAAGCAGTGGCGACTCGTGGTATAAATGTATGGGGGTGCGATTTCATAAAATTGTACGACAACACGGACTCACAATAGGCTAGCGCGAATCCAACTGCCGCTCACAAGAGTACAGTACTTGTATTAACATATGCGGCTATGCCAGACGTACAATTCTAGTTAATTACAAATAAGTAATAATTTCAATAAAATACATATAAATGGCTTATATCATTATTACTGAAGTAACTATTAGTAAAAATAAAGTTATTATAAAAAAAATTCGCGATTGTACTTATATTTTCATTACAACAGTAAAATATAATTTATATTTACTTGAGCGAAAAATCTATCGCTCCATTCGGCTGCAATATTATTTTGTATTCAAACAGCAGTACGCTGTTTGAAGTTGTGCTATAAGTTTAGAATATTATGTACTGTATGAAGCCTTACTCAAAATGCCTCATGAATCATGATATGCCAGATGAATTTTTAAAATATATTTCAAGAATATTTTTTTTAATATCTTAAAATTAATATATTTTTTATCTGTTAAATTAATATTTATTGTTTCAAGCAAGGGGGAGCGACCGCTCCATCGCTCCTATACGCCAGTCGCCACTGATAATAAGTTATTATATAGAGAGAGCTGTAGCTATAATGTAGTATAATTGATTAATTGTACAATAATTGCTGTACTTTTCTCTGAACATATAAAATAATATCAAGCATCTAACTAATATAGAAATCAATTAGTGAATTCGTCTGCAAATAAATTCGTTATATTTTGTTGAATTTCAGCCACAATTAGAAACCATAATTGTGTTACCAGGATGCGGGACGTGAACCCAACTCAAATGCACCCCACCGACCTCTTTCCCCAACCTCCACCCTTATAGAAAGAGATCTTTAATTAGCTTGATAACTATTTATATTAAGTTTAGTTTTATTAGGCATATTTATAAGTGAGTAATTAAAATAAAGTAAACTAAGATGTTCATCGTTTAATGTTCAAACTTAATTATAGGAAGGTTATGCTTAAGGAACATTAATTTTTCTGCCTTTTCTGCTGCCAGTCTGTTTCTCTTTTCATCATATATTAATCCAGCACTGCTAAATAATCTCTCGCTTGGTACGTTTGTTGGAGGACAGGCTAAATGTTTCCTCGCAAGTTTACTCAAGTATGGATAGATATTCTGCGTATTTTTCCACCAACTAATAGGATTGTCACATGCAGCCAGGCGTTTTTCTTGGTGATAGCTCTCGATCATTTTTACTACATCTTTTGACATCGCGTAGGTCTCGTCATTGCTGCTTGACTCAAGAAACAGAGAGAGATTCTGTGATAGATTTGCTTGTTGAAGGTGTTGGTTCTGTCACTGAAACTTTTATTCTTTTGGTGGGTGGCGAAGCGACAGATTCAAGAGATTGAAGCTCTTCAACTGCTTTGCCAAGTGATGATTTAACTCGTTCTAATGTACTAGGTGAAAATAACAGCTTTGTAACGTGGATCTAAGTAGGTTGCAAGAGAGTAACTTCATACAAGAACAGCCTCTCGTCTTGTCGCTTGCATCACTTTTGCGCACAATGAACTAGTTCTATTAATATAGTAG
The DNA here is from genome assembly GCA_023014485.1 of Bathynomus jamesi. Taxonomy (NCBI): domain Eukaryota; kingdom Metazoa; phylum Arthropoda; class Malacostraca; order Isopoda; family Cirolanidae; genus Bathynomus; species Bathynomus jamesi. The sequence continues at coordinate 810,126 of JAJOZX010000511.1, read as the reverse complement.
AATTTGATAATTTCCGCTTATTAATGACATTTTATCTCAACGGTCCACATCCGCACGACATCCGCAGTCCAAAGTGCGGATGCGGGTGCGAGAAAATGTGCGGATGTTCCGCGGATGTGACCTACATCACTAATTATTACCATAGTAATTAAGCTCTCATTGTATAATTAACTATCTAAAATATGTTAATTTCATTAAATACTTTTAATTTCATAATTTAGCCTAATTTTTTTTCATTAATTAATCATTTACTCTCTACTAAATATACAATTGATCATTATATTTAAAATTGTGTAAAATAATCACATACACTATTGTAAATTTTCACAGTTTGTTTACTATCATTATTATTATTATTATTATGTTGTTGTTGTGTTTTTACCGTTAGTATTACTTGCTATTTTTTACTTCTCTTTTAAAAAGCTTCCAACGGCATATTCGAATTAAAATACTATGAAAATATTAATGCCATATCACATATCTAAATTATACAGAAAAAATATTGAAAAAATAGTGTAAAACTTTATGTAACTTTTATTCTTTTCTGAATAAAGGTTTTTGTTTAGGTAACTAATAAAATTTAAAATACAAATCCCTTAACCGACGCCGATTACTAATTTTTTACGTTTTTTACAAATTTTAGGTTACTAGGCGAACTACTTTCCGAAATTTTACCTCCATTTTCACCACCCTCGACTGTGTATATATATATGTGGTGTGTGTGTGTGTGTGTGTGCTAAAATTCTATAATCCAGACGCAGTTCAGAGTCCATAATTACTAATCTAACCAACCTAATCTAGCCCAGAACCAAACCAAACCTAACACACTTAACGTAATTATTTTGATGAGTTTATTTAACCTCCTCCGCAATATCTAAGGTCATATGACGGAAGAGACGTGGAGGGACCCGAACTACGAGTCGTTACATCACATCTGAACGCAGAGGACGGTCCCCCATCCAACTACTACCGAAATCCAATGTCGGTTAACTTCGTTGATTGAGGGGAAACGATGTTACGACATTGGCCACGACGTAGTCCAAAACCTAACGAAAGCAAATGAATTAATTACTAAGCTATTATGGACCCTGACTCTGAACTGCGTCTGGATTTTGTACTTTTGCCACGTATATATATATATATATATATATATATATATATATATATATATATATACACAAAGCGGATAGATTTGCATGAAAAAGGGGAGGCTGCTACATTTACATGAAAAACACATTCACAATGTGAATTGAAGGTAAGCAAATCAAACAGCACTGTCAAAATTCTTAATTTAGAAGTAAGAGCTAAATTTAATCATTCTGAACGTACAAGACGACCAAACACCACAAAAAGTGAATTTCAAGTAGTTATAAATGAAATAGAAAACACATTAAAATTACTTAAAACCTCAGCACCAAATATCTTAATTTGTGGGGATTTTAACTTTCCATTTATAAAGTATGGAAGAAAAATGAAGTTGTGTTGAGAAGTTCCATGGTAACACTACAGAAGATGACAGAACCCAGGCAATAATGCTACTAGATATTATGGAACATTTATGCACTTATACAGGAAATCTGTGAAGTGACTAGAAAAGAGAACGTTTTGGATTTAATATTTACAAATAACAATAATATAATAATAAATACAGAGGTAACGCGTATAAATTTCTCTGAACATAACTTTATCGATATGTAATTAAAGTCGGCAACCAGTGGACCAAAAACGTACTCCAGAGTGTCAGGAATATTTGAAGGCTTAAATATAAATTCAAAGTAGATTGGGGAAGTGTAAATGAAGATTTTAAGAAAGTAAGTTGGAAGTTGCTACATCGCGAAAAAATTTCAGAGGAAATAATTATTATCTATAATAGAAAATGAAACTCAACCCATATTGTTAAACCATGTTCCGAAGAGAGAAAAACGAAAACGTAGCAAACTCGGAAAAAAAAAATCAGGATATTATTTAGACAACACAAACAAACCGTAAAAAATTTCAACAGATGCAAAACTGAAGCAAGGAGACTCAAACTAGAGAAAAAACTATGCGAAATAGAAATGGATCTAAAACAAACATTCATTCACGAGACAAACGAGGAGGAAAACAAGGTAGCAGAAAACAAAAAATATAACCCAAAATACTTCAACACGTTTGCAAAAAGAAAAATACAATGTAAAGAGAGTATTGGTCGGTTAAAATATGGGGCGACTAAATACACAAATGACCCAGAAAAAATTAGCGAACTACTAAAGGAACAATTTAGCTATATGTTCAACATCACTAAGTCCGAGAAAAAGTAGAAAATCCAAATGAATTTTTTGACATCCAAAGACAAGTTTGGACAGGAATCTATTAACAGATTTATTAGAGTTATTGAAAGGAGACGTAATTAAGGCTATGTCACAAATATGAAAAAATTCTGCGCCAGAGTCAGAGTGCCACGTTTCTGAGGAAGTGTGGCGAGAGTATTACCAAGTTTCTATACTTTCTACGGAGAAAATCACTCTACACAGGGCAAAATCTACCTCCATTAAAGAACGCGAACATTGCCCCCTTATTCAAAGGAGGTAATATAGCAATGCCTAAGAATAATTATCGGTCACTAGTTCTCACCTCTATCTTACAAAGTGCTTGGAACGGATAATTAGAGGTAAAATTGTTCGCTATCAGCAAAGAAAAAATTTATTCAGTCCAAACCTGCCTGGCTTCAGTGTATCGTATCGTGTTTCGTGGATGACACGAAGCTATGCAGGGAGATATCAAACAAAGGTGACAGAAGAATTACAAAACGAGACAAACATTATTCAAGTGAGCGGAAGACAACAATATGAAGTTCAACGAAGAAAAATTCCAACTTATTAGCTATGGTAATAATAACGTGTTTTGTACCCTTTATTCTGTACACGGCAAGCCAAACAGATAACAAAACCACAAGTCAAGTACCTTGTATTAATGTCATCGGATGCAGAATTCAGAGAGCACCATAACATTAAAATCACAGCTAAAGGGTGTTCCACTTAAAACCGGCACGCTGGAGTACAACAGCGGGCCGGTTTTAAGTGGAACACCCTTTAGAAAAGTAATGGGAATTATCTGGAGGAGCTTCACAGCAGAAAAACAAACACGCGAAAATTATGGAAGAGCCTAGTCTTACCAATTGTTGAGTATTACTCAGTACTCAAAAGCCCATACAGGAAACGAGACATTGCAAATACAGAAGCTATACAAAGGACTTTTACGTCTAAGATAGAGGAAACGAAAGACGAACACTACTTGTCTTGACCACAATCTCTGAAACTCTACTCCCTGGAAAGAAGATACAAGCGGTACACAATAATAATATACGTATGGAAAATACTCTTGGGCTGTGTCCCTAACCCTAGAAATGAAACCGAAACACATTGCAATGAGAGAAGAGGCAGATTTTGTACTGTCTCAGCTGTGGTGGGACAGAGGGCCATGAAAACAAGGATGGTAAATACCCTCAGAATACGAGGCTCAAAACTCTTCAACGTACTAACAAAAGAACTGAATAACCTCTAGCACACACATCTGAATAATTTTAAGAACCAACCGGGCAAGTTTCTCGTGCAAAGTCTCTGACCAGCATGCGTAGCAGGTTACGAGGGCAGGAGGAGAGCGAAAACCAATTTTCTCCACCAAATCCTGCAAATGAAGCGGGATGCTGAACCGTCGTTGAAAACTAATGTGTGTGTGGTGTGTGTGTGTGTGTGTGTGTGTGTGTGTGTGTGTATTTTAAAATAAATAAAGGTTCAGTTTGTCACATATTTTTTAATTTGAAAGTTTAACACAGACGCATGACAGTAAACAACCGATGATGGAAATGTTTGCTACGTAGCCTACACTCACGGGCAGTCTAGCTCGTCTTTGAGTACGATTTCGATATGTTAAAAAATTATCATATATTAAAACTTAAGAGGCAGATCTTCACCAAAGCCTGACAATATCTAGCCGGTCCACGGTCGCGATGATATAACAAGCTAATAATTTTATACAAACTATTTTAAGCCCAAATTTTAGGCCAGGAGACCTTAACATTTACATTAAGCTCACAATTTATTCAGATTTTAAAATGCAGCTTCACACATTTGGTTTCACTGGCTTCGAATGCGAAGTTCAAAAGTTTTATGGTTGTGGTATTTTTGTAAATTTATGGATTAGCTGGGTTTATCTCGATCACAAAAGAATAAGAAATTTTGTACAAGCGTAGTCTGACTTGATATTATAGGTAAGCTTTGTCTTAACTCCGTCTTAAGCCAACGTTTTTCGATTCGTCAAAATGTATAGCGAAAATGGACTAAAACTAAGTTAAACTAAGTCCTCTTAAGTCCCCTTGGGGATATGGCTAGAGTATTTTGAGTCGGATTTTTCGGATGTAAACAAATCAGTGCCAATTTATATATATTTATCATTGATGCATTCATAGTTTAAACAGAAGTACAAAAAGTTAAACATCGTTTTACACAGAGCACCATATACAGGGTGTCCCAGAATTAACTCTATTTCAATGAAATCGGACAAATTTTTTAAAAACACACTTTTATTTATGTTTATCATGTTTAATATGTGTTAAAAATGTATAAATTTCTAAATTTTTTTCATAATTTTATTTTCATAATTTTTTCATTATCTGGTCCAATGAAAGACCGTCTGAAGTCATAGAATGGCAAAGAGACTCTCCAAAAGTTAACGTGTGGCTTGGAATAACCAAATCCAAAATTTATGGCCCATTCTTCTTTGCGGAGGCAACTGTAACAGGTACCGTCTACCTTGATATGCTTCAGCAGTTTCTCGAACCAAGCTTGATGATGGCATTCTTGATAATGTTGTGTTTCAACAAGATGGAGCACCATAAATGTTGGATTTGGTCATTCCAAGCCACACGTTAACTTTTGGAGAGTCTCTTTGCCATTCTATGACTTCAGACGGTCTTTCATTGGACCAGATAATGAAAAAATTATGAAAATAAAATTATGAAAAAAAATTTAGAAATTTATACATTTTTAACACATATTAAACATGATAAACATAAATAAAAGTATTTTAAAAAATTTGTCCGATTTCATTGAAATAGATAGTTAATTCTGGGACACCCTGTATATATATATATATATATATACGGGGTGGCGCAAAAGTCGCGCATCATAGGAATTTTCAGTGTTGATTATAATATATTTGTTTCTTTTAGGTAGGTGATGGCTGCGAAATTAATAGACGAGAGGGTGAGCTTGGTTTTAATGCATGGAATACAGGTACTACAAATCGATAAATCTGTACAGATTTTAAATTCTGTATCGATTCACCGATTTGTAGTACATGGTATTCCATACATTAAAACCAAGCTCACACTCTCGTCTATTGTTAATTTCGCAGCCATCCCCTACCTAAAAGAAAAAAAATATATAATCAACACTGAAAATTCCTATGATGCGCGACTTTTGCGCCACCCTGTATATACACATACAAGTATATTTACGGAACAGTGGAAAACTAATCTATGAAAATATTTGTCAATTTCGGAGAAAAAGTGGGTTACATATTATGAATTGTCTTCAGGAGAAATGTTTCATTTCTTCCAAAGGTTGACAAAATCAGAGCAAGAAAGATATTTGTATCTTTAATTAATTTGCAAAAGCTATTTTTTAACATTGTGAAAACTCCAAACCCTTGCTTGAAACGTAAGAAACCTTGACGAAGCTTGAAGGTAACTCCGTTGCTCTTTATTTGTAACTAATGCAGATGAACTGCATTTTGTAATCCAGTAACTTTTAACTTACAGTAACTCATTACGTTTATAGGCCAATATAACTGCAGCGATAACGAGTTACTTCTGAAAAGTAACTTTCTAGCTGTACATATATATATATATATATATATATATATATATATATATATATATATATATATATATATATATATATATTATATAGGTCAATTCAAAATAATGTATACATATTTTCAAATTGTTTATTTTGGGTACTAATTGCACTTAAATAAACGAAATTTTACTATGTTCTCATAAAATAACATTTAACAGACATTTTATGTTAAATGTTCAAAATGTCCACCATTTGCAGGCAAACATGCGGGGCAACGTTTTCTTCTCTTGGCATTGTTGGGTCATTCTTTTTTTTAATGGCACTGTAACAGGTCAAAATTGTCTGGAAATGATGCATAATGATGTCGTTCTCACAATACGACATTTGTATGGGGCCTACGAGGTTTACTTTCAGCAAGATGACGGACCGCCACATTATCACAGAGATGTTTGAGCTCTTCTTGATACGGAGTTTCCTGGGTTGTGGATAGGTCGTTGTGGAACCGCTACTGAATATCTTCCAAGGTCACCTGATCTTACGCGTCTGGACTTCTATCTGTGAGGGTATCTGAAGGACAAAGTGTATGGTATGAGTGAGTGAGTGAGTGACGGTTGACCCTTCAAAATGTGCAACACTTACAGGAAGCGATTGTTCGAGAGGTACGAAAATTCTCAACTATCATAATATGTGTGCCGATCTGTTTTGGGACGTTGGGTCGCATATTTGCGTGTAAATGGTGCACATTTTGAACATTTAACATAAAATAACTATTAAAAGTTATTTTTACACGCTTACTCATGTACATAGTAAAATGTTTGTTTAAAACGTAAGGTTTACAAACGTTTCCCTTATCGAGATGTTTCGGGGAAACTTCACCCTTCCAAATTTTTTTTTCAAAACTCGCGAAATCTTTTCCCGTTTTCCGCTTTGTTGCGGACACTACCGAACGAGTAATAGATCACTAACGGCGTAAGCGTTGGCACATACGAGTTTGGCTGGTTTGCATAATTCACATACAGGATATAAAACTACTGTGATGCCGCCAAATTAATTATTTACGTGGCCTCAAAAGCATTTCTCATGTGGTGTTTCTCAAGTCTAATTTCACGTATGCGCGGGGACTATACGACGAAGCAAGCCCGTTGATACAAAGTACTCGTTAATAATACGCTAAATTGGTCGCAACAGGAGTTAGTACAGCGCATGCAAATACTTGTACTATGAAGAAAAAAATAAAGCGCAATACTAAATTCGAATTTATATGAAACAGTTGCCAAACACGTTTCTAACTTGTTTTAGGATGACACCTGTCGAATAACTGTTTTGAGAATTTCATTTAAGGTATTGTATCTTTGCATGTAGTATTCCCACGTAGGAAATCTCTCTCTCTCTCATATATATATATATATATATATATATATATATAATATATATATATATTATATATATATTATTATATCCTATGTACATAAATGGGGTCATGCTGGCTACGGCTTGATCTCTATCTCTCTCAAAATATCCTTGTTGAATTTGAAAGGGTGATTTCTAGTTAGTTACTTTCAGCTCAAAATCGTTCACTAATAAATAAATAAATAAATAAAATAAATATAGGCTATGTGGGGTGGGTGTGTGAGTACAACAAAACTGCACATACATACAAACATAGATATAGAAAAATGTGTAGTGTGTACAAATATATAAATGATAGTGTTATAAGAGTTTTTGCCTGCAGGAAGGTTAGTAGTGAACAACTTACCATTCGAATGAAATCCTTCGGCAAGGCCGAGTTTTTATCATTATTAAGAATGAGGTCACTTTTCAAACGAGAATATCGATAACAAAAAGGGGATCAAAAATATAAACTCGGGAACCGAAAAATGTAAAAATTAGCGCCAAAATTTTCACTTTAAAAACGTCCTCATTTATTTTGTTAAAATAAATAAATAAATAAATAAATAAATAAAATATATATATATATACAGGGCGTCCCAAAAAAATGTATACACACTTTAAATAATTATAAAGGCAGTGTTTATTAAAATACACTTCATTTTCAAAATGTAATAGAATCTACAGACATTATTTAATTGTTTTGTCAACGCCTGTTTTCAAACTGACGTCCGTTCTGGTCCAGGCACTGCTGATAACGCGAAGCAATGGAATCGCAAACATCACGAAACATTTCGTTTGGTATTTGTGTGCATTCTCGTTCAATGGCTGCTCTCAATTCAGCGACTGTTGCAGGTTTTATAGCGTAGACTTTGTCTTTTAAGTATCCCCATAAAAAAAAGTCTAGTGGTGTGAGGTCTGGTGAACGCGGAGGGTATTCTACGAAACCCCTTCGTCCAATCCACATCCACATCGTGCCAAGTACCACTCGCAATACTCCACTCTTCGGTCCGGATCATCATCTTCATTAATAGCATGGACTAATCTTGGAATGTAACTTTTCCATTGACAGCGCTTCAAAATGCGTTGGACAGACGATTCTGAAATTCCTACCTCACGACTCGCTTGCCGCACAGATTTTCTTGGACTTTGGTGATACGTTTCCAGTACTCTTTCTTGCTTTGTGGGGCTTGTCGATGTCCGTGGTCTTCCGGAACGCTTCTTGTGGACATTCTGAACAGTTCCATCGGCTTCAAACTTATCTCTAATTCGAATGATGGTAAGTCGCGTTGGTGGATCTGTTTGAAACTCCCTCCTAAACTGTCTTTGCACTTCAACTGCGTTTTCACACTTCCAGTAGCATTTTAGAATGAATTTCCTTTGTTCAAAGCTTAGTCTGACTGCCATTATTAATTCTAATGGGTTTAACTTGGAAAGAAAGAAACATCAATTGAGCTATCAGCTGTTAAAGTGTGTATACATTTTTTTGGGACGCCCTGTATATATATATATATATATGAGAAGAGAGAGTGTAAACCTCTTTCATGTACTGTCAGAAGATCTGGGGAACATCCAACACACCAATATAAATACATTCAAGACTCATTTGGACAGTTTCTTGCGTAGAGTCCCTGACAAGCCATGTCTGGTTGGTTATAAAATGTTTGTTTGCGGGAGGTGCTAAACAACTCCTTCGCAACATCTAAGGTCGTATGACAGTGGAGACCCACAAAGTTTTACGTGGGATTCGAATCACGAGTCGGTATATCATCTGGTCGCGGAGGATGGTCACGCATTCAAGTACTACCCGAACGTAATGTCGTTTAATTTCGCCGATAGACAAGAAGCACTATTATGACTGGCCACGACGTAACCCTCGCTGGCTATAAGAGTAGAAACAACTCCCTCCAACATCAAATCCTCCAAGTGAGGAAGGATGCTGCAAAGGGGTCGAACGCAGTGTGATCCTGAACAGTTGTTCAAAAATGAAAACTAACAAAAATTCAACAGTATATGCAGTTATATATATATATATATATATATATACCGCAATGCGGCCCAATTTCACGTATAAGGCAAAAGCAGAGCCAGTGGAGAGAGAGAGAGAGAGAGAGGGAGAGAGAGAGAGTCAGGTCATCGTCATATATTCCAATCTGTTATACTTTCTGTCTGTTCGAAGTTGCGTGCATGCACGCAAATTGCGCTGAAAAGGTTGCAGAAAAGACGACCCATGCAGTTAATTGGTTGAAACCATCAGTGGCTGACTAATTAATTGCTTTCGTTGAATACTATTAGATGAAAGAATTCTCATGAACCAAAGTTGAAATATACAGTCAATATAATTACTCCATATGGAGTGTGTGTGTGTGTGTGTGTGTGTGTGTGTGTGTGTGTGTGTATATATACACAGGGCGTCCCAAAAAAATGTATACATACTTTAACAGCTGATAGCTCAATTGATGTTTCTTTCTTTCCAAGTTAAACCCATTAGAATTAATAATGGCAGTCAGACTAAGCTTTGAACAAAGGAAATTCATTCTAAAATGCTACTGGAAGTGTGAAAACGCAGTTGAAGTGCAAAGACAGTTTAGGAGGGAGTTTCAAACAGATCCACCAACGCGACTTACCATCACTCGAATTAGAGATAAGTTTGAAGCCGATGGAACTGTTCAGAATGTCCACAAGAAGTGTTCCGGAAGACCACGGACATCGACAAGCCCCACAAAGCAAGAAAGAGTACTGGAAACGTATCACAGAAGTCCAAGAAAATCTGTGCGGCAAGCGAGTCGTGAGGTAGGAATTTCAGAATCGTCTGTCCAACGCATTTTGAAGCGCTGTCAATGGAAAAGTTACATTCCAAGATTAGTCCATGCTATTAATGAAGATGATCCGGACCGAAGAGTGGAGTATTGCGAGTGGTACTTGGCACGATGTGGATGTGGATGTGGATTGGACGAAGGGGTTTCGTAGAATACCCTCCGCGTTCACCAGACCTCACACCACTAGACTTTTTTTTATGGGGATACTTAAAAGACAAAGTCTACGCTATAAAACCTGCAACAGTCGCTGAATTGAGAGCAGCCATTGAACGAGAATGCACACAAATACCAAACGAAATGTTTCGTGATGTTTGCGATTCCATTGCTTCGCGTTATCAGCAGTGCCTGGACCAGAACGGACGTCAGTTTGAAAACAGGCGTTGACAAAACAATTAAATAATGTCTGTAGATTCTATTACATTTTGAAAATGAAATGTATTTTAATAAACACTGCCTTTATAATTATTTAAAGTGTGTATAAATTTTTTTGGGACGCCCTGTATATATATATATATATATATAATGTGTGTGTGTGTGTGTGTGTGAATTCAATCCTTATTTTTATCATTACAAATACAGAAATTAAATATTACGAAATAAAATGGTTTATCTTCAATTTTTTTCTCTCTATTATGATGCTTTAATGTTCATTGAATATATATAACCTTTGGTTAGTTTCCGCCCGAATTATTCATTCTGACGAAGGTCAAGCTTTTCACTCCACCTGAGACCTACAGTTTAACGTGGAATCCGAACCACGCCCCACCAGCAGCGCAGCCTCTTAACCACTAGGCCACCCAGGGTACCCATTTATCTACCAACCACTTTCTTTATTGTGTAGAACGATGAACAGCTGGGTTTTGCTGCGCGTTGGCTGCCGTCACCGGATCTCGAATCCGGGGCCGATGGATTCGTAGTCAGCGACGCTAACCACTACACCAACACCATATATATGTGTGTGTGTGTGTGTGTGTGTGTGTAATGTAGTGACTACCTGCCTATTGTAGAAAGTGACTGGTTTTACGCATCTAAAAATGATTATTATTTACTTTTTTAAGTTTTAAAAGTGATGTTATTATTTCAATAAAAGCAATGGTAGGCTTACAACTAACCCTGCTGTGACTCCTACTTATAATTTAAATAGTTAAAACAAATACTTTTTAGTCCTATTTTTTTTTAAATTAATGGACTAATTCTTTTTAGAACTGAAGTAAGTACTTGAAAAAGACCAGTCAATTTGTTATTTGTTCTTTTTGGAGAAATATGATTTTTTTTCTAAAGTGACCATCTGTCTAAAGCAACTACTTTTGTTTGGTCCAATAGTGGTGGTCACTTTAAGAAGGTTTTACTTTATATTATATATGTAATGTCCCCATAATATATTAAGTAAACATATTACTCCGTAATAGAAGCAGATTTTAAAATAGGCACAGGAGAGGAAACCGTGTCCATTGATTTCGATGATTTTCTTCGAAAAGGATTTCGAAAGAGGTGACTAACGCGACTTGGCATGAACCAATGAACCATTTTTGTATCATGACAAATTCAAGATCTTGCCAAAGTTTGGTTAAAATTTCATTCAGAGTTGCCACTACAGACGAGAGAGGTGTCCTCGTTTTCGCGTACGACGGATGATAAAGGTGTTATACCAAGGTTCACATTAGAGCTTCTGTATAAGTGCTCGGGTACCCAGGGAAAAACTCGTCCACTGAGTGATGGTTTGTTTTGGACGTGGGATTTGTGATCCAGTTCTTTTGTATAGCATTTTCACCTTAATTCACACTACCCTCTCGAAATGGTTGAAGGAGATAATTCTCAAGAACGGACATGTTTAGAACGGGGGTCGGCAACATACTGCCCGTGAGCACATTTCATCCAGCCCAAAATATTCTCAAATAAGGAGCTTTGCCGCAAGCACGATAACAGTTTTTGGGAGGACTTACATCCGCGAACAGACCTTCTCAAAGATGAAATTGATGAAACTTAAGTTCAAGTGAAGTCTGACTGACTGATCACTCGCATCAGCCCATAAGGGTATCTGTAACTAACATGAATTTGACGTTAACACACTTACGAACAAGGTGCAACTGAGATTTTCGCACTGACTAACGAACATCAAATGTATCTAGTATTTTTTGTGAAATGTTACCTACCCTCATACGCGCATAAAATAAAAATAAAAATGTGTCAAGTAATTTGTGGCTATTTGTAATAAAATATCACGATTTTATTTCATGCATCTCCCTCTTCGCTTTAGAGATCATCATTTCATTAATTTATGTACTTGGCCCGTCATACGATCCTAGTCGTGTTAATCCGGTCCATTATTAGAGAAAGGTTGCCGACCACTGCACTGATTTACAAAAATTAAGACGACCCATATGAATATGACCAAACAAAAAAAAATATATATATATATATACTGTATTCAACTGTGGGATGGAGCGTGACTGCTACTCGTAGAATGTCATAATTATACTCATTACATAATACTTAAATGAAACTTGTCCCAGAACAATACAGACCTTCAAATGCCATAGGTCTGTATATCAATTTCTTAGCTATGCTAATCTTCACTTAACCTTGGCGATTGTAAGCAACTTTCTACGAGCCACGCGACAATTGACGAACAAGACTACTTTGTCTTCGTCCTGTGGCCATTGATGGCCATCTTGGTGCAACTGCATAAGTTAGTTTTGTGTTTATTTGCTGTGAAAATTGGCGATGACGTTATAAAGTGTCGCATTTACAAGGTCAAGATTTTGAGGTGTCTGAAAGTCACTCTGACCACAATCTAAATGGTCATTCATGAAGCTAAGGTTAAAAGGTAAAATACATCACAAGCCTCAACTGTACCTGGCAGACATTTACGATTTCTCTATTATTTGACGTATATATATATATATATATATATATATATATATATATGATGCAAACCCACAAGGGAAAAGAAAAATGATTGTAAGGCCTTTCGTGTATTCAGAAGTACACCTCGTCAGGGAATATATATATATATATATAATATATATATATATATATATATATATACACATTCAACTGCAAAGAACACGCAGTATAAATAACGTAAAGAACGACGCTTGTATAGGAGATATTCCGCGCAAGACGAGCGAGAGAGAACGAAACAAATGAAAAAATGAGGTAACCACCCGGGAATCGAACCCGGGATCTTCCGATTGCCGGTCAGATGCGATACCATTACACCATGGGCCTCACTCTTCCAAATGCCGTAATTCCTCTACATACTCGCATCTGACCGGCAATCGGAAGATCCCGGGTTCGATTCCCGGGTGGTTACCTGATTTTTTCATTTGTTTCGTTCTCTCTCTCTCGTCTTGCGCGGAATATCTCCTATACAAGCGTCGTTCTTTACGATATATATATATATATTATATATATATATATATATATATACCCGTCAAATCTAATACTATGAAGGGCTCGGGTGGGGGTTATTTATTTAAAGCTAGCAATTACATTTAATGCTTTATATATAAATAATAATAATAATAACTTATCATTATCATTTATTTGCATTTCTCATGTTCCGGAAATGCATTAAAAATATTAATTTGGTACTTACGTATTATCGGGACTACCAAACTGTTTATTATGTATTTTTGCTCTCGTCATTTTCGTTTAAACTAACGAAAATATCACGACTTAACCTAACCAATCATCAAGGGCGTACAGTTGACCTAACCGGGCATTCAATTAACCTAACCGGGCATTCAGTTAACCTAACCGGGCATTTTCCGTTTTATTTTGTTATTCTCTCATCCTTAACTTGGCCGAAATGTGACAGTGAGTGCCTAATACGAAAAGATCAGAAGATATTTAGGTGAAATAACCAATATTAACCTGTTAGGTTGATTGAATGCCCGGTTAGGTCAACTGTACGCCCTTGATGATTGGTTAGGTTAAGTTGTGATATTTTCGTTAGTTTAAACGAAAATGACGAGAGCAAAAATACAAAATAAACAGTTTGGTAGTCCCGATAATACATAAGTACCATTAATTTTTACTACTGAGTGAATCTTTCATCTTGGAATATATATATATATATTATATATATATATGTTAAACACAGACCGTGCATGCACGGTCTGTGTTTAACATATAATTGTCTCAGGGAACCATTCTGAATTTGTGTATATATATATATATATATATGTATATATATATTATATATATATATATATATATATATACACACATTCAACTGCAAAGAACACGCAGTATAAATAACGTAAAGAACGACGCTTGTATAGGAGATATTCCGCGCGCCTATCGGTGATGTAGTGATTAGCGTCGCTGACTACAAATCCATCGGCCCCGGGATCGAGACCTGGTGACGGTAAGCGGCGCGCAGCAAAACCCAGCTGTTCATCGTTCCCCACGCTGGTGGGGCGTGGTTCGGATTCCACGTTAAACTGTAGGTCTAAGGTGGAGTTACAAGCTTGATCCTCGTCAAAAATCAGAATAAACAATTCGGGGGGGAGCAAAACCAAGGTTATTTCATCAAATTCTTTTTCAAAATCTGTAAACAACAACAACAAAAATTAAATATCCTCTCTCTCTCTCTCTCTCTCTCTCTCTCTCTCTCTCTCTCTCTCTCTCTCTCTCTCTCTCTCTCTCTCCCGTTAGGCATATGGGCTACAATCGACGGTTACGCGCCCTGAACTTGTTTTCGCTTGAAACTCGGAGGCTGCGCGGTCAACTGATCGAAGTTTTCAAGCTCTTACGCGGGTTCAACGATGTCGATTTTAGAAGTATGTTTAGTTTAAATGATAACCCAACTCGCAACAATGGTTGGAAGTTGGATTTGAAACGGTTTAGGACTAGTGTGTGTGGGAATTACTTTACGTATAAGATCTGTGACACATGGAACAGGTTACCTTCGGAAGTTGTGAACAGTTCCTCTGTGGATCAGTTCAAGAAAAGGGTAGACCAAATCTTGCACACTATTTGAGTGTGTAAAGACATTTAGGACCTCAGTCTGCGGAAATTTCTTTTCCTATAAAATAGTTAATATCTGGAACCAACTTCCCTCAGAGGTTGTTTCCAGTGAAAGTGTAAATCTGTTTACAAATAGGCTAGACAAAGTACTGAACACACTCATAGTTTAAGATTAAAACCTCAGAAAACTCTGCAGGAGTTCGCTTGCTCGGTGTCTCTGTGAGCAAGCTAAATATAGAGCTATTATATATATCTCCACTTTCCTGTAAAATTTCCTTGGCTACTTTTCCAGGGTCAAGGTATTTTCTTCAACCTTTTTCCGTACCTGCCTCTGGCAGGGAGGGAGCGGAGGGTGGGGAGAGAGCCTTCTACTTTTCTATCCAGTTTTCTACTACTGCTAGGATAGTTGAAAGAAAAATAAACTTTTACAAAATTTTCCCTGGCACCCGTTGCCATTGGTACCTCCTCGGTATGGGCCGCAAGGCCTTTTGAGGTACTTCTTTTCCTTGTAACTCCTTGTAACTCTCTCTCTACATAAACGAGGTACCGACTTTTTAAATCTATGCATCTAAAAACCTAACTAATCAAACCTAACCTAATTTAACCTTAGTGCCATCGAATCGAGAAGGGCGTGATAAGTGTTTTGGTTGCAATTGAGGGCTCGAAAGTTGTTTTCTGTTAAGTCATTAAATAGTGAGGTACTCTCTAGCCTAGCCTAGCCAGGACAAATATATCTTTTTTTCGACAATAAAAATGTCTATGGAAATTTTTGGATAATTTTTTAATATTCCGAGGTACTGAAAGTGTTACCTCACAAAAAATTAACTCTCTATATCTGTGAATTATCACACACTCGACTTCACTTACACGCCCATTTGCCTACACACACACTTACTTACTTACTTACTTTTCTGTGCCCACCTATCCCAAATCATAAATCGTTAAATGTAAATAAAGGAGAGAGTTTTGCCCTGAAAATTGGCTCTGGAGTGCAAACTTAAGCGGAGACCGACAAGGATACGACGCGATAAAATTTTTGTCTCAGGGAGTAGAGGGATGGGGAGGGCAAGGTGCGCGACACTTGGTATAATGTCTCGACCTCGAAGATATTACCCACCTGAAGGACGAAGCGAGGAAGAGCAGGAAGGAGGGTGGAAAGATGAAGAGGAGGAGGAGGAGAATTGTGAAGGACACTACTGGCTGGTGAGGAGTGCCCTTCATCGCAGCATCGCATGTAGGAAGGAGGGTTTTAGCAAAGAGAAGCCATCGGCGGGGCATGGACCCCTCTTTGTTAGGGGTTCAGAGGATGAGGGCAGAGGTACAATTATTATACTTCGATCGGCTGCCATTATGCCCATGTACGTACCGGGGGAGATTTGAGTAAAGTTCTATAGGTAATTATTATAGGTAAATTATAAGTAAATTAAAGTTATATATATATATATATATATATATATATATGTGTGTGTGTGTGTGTGTGTGTGTGTGTTAGTATAAGAGGAGAGAGGAGAGAAAAACTGTATATAAAGAGCAGAGGTAATGGATTTCTTAATTGGTTAAGAGGAACAAGGAGAGAGAATACCTCAAAAAAAACAAAAATTTAAGTGAAGAACCTCTTAGTTGAAAGAATTATTATTAGGAGGACACGAAACGGAGAACAAATTTGGAGATGATGTCGCGGAAAAAGTATAATATGAAGGACAAAAGCAGGTTGAGAGGTGGCGTATCCTTTCCATGGCTGCAGGTCCGGTTAGTTGGTTGGTCGGTCGACTGCCATAAAAGGAGAGTAAAGAAAAGTTGAATGCCGCCGTTCCACACCTGTTCTTTTATGACGGGGTTTGAGGAAAAGAATTCTGGCACTTGGCACCTAGATATCCCGTGGGAAAAAATTACCATACTAGAACTAGGAAGTATGCTAACGGAACGAGAAAGTATGATGCAATATCTATTTTATTTTACGCAACTGTTCCATTTTTTAACGCATCTACATATATGATACTGCAATAATGCTGCGAGCTGCTCATATCCTGAATGGTGAACGGACGGAGGGGTGCTTTGTGTAAAACAGTGCAACCTTTTCAATAACTTGAACTTAATCTGTTGACTTGGTTTGAACGTTGAATACACATACACGCATACAGTATATATATATATATATATATATATATATATATAACTCAGAATGGTTCCCTGAGAAACTTTTGTCTTACACACAGACCGTGCATGGAACGAGGAACTCTTCTGGGAACTTAAAACCATTACAATCCGAATAAGCACTGGTAAATGACAAATACAGTACTATAGTTTTTCTTTTTAATGGTGGAAACCCAACGTGGGCAACGGGTCACTAGCAAAGAGGCCCCAAAATATAGCTTCCCTCACCAGCTATCTGCTAAGCAGATAGGACCCGGCTTTCGGACAGGGTTTAGGGTTTAAAGCTTCCCCGACTGCTAAATTCAGAACTTCAGTATATGTAAGCAACTCTCTTTATTGACGTCGGAGTGAATACATCAAAGAAAAAGGGGTAAGTTTTGTATTTTTAGCCAAAAACCAAAAATTAAAACTCAACCGGAAAATTTGGGCGTCTACTTTTCAAGGCACTGAACGCGTCCGTTTAAGGTGTTACAACTCGGCTTTAGACCCTAGACCTTTTCCTAAAGCTGGGTTATATCTGCTTAGCAGATAGCTGGTGAGGGAAGCTATATTTTGGGGACTCTTTGCTAGTGACCCGTTTCCCACGTTGGGTTTCCATCATGAAAAAGAAAAACTATAGTATTTGTCATTTACCATTGCTTATTGGGACTATAGTGGACTTAATATTTCCCAGAAGAGTTCCTTGTTCCATGCACGGTCTGTGTGTAGTGTATATATATATATATATTTATTATATCGGGTCGGCCAAAAAAAAGGGAAACCTCGAACTTTGGCTGTAAAATCCAAAGTTATGGTCAGATTTCAGTATTTTTTTCACACCCTACAACTAAGTAAATTTCCTATACGGTGAGCGGATTTCAAAGGACACTAATGAAAATTACGGATTTATTAAACATATCTTTATGCCACTGGAAATTCTCCATTTACACTACTACTGCATTGTATGTGCAGATAAAAAGTTACAAAGTACTCGCATATGGTGCTTCCTTGATGTTAAAAAAAACTGCTCGATATGTTTACCACGAACTTCTACAACCTTTTTCAGTCTAGACGGAACTCATCTACGGCTTTACTGATTTGTTCTTGTGGTAGCTCATCCCATTTTTCCAGAAGAAGCTGTCGTAAATGAGCGACATTTCTTACTTTGACCCGATAAATTCTCCGTGACAAATTTTCCCAAAGGCCGTAATCGACAGGATTTAATTCAGGACTGTTTGGTGGCCAAATTTAGTACCGCTACCTGGTATTCTTTTGATATCTCCTGTTTCATCGATTTTCTTGAGAAGTTTGTCCAAACTTCCTGCAGTTGACTTACGTTAATTAAAATCATTTTAATTATCAACTTGAACCTATAATTAGCAAGATTTTTTCTGGAATATTCGCCATAAATCCAATTTCTCAGCTAAAGTGCTAAAAGATGGCATACAAACCATAAAATTACCTAGTACCAACATACTAAAATTTCATGGTTCTATGTATCGTATTTGCCGAGATATGAAGGATTTAAAAGGTCTTTTTTTTTTCTTTTTTTTTTGCCGACCCGATATACAGGGTGGGCCGTAAGTTTCCATACATAGGAAAAATTAAACGTTTGTTTTTATGTTTCAGATACCCTAAGAATATGCGTTTGACGAAAGAGCAACGAATTGAAATCATACTGATGGCTGGGTCGGGAAGCAGTCGCATGGTTGCAATGAACTTTAACAGACAACATGGAACGAACATCACACACGACACTGTGGCAAAACTTATTAACAAGTTTCAGAAAACTGGAAATGTTGCAGATCAACCGCGAAGTGGTCCAAGACGTACAGCCACCGATGAAGACACAACAGCTACGATACTTACAGCGCTTACACGGAGTCCAAGAAAAAGTACACGACGGTTGTCTGCAGAAAGTGGTGTCAGCAGATCGAGTATCAGGCGCATTTTGAAAGCAAACAAATGGCATCCATACAAATTGCATATGGCACAGCATTTGAGTGAAGACGACCCGGATAGACCGATGGAATTCTGTGAATGGGCATTAACCAAAGTGAACGAGGATGCAAACTTTTCAACTAAGATCTTGTTTACTGATGAAGCAAATTTTTACGTCAATGGAGAGGTTAATCGGTAAAACATACGTTACTGGAGTAATGCTAACCCTAACTGGCTGAGTCCGACGAAGATGCAAGGTGCCGGTAAAGTGATGGTGTGGGCCGGGATATGGGGTGACAGAATTATTGGACCAATTTTTGTCAGTGGAAATCTTAATGCCGAAAGGTATCTTAACATGTTGCAAGAAGAGATTTTCCCATCCCTGCTAAACGAGGAAGGTAACTTCCCAGTTTACTTCCAGCAAGATGGAGCTCCACCTCATTATGGTCTTCACGTGCGTCGGTATTTGGATCAGCAGTTTCCGGATGCTTGGATTGGTCGGCGTGGTCCTGTGGAGTGGCCTCCCAGATCCCCAGATCTCACCCCCCTTGATTTCTATCTTTGGGGGCACTTGAAGGCCATGGTGTATCAGGAAAAGATACGAGACATAAATCATCTAAACTTCTAAAGGAACGTATCACCAACGCCATTACAAGCATAACGTCAACTGTGCTAATGCGTGTTCATCAACAGTGGGGAACACGTATTGAAATGTGTTTTCAAAACAATGGCAACCATGTAGAGCATATTATATAAATAAAAATGGTTGTCCATAAAAAAATGTTTATTTTTCCTATGTATGGAAACTTACGGCCCACCCTGTATATAGTTGGCTGGGGTAAAAGGCCCACGCTTTACATCGAACACAGCAAACGAGTGAGCATGCGCCAAGCCATCTGACTTTGTTGGTGCCATCCTAAAGTTAGCCAGTGTTATACGGGAGTCGGGTCACTTTTTTTTGTGAATCTTTAGTGATTTTTATATTTAGTTTGTCACTGTTGCATGTAATAGGTAAACCGCGTCACGTGGATTCATGCCAAATATTTTATTTATACAGTATATTAAACTAATAACTTTTAATGTAGATAGTATTTTCCTTATTATTCATAAAACCTTTAAAATACTGTAATCATAAATGTTTGTATGTTGGGGTAAGAGGCCTACAGAGGCCTTTTACCCTATGGTAAGTATAGATTTGATTTTTACAACTCTTTCAGTTTATCAATATGCCTCGCACTTACCAAACAAAACAAACAGAGCTGCTTATAGTGAAGATGATTTACAAAGAGCCATTCCTCAGACTGCTGACGGCGCAGCTATAAAGGTAACAAGGCGATATGGAATTTCAACCAAAACCCTGAGACGACATCGAGATAGAAAGGTATTAAACCCAGGATCGGTGAGTTTGGGTCGCTTTCGGCCAGATATAGATAACGTGTATGAAAATGAATTAGTAAATTATATCCATAAAATGGAAAAGGCATCATTTGGTCTCACAACTAAAGATATGCGTCGCCTGGCATTTGATTTTGCTACCAAACTAGGAAATAAAAATGTTAATACCAACAATAAGACTGGCTTGTTGGGTTTTTAGCTCGTCAATCCTGACCTTTCCATCCGCAATGAATATTTCGAGAGCAATTGGCTTTAATAAGCCCCAAGTTGACAAGTTCTTCAGCGTGTATGATGTTCTGAAAGCTCATACTTACACTCCTAAGAGAATCTGGAATATGGACGAAACAGGCGTATCCTGTATGCAAACACCTGCCAAAATAATAGCTACAGAGGGGGAACGTGAGGTTGTCAAAATGACCAGTGGAAAGAATGTGACCGTCATATGTGCAATAAATGCTGCAGGAAATTACATACCTCCAATGTTCATCTTCCCAAGGAACCGCATGATGGATGCTTTGATGAACAGTGCTCCAACTGGAGCTATCGGAGCTTGCAGTGCAAATGACTGGACAAATGAAGATTACACCCTGAAGTGGTTAAAGCATCTTACATCAATTGCAAAACCGACCACAGAAGAGAAACATCCTTATTTTAGATGGTCACCAAAGCCGCAAAACATTGGCAGCAGTCGAATATGCCAGTTCAAATGGTATTGAAATGATCACCCTTCCCCAACACTGCACTCGCAAGATGCAGCCCCGAGACAAAATATTCTTCAAAGCATTAAAAAATGCACACAGTTCTGCTGCTCATACGTGGATGGTATCAAATCAAGGCAAGAGGATCAGCTTCTATGAAATAGCGCAGATATTTGCTGTCGTCTACAACAAATCTGCTACGATTGAGAAATCAGTAAATGGCTTCAAGGCATGCAGACTTTGGACGTACAACAACAATATTTTCAGTGAGAGGAGTTCATCGCAGCTGCACTAACAAAGGAGCCAGAGCCAGACGTTCCACTCTCTCTAGCAACAATCTGCTCAACTGAACAAGATCCAGTTCCATAAACTGATAGGCTTACTCATCCATCCCTAATCAGGTCCCTCAAGGGTTGCTCTTCATTCATCGGTTAACAATACAGTATTAAAATCTGTTTTCACGTACTGACGCGTCCATTCAACACGCTGCTTCTTGTAGCTGGGTGTTAATGGTGACTGAATCGTAGGTTTACACGTCTTGCCAATTGTTTGGAGGATTCCACATCGAGATGTTCTTGGTACATTATGTATGCCAGCCTGCTCACAAACCTCTTTACTTAAGGACAATGGATGCTTTGCAATTTGCGCTTGATTACAGATATCTGCCGCCTTGTCACTTTTCTTATAGCTCCTTTATCACTTCGCTGCCTCAGTTTGTTACCCTCCGCTACAAACTTGTTTACATTTCGATACGCTCTGCCAAACTGCTTCGCAATTTCAATAGATTTTATATTTTCAGCGAGTAACTTGACTATTTTTCTTTTCTCAGTTAATGTTAAATCCTTCTTCTTACCCATTTTCACCATTTAGATCCGTAAATAGAATACTTGCTTAATAATTCGGAACGCAATATTTTACATATTTTTCAATAAAGTGAGATAATTATTTTAATTATCAAAATATTTTATCGAAATGAATACCATCAATGCTGCTATATATAGTGATTATTTGCTACAAATTTCATTGAAATCGGGGAAAAACTTTTGAAAACATTGGAGAAAATGTAATCTGCTTAATAAGTGCGAACGCAGTACAGTATATATAAATAAATAAATAAAAAATTATGTGTGTGTGTGTGTGTGTGTGTGTGTGTGTGTGTGTGTGTGCGCGCGCGCGCGCGCGCAGAGGACTGACAAAAGTAAATAGACACCACGCTGATTGTCCTCAAGAACAAGTGTCAAAGCTCATTAATGGAATGTCAGAACGTGCGTCACGTTTCCGTAATGAAAAGGGGAAGCAATAAGATTCTAAACATATTTTTATCCAATTAATCGGTTATTATTTACTTATTTTTATTATCAAATCAAAAACCTGGTGGGAAAACCGAAGGTGTCTATTTACTTTTTCCAACCCCCCCCCTCCCCCCTCTCTCATATGCGAGTTAACCTTTGTTTTGCTTCCGCCCGAATTGTTCATTCTGACGAAGGTCGAGTTTGTCATTCCATCTTAGACCTACAGTTTAATGTGGAATCCGAATCACACCCCATCACGGACGGTCAGAAATTACAGTCCTCGCCCGGACTCCATCTCACGACCTCCCGATCAGCAGCCCAGCGTCTTAACCACTAGGCTACCCAGGGTACCCATTTATCTACCAACCAATTTTTATTGCGTGGAGGGATGACCAGCTGGGTTTTGCTGCGCGCCGCCTGCCGTCATTGGGTCTCGATCCCGGGGCCGATGGATTTGTAGTCAGTGATGCTAACCACTACACCAGAGGCGATATATATATATATATATATATATATATATATATACTCGTACATCGAATTATCAGATGGATGAACCAATGCATGATTACATTGGCATTAGCATATATATATCCCGCGCATGCGTGGTATGGTTCTCACGTATATAACACACATGTTTCAAGTCCCTCCCATATTAATAGAAGAAATTCTTGTGATTGCTGATTGAGATCTAATTGGTACGTCAAGTATCAATCGAGGGGGGGGGGGGGGGGGGAAGTAATACAAATAAGAACACGATTAAAATTCACCTGAAACAACTATAATAGTAGTAGTTCTTAGAACAATGCATCTGTTAAAAAAAAAAAACGCGAAATGACATCAAAACTATCCCTAATCGGCGGTGTAGGCGGGGCTAAGTAGTTGAAAGTATCTTGAAAAAAAAGTGTTGACAAGTTGACAGAATTGATCAACTTCCAAATAAAAAAAACTTTGAAACTTCTGAAGAAGTTTTTCCTTTACAGGAAAGGTAAAAAAAAAAAACCCTCTTCGAATTAACACATTAAAGCAAGTTTGTTTATAACAACAACTATCACACACACACACGAGGTACAGATTTCTTAAAATCCATATATCTTAAAATTAATTAAGCAAACTTAATTTAACTTAACCTAACCTTAGTGCAATCAAAGGCAATTGACGGCTCGAAAGCTATTTTGTGTTAAGTAATTAAATAATGACGTAATCTAGCTATTTTTTATACGAGTCTTTCCATGTTTTGAGGTACCAAAAGTGTTACCTCATAAAAAAAATTACTCCACTACATCTGTGAATTATCACAAACTCCATCTCACTTATGCCCAGTTGTCTACGTCTGCGCGCACACCCACATTAAAGAGAGACCCATTCATTTTAAACCTAATCAGAAGAATACTTCTAAATATTTATTTTATTTATTCGTAAATGTTATTTATTTATTTGTAAATAAGAATAAAACTATCCATTGAATGATTATTTTTTACTTATTTTATTATTGTATTTTATTTTTTAAAAAATAAAAATATTTTACAATAAATTATGAAATGGCGGAAAAACGAACACCGAGTTAGACCTTAATTAGCTACAACAGTATTTTATTACAATTATTATTATGAATCATATTATATATAATATATATATATATAATACACACACACAGACCGTGCATGGAACAAGGAATTCTTGTGGGAAAATCAAATCCACTATAGTCCGAATAAGTAATGGTAACTGACAAACACACGCTTTTTCATTTTTCATGATGTTAGCTCGACGTGGGCAACGGATCACTCGCAAAGAGCCCCCAAAAATATATCTTCCCTCACCAGCTATCTGCAAAGCAGATAGGATCCAGCTTTGGGACAGGATCTAGGGGTTACAACTACACCTAGCCTACTACGTCCAGAACCTCACTATAAGCAAAAGACTCGTTGCATTCGCGTCGGATTGAATACATCAAAGAAAAAGGGGTAACTATTGTATTTTTAGCCAGAAACCAAAACTTAAACCTCAACTGGCAAAATTGAGCGTTCACATTTCAAGACACATAACATGTCCGTTTCATGTCCCAAAGCTGGATCCTATCTGCTTTGCAGATAGCTGGTGAGGGAAGCTATATTTTTGGGGCCTCTTTTCGAGAGACTCGTTGCCCACGTCGGGCTAACATCATGAAAAAGAAAAAACTATAGTGTTTGTTATTTACTATTACTTATTCGGACTATAGTGGATTTTATTTTTCCAGAAGAATTCCTTGTTCCATGCACTGTCTGTGTGTATCATGAAAAAGCCTCAGGGGACCATCCTGAGTTCAATCCCATATATATAATATATATAATGTTAGTAAACGCATGAGCCCGAGCACATTTTGCATATGTTGTTATAATGTTTCAGACCAACAAAGACCCTAGGATCCACTCATGGTTGGTCTACCTAACTGTGTTCGTAATTGTGTATGTCCTCCGTAGTGGCGGAGGGGACCTACAATTTTACGTGGGTTCCGAACCACAAGAACATAAGAAATTTATGCAAAAACTGCCTGTACAGGGTGTCCCATAAGTCCGGCATCATAGGAAAAATAATAAAAAAGGCAAAACAAAAGCTTTTATTTAAAGAACGTGCTCAATATGTCCACCATTGTTTTCAATACACAAATTCAGACGTGATACCCAGTCACAAGCACACGGTGAATGATGTCAGGAGTAATGGTGTTACATGCCCCAATAATGTGCTGCCGCAAATGTTCAACACTCTTAATTTTCTCTGCGTATACCAGCGCTTTCAAGTGGCCCCAGAGATAAAAATCTAGTGTCTTGCTGGAACCATGTTGGGAAATTTCCTTCTTCGTTCAAGACACTGGGAAATGCTTCTTCCTTGAGCATACGTAGGTAGGTGCCTCCAGTGACATGTTCATCGAAAAAGAGGGGGCCTATGATGCGATCCTTCCAAATGCCACACCATACCATCACCCGAGATGCACCTTGTTCCTTTGAAGAGGTATACCAGTGAGGGTTGTTTTGAGACCAGTAGCGGGTGTTCTGTCGATTTATCTCACCATTTCCATAAAAAACAGCCTCGTCACTGAACAGAATGGTGGACGGGAAATTGGCATCCCGAGCATTTTGTTTCGTAGCCCATTCACAAAATTACATCCGACGCTCGGGATCATCTTCGCTTAATTTCTGTAGGATCTGAAGTTTATATGGATGCCATTTGTGAGCCTGAAGAATGCGATGGATGCTACTTTTCGACACTCCTGTCTCGGCGGACAATCGCCGAAGAGACTTAGTGGGACTTCTGTTAAAATGAGCCAGGATAGCAGTCGCTGTATCATCGTCAGTGGACCTCCTTGAAGGTCCACTGCGTACGGTAGTTCACCTTCTATGGATCCTGTTTCCTTAAACTTTGCACAAGTCTGCAAACACAACTCTGTGTTATTGGCTCGCGGTCTGGATGCGAGTCTTAAATTCAGCAGCGGCCTCTCTTTGACTCCGATTTCCTATGAGTAGAATTATCTGGATTCGTTCTTCCTTGCTCACAGACATTATGGCCTGTAGAAAGAGAAAAATATGAATTATAGTTTGTAGAAATAGAAAAATATGAATTTCTCCTATGATGCCGGACTTATGGGACACCCTGTACATTGGCAACGACCAATTTTTGCATAACTAATTAATTATCGATTTAAAACTAATTAATTATCTATTTAAAACTAAAGATAGAATCTCTGGATCCAGAGGATCAAGTCATAATAGACTACTATCCACAAATATGTTACACTCTATATCTATTGATAACCAACATGCAAATATATCAGATCCAAAGAATCCAGTCAATTTCATTACGATATCCATCAATACTAGTACCTTGCCAACGAAAAATAAGTCACGATCCATATCGATTGCGGACCAAGTCAAAATTTACATATACATTACAATATATATACTTAGGAGGAAAAGTGTAGGTGTGGCTGTAAAGACTACAGTAATGTAGAATGTGTGTGCACCCATTTTGGGTCTCCCATTTCAAGGTGTTTGTGGGGCAAGTGAAGATCATGAGTTTTTCAATACCTCACAGTACTATGGGGGTAGGGCGGGTCATACTATGCATTTTTTTTAAATCAATGGAGAGGGGTGTTGAAATGACATATTTTGGTGTATAGAACACAATTCTGAAGAAAATATTTAATTCTGATAACCCTAACCTACATCATTTTGCAGTTGATTATTATTAAATTGTTGATTATTTTACTATTGTAGTTACCCCAGAATATGTCTTCTCACGTTTTCTATCATGGCTGCTCACGTTATCTCTCATAGAGCATTGTTCTAACTAATTCATATAAACACACATAATGTCATTCGTATAATAATAATAATATTTAAATACTCAAATAAAAAGGTGTGCCATTCCACTTAATTGTAATTATCATACAGTTTGGTATATGAAATATTTTGACGGTTTTCTGGAATCAGGCAGTGAAGTTTTCTCTTGGGAAGGGCAAACTTGATGCCAAAGAGAGGTTCATTGTCAAGTAGACAAGTTCTTTGATATTTTGACTTGCAAGTGTCAGATTACCAGTTGTGAGGGGGGAGGCTGTGAGGGCTGTGTTATCCAAGCCCACATTAACTGTTCCTGCAGCAGAGAGAAAAAGATTCCTGTGAAAGATCTTGCCTACATCAAGGGACAGAAAGAGAAGGTTGGAAGTAAGGGACCCCACCAAATAGGGGGTCCTGATCTACCAGAGCACAAGGCAGTGGATGGAAAGGAAGGCAGAGAAAAGGAGAAGGAGCAAGGAGGAAAGTGCTGCAGTAGCAGAGAAGGCAGCCAGGAAGGATGTTAAGAGATTTTTGGCAGATGGTGATGAGGATCTGGAATTGGAGAGAAGTGGTGATGAAGATGAGTTTGTTCCTGAAGTTGAGCTCTTCCCTCAAACTGACCCTGAGCCAGCAGCTTTGGCAAAGGTACAGAAAAACTATGATGAGATTCAAAACATTGCCCTTGCTAGTGTAAGGTATGGCATAGGGCTGAGGCCAACTGCAGCGATAGCAACAGCAGCTCTGATTGACGCAGGAATCATCACAGAAGACAATACAAGTAAAGTGATTGATAAGAGCAAGGTCAAGAGAGCACAGGAGAAGTTGATGAGAGAGCTGGGGGAACAGTTCGAGAAGAAGTGCAGGGAGGAGGGGGGGATCTCTTGCATCCTCTTTGATGGGCGGATTGACCTGACCAATGTGATGATGGAAGCTGAGGGCAGTGACCAATCTTTTCCCGCAAAGATCAAGGAAGAACACTATAGTGTTGTTAGTGAGCCTGGCAGCTACTATCTGTTCCACTTTACCCCAGAGAAAGCAACTAAAGAGGAGTCACATGCGGAGAAGATTGCTAAGGTCCTGTTTGCCTGGCTGAAAGAGAGGGGTTATGATAAGACCTTGTTGGCCATTGGAGGAGACTCAACAAATGTCAACACTGGTGTGAAAGCTGGAGTAATGCGGAAGCTGGAGCTGCACCTGGGGAGAAAGCTGGTCTGGTTGGTGTGCAACCTGCACACTGTTGAACTTCCCCTGCGCCATCTCATTGTTGACCTTGATGGCCCTACTCTGTCAGACAAAAAATTATCGGGCCAATAGGAAAGCTCCTTGATTCTGCTACAGACTTTGATATCAATCCAAACTTCACCCGAATCTCTGTTGGCCCTCCACTGATCAAGCTTCCTGACAAGGTCATTCAAGCTCTCTCAACTGATCAATACTATGGCTATAAAATTGTCTGTGCAGTCAGGGATGGAGTACTTCCTGCAGGGCTGGCTCTGTTAGAGATAGGACCAGTAAACCACAGCCGCTGGCTCACCACAGCGAACAGACTTCTCAGGCTCTGGGTGTCAAAGCACGGACTTAAAGGAAAGAACCTGAAGATTCTGCAATTCATTGTGGAATTCATCATTGGAGTGTATTACCCATGTTGGTTCAACGTGAAGGTCAAGCACTCCTGGATGATCGAAGGGCCTAGGCACATCCTCTTTCAACTGGACTGCCTCAAGTCCCAGAGAAAGGAGGTGCTGGATATTGTGATGCCAACTGTGAGAAGATCTGCTTGGTATGCCCACAGTGAAGTCATCCTCCAAACACTACTCTGCTCTGAGGATCAGAAGGAGAGGATTGAAGGGGTGGAGAGAATCCTGGCCATCAGGGGAGAGGGGGACCCGGACACTCAGCTGGGGGACTCCTCTGTTAGGAGCAGAAGGACACCTGACATCAATTGTGATGCTTCCAGCATCGGTGACTTGATCAGCTGGTCAGAAGGTGTGTCAGAGCCACCTCTCACCTGCTCTCTAAGCACCTCAGAGGTGAAAAACTTCATCAACACCCCCATGGAGGTGCGCAACTGGCCTTGCCCCACACAAAGCATTGAGAGGGTTGTTAAAATGGTGACTGAGGCTTCTGCTAAGTACTTCTCACAGGAAAAGAGGGATGGAGGGATCAGGGCTCAGGAGACCAGCAGGAAGCTGATGTCCAAGTCTGAGTCAAAGCAGGATTGTGCAACCTGGCAAAGTTCAAGATGTCAGGAGAATGATCTTTGTAATTATATCCAGTGATATACATGCAGTTCACCTATTAATAAATATATGTAAAGTTGATTTGGCCTTGTCAATATAAATGATTTACCTTATATCTTTTAATATATTATAAAGGGGTTCAAAAGGGTAAAATTGGCAATTTATAAATACAAAATGATGTAGGTTAGAGTTATCCTATCCAAAAAATAAGCTCATATTTGAATTCCCCATGTAAAAACACATAATTTAGATACCCCTGATGGTAGGATTTCCTTCAGATTCATGTTGTCACCTGAGTACGACCCGCCCTACTATGGGGGGGCACCGCTCGGCAGAGGAATCTCTTTAAATGGGGTGTGTAAGGACAGAGAGTATCCCCTAACCCAAGATGCTGCCTCCCTATATCCCACAACACATGTGTTGAGCTGTGGGATCTATCACCACAAAGTTTTGATTTTACTACCTTAAACTATACCCAATCTATCAACATATGCGTCTAATCGATTTTTAAACATGTTTATGGACGTGCTACTAATTACTTCTACCGGCAAACTATTCCAGCTATTAACTATTCTATGCGTAAAAAAGTTTTTGGCAACTGCTGTCTCGAACCTTCTACTTGTCAACTTACACCCGTTATTTCTAGTCCTATTATATTGAGATATTTCGAAAAAGCTATCTCTATCTACATTATCGAACCCATTCATAATTTTGAAAACCTGGATTAGATCACCCCTTAGCCTCCTAGTCTCGAGTGTAGTCAATTTTAACTCCTTAAGCCTATCCTCGTACGACTTTGACCTAAGCGACGGAATCATCTTAGTTGCTCGTCTTTGAACTCTTTCGAGTTTGTCTATATCTTTTCACATATGCAGATTCCAAAATTGGATCGCGTACTCCAAATGGGGTCTAACTAATGATTTATAAAGAGGAACTATAATATCGCGCGATTTGTACTCAAAATTTCGAGCTATAAAACCTAATACTTTGTTTCGCTACTTTTAAATCACCAAAATATCCTTCACTAGGCAAGATTCGAACCTGTGGCCTCGGACTCGGAGGCACTGGCCACTAGGCTACGACTGGTAGATGTGATTTAAAATGCTATTCACTGACTCAAGTGTGTGTGTGTGGGGGGGGGGGGGGGGGGGGAACCACAAAAAAAAGCTCCTGGACGCGAAAGCGTTGTGTGTTCCCTCGGGTGTTGAAACATGCGCCAGGTTTTGCTAACCTTGTCGTAACGTAGTGGTGATCGCCGAGAGATTATGGGTTCGAATCCTGACTAGAGTAATTTTTTTAACAGAGCTGGGCACTTGCGTTTTTTTTGCGGTACTGCGGTACTACAGCACTACCAAACCGGTACCGCATAACGCAGTACCGCAAAGGATCGCTGAAAGTACAGCAGTACCGCTACCGCATTTTTTGCGGTACTGCGTTATGCGGTACAGGTTTGGTAGTGCGGTAGTACCGCAAAAAAAAACGCAAGTGCCCAGCTTTGATTTTTTACATTATATAATATATATATATATATATATTTCACGCAGGAAAATTAAAGCAGGAGTAGCGACGTTTCGCTCCAATCACTGGAGCATTCTCAAGCTTCAATAAAGTTTAGGAATGCCTCAGTGATTGGAGCGAAACGTTGCTATTCCTGTTTTCATTTTCCTGCGTGAAATATCTCAACACTGAACCAAAACCTTGGATTTCGCTGCATTATATATATTATATATATGCGTGTTCATAAAAGATCTGAACGATTTCAATCTTTATTAATGTGATAACCCAATAACATACAAAGAAACAAGTTTGTCCATGTGACTCCGTACAGCTAAAAGTTTTACAAACATGTTTAATAAACTTCAACATGTGCGCCATTGGTCGCCCGTACAACATCTAATCGATATTCAATTTCTCGCCATGTGCGTTCAAGCATGCCAGCCAGCATCGACCATCGCGATTGCATCCCTGATCTTGACAACCTTGGTCTTGTACAAAAAAAAACTTTATTAGTTGCTCTGTCGCTTACACTTGCTTCATGCTTTATATCTTATTTAGTATGAAAAATATTAACGAATCAAATCGTTCAGATCTTTTATGAACGCCCTGTAATAATAGGGATAATAATACACTTAGGCCGTCCTTATTTCCAAGTCACTTATCTACAAATGTTGAATTTAGAATGTCGTAAAGTGATAAATACATGAAATTTAAATTGATTGTTGAAGGCATATTTATAGAGAGATTATTATATTCAGTGTACAGAGGGTTGACGAAAGTAAGTAGAGACCGCAATACTTGTCCTCAAGAACAAATGCCAAAACTCATCAATGGAATGCTAGAACGTGTGTCACCTTTACATAATTCAAATAAAAAACTATGGAAAACCTGAACGCGTCTATTGACTTTTGTCACACTTCTGTATAACTGACTCCAATAGGTTAATAACTTTTCCAATTCTCGTAATTTGGCTAAAAAATATAAATCAGATTGGGGGGGGATCAATTACATAACGCTATTATAGTTCAACGTTGTAAAAAAAAATTCCTTGATAAAATGTTAAAAGGAACAAATTTTGGTGACTTTTTTATCTGGAAGAATTTGGAAGCTACACAACGGTGTTGCCATACGAAGGATCATAATTTACTTAGCCGTGCTAATGCTCTTGGTTACAAGACTGATAAAATGAGATTTAATTTTGAAAGAAAACATTTATCAGCTTACTTTTGAAGCCATTAATTATATACCTAAATTATATAATTAGTATATAATTTAGTATCAAGGTAACTCCTATTAAAATGATCTTTTATATATATATATATACTATATATATAAATATACAGTATATAAATTACCTTCTCAGTGAAGTGGGAAAAGGGTAATTTTATCATTTAACACGAGAATTCATACTAAAATAACTGATATTATCACCCGTTCACCCCCGCCGAGTTCAGTAATAAGCTTTAGTACTCTAATATTGTCGTCAATGTCATAAACACGAGATAATGTTTGCGGAAAAGTATTAGTACCGTATGTCTATTGTACAGACACTGAAATAGTTCAGTCTTACCTCATATAGACGGTATTTCTACTTATTTACGCAACTACGCCTCTCTACGTTCTTCTGAACGGGGACCGATATCATCATCTCTTCCAGCAGCGATGTGAGCTGATAACATAGGATAATAACGTGTTCACCTTCTGTTCTGTGGAACTTCGAAGTAGATACCTTTTGAAGGATCAGTATTGGAAAGCAGTCTTGTTTCTTCTATAGTAAAATATATACCATGGACAAAATATATATATATAAAACCTGCTGATATAATAGACAATAAGCAATGACTTAGGAGGAAAAGTTAATATTACAAGAGAGAGAGAGAGAGAGAGGATCTCCCTCTCTTGGCCCATTTCCTTCGCCTTGAGACACGGACCAAAGACTACGAGGAGAAGATTCTACAGGGCGATGCCCCATCTAACTGTCTCTCTCTCTCTTTCTCCCTACCTACCTTATGAGATACAAACTGTCCCTCTTACATCAATGTTTTATATATCAAAAAGAAATTATATATATTGAGCGGACATTGTTATATTAGAGCATCAGTCAATCGGCAAATATAAGACATAACAGTTTTATAGGCCTACGGTTACAATACCTATATTTAAACTGTATAATTTTGAAGGTAGGTTTACAAAAAAAGCAAAAAGTCGACTCAGTAAACCCCATATAAATATTCATAGTTTTTTTTTTTGTACGTGTGTACAGTTACACAAAAAAGATATGGCGAACACATGAGAAGGATGATATAAACAGAGGATGTTTCTAAATAATGTTATCATAAACGTAAAATAAAAAATGGATGCTTTAATTAAAAAAAGTTTAACAAAAACCAATTGAGAGAGAGAGAGATGGTGGTGTGGGGGGGGAGGGGTGTGTGTATGTGTGTGTGGCTAGTCTAGCCTAGCAGCCTGGCAGACGACGCAAACAGCACACGACAAAGGAGTGTTGCCAGACGTACGATAAAAAAGAATTGCAGCAAACATTCTTTCGAAAGGAAATCGCCACACGTGGAGAAACGAAATAATTGTTTCTTTTCCCATTAATGATATACTGTAAATTATTATTATTTGTAGCATTAGTAAACCTTCATTTAGTGATTATTAAAATTACTTATTACTGTTTATCTTAATACAAAAAAGGAAAGAATTAACGTAACATTTCGCGCATCAGCTGTAAGCAGCAAAGTTCATTCTAATGAAAAACTAAAAAATTAAATTATATTTGAATCTTATCTCCCGTAATGAAATGGGTTTACGTTCCAAGCAGGCAATAATCCGAAATAAGCGATTCATTCATTCATATCAGAGAAAATAAATAATAATGGCTTTCTTGATGACTTCCGACCACGGACGAACTTGAATTTGTAATGATTTATGCAGGAGGCAGGATAAGGAGACCCACCTAGTAATTGAAGAATGCGTGAAACAATTCCTTATGAAAAGGGGTTCTTCCCTTTTCTTAACTTTACTTCGAATGCCTCGTAATCTTAAAAATGTTAATTCTCGGGCAAGTTTTCTACTTAAAAGATGTCAAAATGGCCGTGATAGTCACTAACCAAACCTACTATGTATGTAAGTGGAGCAGTGACATTGCCGTGATTCCTTCACACATAAATATTATATGCGAACTTCCACAACCACTGCAGAAGCAACGCATCTGCACCGAGGATTAACCGAGACGTGGAGACAATTCCACAAAATATAATTGCAAAAATAAGTTAAAAAATTATTTACAAAGATTTACAAATAATGATTATGATGGAGAGTTGCATTCATGACGTAAGTTCATTTTTTTATACCTTTTTACGCACTAATTTGTGTTCTCTCAATTTATTTTCCATTCAGTTAAATAGTGTTCTTTCTTCTTCTTCCCTGAATCTATTCAGGGCATGTATGGATGCGCCCAGTCTAGTTAGGGCCATTGTTTTTGTCATTCTTAAGCTCCGTGCCTATCCGTCTGTCTGTATGCCTTGTGTACAAAGTTCCTCCTTGAAACACCCTCAGCCACCTGCCTCTCTCTTTCTACTTCCCATCTTCTCCGTGTGTGTGTGTGTGTGTGTGTTTCTTTGTACAGTTAATGGACCTGTCTGAAAGCGGTATACTACTTATTGCTGTCCTCTTTCTCTCTCTAACTTGCTTATGAAGTTTATCCCACAGCGAACAAATTTTCCCACGTTTCGTCCTGTTCCCAGTGTCCCTCCAGCACTGTTTCCCACATCAGAACGCCTAGTTTCTGACCTGTTTAGACAAGCATTAATTGGATAGAAATAACTGCAGTGAGGAATATTTAACATGCTTTCGTGTACACATATATATATATATTAATAGAGAGAGAGAGAGAGAGAGAGAGAGAGAGAGAATTACAATGAAATATAAAAAATACGCCGAAAGTTCTCCTGAAGAAGTGAGAAAACTTGTAGGAGGTGAATGTCATTCAGAAGCAAATTCTTTAATAAGAGTCACCCTGATAAAACATCAAAATCAAAATAAAACTCAACGCTTTCGATATAAACGACTGTGCTCGCGCGACAGAACGAACGAAAAAGTTAAGTTTCGCCTTGACAACAAATCTGAAAAAACTAAATTCCACCACACTTTCATCAAACTTCCAACTATGTTCATCATCATATTCTCTTCCAACAATACTTCGCTCTTAACCTCCATCTCTGACACCTCCCCAAAGAGAGTCACCCAACCCCACCCTTTTCAATGTACAAAATTCCATATCTTATTCCGCGAGTTAAAAGTATATATATATATATGTATTATATATATATATTATATATATATATATTATATATATATATGAATAAAACGACATAAGTATTAAGGAACGTTTCTGCACACGAGGAGGAGAGATAACGAAATAATGAAAATGAGGCGAACCGTTCCTTAATACTTATGTCGTTTCTATTCATTTATATACTGCGCGTCATTGCAGTTATTTGCATATATATATATATATATACTTTTAACTCGCGGAATAGAGGGTAAATAAAAAGTTCCCAAAATCGGGCGGAACTTTTTGCTCACCCTGTATATATATATATATATGACTGGGTACCAAACTTCTTAATTTAATACACAATTTTTCAAGTATTATTTCTTCTTCGTCTTCATACGAACTCATTGAGCCTAAACTCTAGCTCCCCTCCACGCATTCACCCCCCTACCCCTCAAAACCTTTAAACAACTGATCAACCTAACCCCCAATACCCCAAGCTCTGCCTCCCCTCCCCTACATACTCCCTTTACTCCCCATCCTTTTGGAAGAAGATGGTCTGCGACTCGGTTTTTATTACCTATATGAACGAGGCGTCCTTAAGGGCGGGCCAACACGCTCCTTCCTCGCCTGGAAATTTTGTCAGCGCCGGTGTGCAATGTTTTCTTTTTTTTGGTAAGGTTTTGCACTTTGCAGATATGAAAAACTAAACAGAACATCTTTGCATTATTGTTTATTGCTTTATTATTTTATACATTTTCTTCATATAATAAATTTTATCATAATTCTTATTAGTTAATAATATTTAATCACCTATTAAAAATTGTTAATAATTGCTAATTTATTCCTGCAGTCACTTTCTGCGACTCTATAATAGCGTCTAATTATTATTAATTTTAAAATAAATGAGGGCAAAAATGCAATAAAGGACCTCGGAAACGTTACAGGGGTCAAAGTTGAAGTCTTCAAGAGAGAGCGCAAGGAAGCAACTCGCTCCTCCACCAAACCAGGCCTAGAGGCGGGGCCACCAGCTTGACCTTCGTGTGAAGAGAGACCAACACATTGAACATCAATATCGTAACATATTGAAATAAAGTCTACGGGATAATAAGTTCATTTTTTGTTATATGATTGTACAGTACAGTAAATTATGCGCTAAAAATATTTAAATAAATTGAAATTTTAACTTTACATTATTTTTTAAGGCCAACTTTTACATACTTTAAACATAGTAAAACATAATATAGATGTATTTACGTTTATAATACGTGGTAACGACTGTAAATTTGAATCAGTTAATCGCAGTTCTGAGGAGGACAACTATTAAGACACTCGTCAATGAGTTTTAAAATACCCATTCTAAATTTTCGTTTTTGCGGTGGAGTCATAGCCATCACGTCAGGAAGTAGGCTGCGGAAGAAATCTTCGTCCGCATTAGGCGCTTGTCTCTCCTTCAAGAAGTCCATGAAGCTTTGATCAATCTCATCTACCGGTTTCTTTTTCCTTATTTCAACTTTTGCTCTTTTTACGTTAAATTCAGTTTCTGTTACATCCGGTGTACAGATTACGTGTTCTTCTCGTTGGTCAAGAGAAAGACCCTGATGCTGCCAAAGATCATCATTTTCAACCAGTTCAGATTCATGCTCCAAATTTTCTTGTTGACTTTCGGTGTTCTTACGTTGAGTTTTTGTTGATGAAGGGAGATTACCACTCTTGTCGTTAATTCCTCTTATGTACGGTATGAGGAATTGCATTGCGTGGTCTAGATAATATGGTTTATCTGGTTTCGCCGCAGATCCACTAGTTCGGCGTTTGTTGCGGCGGCGAACAAAAACTGTCCTCAAATTTTTCCACCGCTCTTTGCATGCTTCAGCTGGAAAACGCGGAGAAAACCATAAATTTTCTTTACCAAAGGACAAAAATAAACCTATAATTGATTGACGCTAAATGGAATTAAATACATTTGTCTCGACTACTTTACGACAAATGTTACCCCTCTTTTTTTAATGAAATTACAGCTTCTGCGCGCTAGGCCTAATGGTTAATGCGCCCCTGATGGTAACTGTGGCTAACAAATACCGTGTATTTTTTCATTTCAGGTACTTGGCAACAGGTTCTAGTTTTAGAGCAATGGCGTTCCATTTAACGAGAGGCGAAACTACAACAGGCAAGATTGTGAGAAACAATAATTGTTATTTGGGATAAACTGCAGCCAATACTTACGCCTTCACCGACAAAAAAGAAATTATTAGAAATTGTTCAACGGTATCAACAATTGTGGAATTTGCCTATTTGCGTAAGTTTTGAAGTGAAATGTTTCTTAACAAGAGTTCATTATTTTATAACTACAAGGGTTATTTTTCTATCGTGTTAATGGCATGTACGGATGCCAATGGATTGTACACGACGTAGGGGAAGCTGGCAGGAACAGTGATGGTGCTATATTTCGAGCATCAACTCTCGGGCGTTGGGCGAAAAGAAATGGATTGAATCTGTCAGATCCTACTTCCTTGCCATCGGACGAAGGCTATGGAGCATTTCCATATTATTTTGTGGCGGATGAAGCCTTTCCACTGACAAACTACCTGATGCGACCTTATCCAAGGAAAAGTTTGATTAATAAGAAATTCATCTTTAACTATAGGCTTTTCCAAGGACGAAACAGTGTTGAATGTGCGTTCGGCATTATTACGTCATGTTTTATCGAAGGACCTATCTGTCGCGAGGGGAAAACCGCTACGTGCGTAATCCGAGTAACGTGCGTGTTGCGCAATTTCATACGTATAGAGGAAGGGAAGTTTTCAGAACCGGACGATTTTCCGAAGGAATGTGCAATGAACGCGGACACCACCGAAAACGAGGTATACAATAGACAGGCTGGTAGGCCGCGAGTGCATTTTTGCGATTACTCTTTCTCTAGTAAAGGTTCTATACCGTATCAATGTCATTACACTACGAAATTAATGGTTTAATTTCCGATATACCTTTACGCGTATTTCCAACCATTTGTCTTAATTTTTACGAGAGCAAATTGTAAAAGAAATATTCTTTATTGGTTATACAAACTATTAAATTGCATTAAAATTTGTAAATTTAATGAAATAAAGCCATATAAACTTACCAGTATCATTGAGCTCCTTCGCAATTTCCTGCCAAATTAGATCAGTTTTGTTTCTTTTGGAATAATTGGGATCACTGGGGTCGTACAGACAACGATGATTTTCCACAGCTTCTACTAATCTCAAATTAGCTCGATCTTCACTCATATCTCGCCATGCGATAAAATAAAACGAGACCTTACCGCTTCGCGACTCACTGACGACTGATCGCCTGACGACCGGCAGCGCCGAGTCGCTTTCGACGTATTTGCGATCGCACTCCCAGAATCGCGTCGCGGTCGCTGCAGCGTGAAGAGCTCCCATTTTGTCAATATAAAAGCACGCGCGACTCGAGTCGCCAGGACTCCGAGTCGTCATCTTGAGTCGCAAGACGATCCCGTGTGCGGCCAGCATTACGGTACCGAAACATCCAAAAATAGAGTTGTTTTCATGCTGATAGACGCTATAATACAATTTTTACTATTTTTTAACTCGGGGTGGGGGAATAATTATATATATATATATATATATATATATATATATATGAAGTAATTTTACGCCTTTCTTAAGGCGTAACAAAATTATATTTACATTAACTTATGGTATTTACAAAATCTTAATTTGGGGTTGGTTTTGTCATTCGTAAAAGCAAGGTCGTATAATCTTTTCTACCTTAATTTGAGGCACTTTTTTTGTATTTCACATGGGACAGTGGACAATGTAGATGCTTTAAGTGTCTTCATTGCAGCGCACTGTTCTTACACCTTTACTTAGTAAGATTTAAAAAAAAAAAGTGGCAGCAAAAAAGGCACTTAAGATATACAGATTAGCTACTATGCCATGTGAAGTGCCAAAGGGAGACTCAAATTAAGGCAGGGTATTATACAGCTTTGCTCGTATAAGTAACAAAACCTCTCTCAAATTAACTGTAAAAATACCTTAATTTATTTTTTAAAAATACTTCTCTTACGCTTTAATATATGCATAAAAACTATCTATCAACAGATAGATATATAGAGAATTGCAACGACGTTGTGGTTTGCGAAATTGAACAGTGTGTGTGTGTGTGTGTGTGTGTGTAACCGGTCATAAGTGAGGTCGAGTGAGGGTGCGATAATTCAGATGTAATGGGGTTATTTATTTTATGATATAACACTTTCGGTACCTCAGAACATTAAAAACTAGTTAAGGTTCGGTTAGATAAGGTTCGGTTAGATTAGCGAGTATCTCATTATTTAATGACTTAAGAAACCACCCTTCGCGCCCTCAATTGTCTCCAAAACACTTATCACGCCCTTCTCGGCTCCATGGCACTAAGGTTAGGTTAAATACTTTTCAGTCAAACAGAATGAGGAATTTTATATATACAGGGTGTCTCAAGAAAATTTATTTTAAATAAAATTCTTATGAGACCGGACTTATGGGACACCCTGTAAAATAAATAAATAAATAAATAATAATAAATATATCACCCACTTCAAAATAAACCAAATCGTTATTTTTCTACACGCGCCAATCATTATATCATTCCGCCTATTAGGCACTCATTTGGCACTTTTTTCTGTCCTTTCCTTTGTTTGTTGTAACGATAGCTGAACATCGTCATTTCTTTATGCGAAGAAGAGTTACTTAATAAATATCCATACGGAGTTGTCTTTTTCATGCATATGCTTTCGTTTACACAAAATTTCTCAACTTCACACACACAGAGAGAGAGAGAGAAGAGAGAAGAGAGAGAGAGAGAGAATCTAGGAAATATAGGAATTGATAAGAAAATATAGAAAATGTACAGAAACCTTTAGAGAGCTTCTTGTATTCCTTGTTCTTACGTCATTTAGAGCATAATACAAATAAAATTTAGCTTCAGAAGTAAATAGCATCAAATAAAGAAGTTACGTCAAAACTTATTTGGGATCACCTGAAGATCAGGGCCCCCAGCCTTCTTTAGTTAGCCTTATAAGACTAACGAAAATATCACGACTAAACCTAACCAATCGTCAAGGGCGTACAGTTGACTAACGATTGGTTAGGTTAAGTCGTGATATTTTCGTTAGTTAGCCTTATAAGGTTAAGTAACGAAGGCTGGGGGCCCTGATCTTCGGGTGATCCCTCATTTGAAATAAAGGAGAACATTTTAAAGTTAATGTAAGCCGATCTATAGTACGAGATCTATAAATAAACCCGTGAAAAGGTACTGTATCCTACTATACTTGTATACTTTATTTATTCGTGCATAAGCCTTGTGTTTATTAACACTGGTCCGTAACCCTTTTTCGCACTTGTGGATTCATAAAAGAATATAGATTATTTTTGAGGACCCCTGATTGTGTGAATTAGAATATACCCCTTCTCTTCTGCGGACCCCTGAAACTCCTTCACAGACCCCATTTAAGAATTTGTACCGATCACTTATGTACACCCTATATATATATATATATATGACACGCATCGATCCCCGATAACGATACCGATTCTTACACAGACTTACTGTAATGATGGATTTGTTTAACTTCCTTCACAACATTTAGGGTCATACGACAGATGGGACCTACAACTTTACGTGGCATCCGAACCACTGGTCGCTACATAATCTGGACGCAGGAGGACGGTCTCCCAACCAACGACTCTCCAGACCCAATGTCGCTCAACTTCGCTGATCGACGGGAAGCTGTGTTACGACACTGCTACGACGTATCCCTTACATAGACCTAAGCCTACTAAATGCAATATTGCTAGGGTTTTTTCCAATATTATTTTTCTACAATAAAAAAACCCGGCCTATAGTTGTTTTATTATTTGAATGTTGACATCCAAATTGAAAATCTATGTAAAATCTTGTAAAAAAAAAATTGAAAAACTTAATTTTATCTAACAATTTTAAACAAAAAAATTTTAAGATAATGTTTAGCATTAGTAGTCAGAGTCAAATATTTTGGGAGTGTAATGAAGGAACATTAGTTTTTCCACAGAGTATGTTTCTTGTAGGCTCATCGATATTGTCTCCAATACTAAATAGCCTTTCACTTTCTACAGAAAAACAGAAGAGGGAGATGCAGATAAATATTTGAGGGCGAAAATACGTAGCTGTTTAAACGTTTGTTTGTCTCACCAAACCAGTGAATTCCTAGATTTCTTCTGTACATGGGAAGCGAGCTAATCATCTACTTCATCTCTTAAAGCTGATGATAACTTCTTTTGTTTAGGCGTTTGTGCGACTACTACTGCCCGCACTTCTACATTAGGAGCCTGCTCCTTAATTGATGATGCTGCGTCTTCATCAGCAGTTGCTATTTTGTTAGTTTTTTTTGTTATAGGGTATGGTATGGTTCCCGTGACACCATAATGCAAGTTGTACTTCTTGCGTGAAAGTGTTTGAATGATTAGTACCCCCGTCCGTATACGTGTGGGAAGTCTTGAGTTTAAAACAAATTGGCGAGGATGATTTGTTTTGAGTTTCAAAGCTGTACGCACCAATGGTATCATTTCTGTAAATTAAGAAGTGGAAAATTGAGCAGAAACTTTTTCTATTTCGTTCAACGGTTATTTTTTTTTGTCTCTTGTGGAGAGGTCATTTTCTTTTGGAGTTTTGTCGAGAAATTGTGTATACGAATATACGTGATTATTAATCATTTTCCTGTAAATGTGTATATTATGATCAAGGCCGGCCCGACCATATAGGCGAATTAGGCGGTCACCTAGGGCGCCAGGCTTTAAGGGCCGCCAAATTAGACGAAAGTAAATTTTTTTCTCCATTTAAAAAAAATATTAATATGTTGTCTATTATATATTTTCGCCTGTCTGTCTGTCTGTCTGTCCTTTATGCAAGCGCAAACCGTTTGACCTAGAGCTACCAAATTTGGCACGGGAACCTCTTATGGGATGAAGAATGGTAATAAATTAAATAATTAAAATTACTGGGCCCGAAGGCCCCAGCACCGTGATTAAACTACAG
Organism: Bathynomus jamesi; assembly: GCA_023014485.1. Classification (NCBI taxonomy): domain Eukaryota; kingdom Metazoa; phylum Arthropoda; class Malacostraca; order Isopoda; family Cirolanidae; genus Bathynomus; species Bathynomus jamesi. Next base: position 768,269 of record JAJOZX010000511.1, on the reverse strand, counting down.
AAAAGAACGCAGCCGTGAAAATTTTGAGCTTCATATTGTGTCAAGTTTTCTGAATCTTAACATTTTCATAACTAATTATTTGGTCAATAAAACTATAGAAAAGAAGACAGTCATGAAAATCTTGAGCTTCACATATAATTATTTTTTAGGACGACTTCAAACCCGTTTGACCTAGAGCTACCAAATTTGGCACGGGAACCGCTTATGGGATGAAGAATGTCAACACAGAGTCGGTCAGCCTGTCTGTCTGTCTGTTTGCCACATTAACTTCCTGTAACTATTCGCACAATGTTTTTTTGCAGTTTTTGAAAATCCCAACAACTTTACCATGCCACCAAAGAAACGGGCAAGTTTGGGCAGATCTACATCAGCAGCCAGAAAAAATAAAGAAGCCCGGAAGCAGGAAAGCTCACAAGAAAGACAATCACGTCTTGAAGCTGTCCGAGAAAGTGTAGCAGCTACCAGAGCAAGAGAAAACCTCCAAGAAAGACAATCACGTCTTGAAGCTGTCCGTGAACGACATGCAACAGCAATGTGAAATTTATCCCGGGCAACGCCGGGTACCTCAGCTAGTTTCTTATTAACGAAAGTATCAAATACTGTACTTGTACAATGATGAAAGCAGATGAAGGCAGCTCACATCAAAAAGAAGGTAGCTTACTTCAAAATGGAGGCAGCTCACAGCATCAAACTAACAGTGAAGAAGATGAACTTGCAAGCAAGTTACAGTACTGATACCCTGCTACATGGCCTAGATGCAATGATCGCGTACGACAAATTCTAGTGGAACGTAGACCCGAACAAGTTCAAGAATTTCACTTCCCGAAAGATGGAAATAAAAGGAAATTTTCTACACCACAAGAGGAAACTCTCCAATGAGGAAGAAATACATAGACAGTGGTTACAATATTCAGTGTCAAAAGACTCGGCGTTTTGCTTCTGCTGCAAGCTGTTTAGCAGTCATGCAATTGGTACCTCACTTACTGAAAACGGTTCAAAGGACTGGAAAAACACGTCTTCAGTTCTGTCTTCTCATGAAAGACCTGAACATTTGGAAAATTTACAAAATTGGAAAGAACTTGAACTACGATTGAACAAACAAACTATTGATGAAGAAAATTTACATGTAATCAAGCGAGAAGAAGAATACTGGAGCCACGTATTGGAGCGTCTGATTGCTTTAGCGAGAGTTCTCAGTCGGCAAAACCTGGCATTCCACCGGACAAATGAAAAATTATACAGTGCAGGTAATGGAAACTTCTTAAAATTTAGTGAATACCTAGCTTTGTTTGATCCAGTCATGAAGGAGCATCTGCGTAAAATAAGTGACCATGAAACTCGTGTTCATTACCTTGAAAAAAACTGCAGAATGAGCTGATTCAACTCCTAGCAAATGCTATTAAAGAGAAAATCTTAGAAGCTGCCCATTCTCCAAAATACTTTTTAATAATTCCGGACTGTACACCAGATGAAAGTCATATCAAGCATTGATCATTCGCTTTGTAGATGCGTATGGGGTTTACCGTTGAAGGAGACGACTGGTGGCTTTTATGACAATGTATTCTACGAGAGCTTGAAAGAATGTCATTATCTATTGAGAACTTACGTGGCCAAGGTATGACGGGAGTAATATGAAGGGTAAAGACAATGGTGTACAAAAGAAAATAGAAATGAATCCTCGGGCGTTTTTTGTTCCTTGCAGTACATATTACCTGAATTCGGTTTTCAATGATGCTTGGGGGTAAATAGTTTCTTTGACCTGGTGCAACACGTGTGTTTTTTTTCAAATTCAACAAGCCGTTGAAAAGTTCTTTGTGCCCATGTGTGTTCTAACTAAAACCATTGAGTCATACAAGATGGGAGAGTCGAATTGATGGCTTGAAGCCTCTTCGGTATGAGCTTGGAATGATGCACTAATTAAAATTTCTGATGATACTACCCTAACAAGATCATCTGGCAATACGGCGCGTGCAGATGCAGAAGCTCTCGCAAATGGCTTTTGCAAGTTCAAATTTGTAGTTTCACGCATTTTGTGGTATGATATCTTGTTTGAGATTAACCTTACCAGTAAGAAACTTCAGGCAAGGACTTCGACATACACTCTGCTATACAAAAGCTGCAACAGACCAAGAAGTTTCTGGAGGAATGCAGGAGTGATGAAGCGTTTGAAAAGACACTAGTTAGATGCTCGTGAGCTTGCCGAGGAATTTGAACTGCCAACAGACTTCGAACCAGAACCAGCTCGTATTCGGAAAGAGAAGCAACAGTTCACATATGAGGCAAAAGACGAATCAGTTCAGGATCACCCCAAAAAATTCAAAGTAAACTTCTATTTTTCAATCCTAGCTACTGCAATCCAGTCAGTCAAAGAACGATTTGAGCAAATACAGCAGCTTGATTCAATATTGGGTTTCCTCAACGATGTGCACAGTTTGCAAAATAAGACTTCAAAACAAATATTAGAACATTGCTTGAAGCTATAGTTGGCATTACAACATTGAAATTCAAAATATATTGATGCAGTAGATTTGTGCAGTGAACTGAAGGCCACTTCAGGACGACTTCCAAGACATCTTACACCTCAAATCTTCCAAGAGTAATATTCATCTCCAGGTAAACTATTTTATAGTGGAGCTTTATAGTTTTAAATATTGTACATCAAATTTTGTAAATAAGTAAGTTTCTCAAATTAATAATAATAATAATAATAATAATAATAATAATAATAATAATAATAATAATAATTCAGAAAGAACACATTACATCAATACTGGTTTAAACAATGTTGGGATTAAAGTTTAATTTTTGTAGTTTAATTACAGTATTCTTATCTGAATATGTCGTTGGGAAGCATGACAGCTTTTCAGAGAAAAAGTCTTTGAGATTCATTTCTATTTTTACAAAGGAAAATGTCAAATATAAATAGAATTTGTGGAAAATAAAATAATGTTGCATTTAGTTAACTCTGTCATTACAAATGAAAATTGAAATAATCTTTTGAAATAATAGAAAATGATAATAGAAATAATCTTTTGAAATAATAGAAAATGATAATAGAAATAAGAGAAGAAAAATGATGACAAAATACAAATCATGAGACATAAATAAAATTTATGCATATTATGCATTATTATCCCCCATTATGCATGGGAAATTCTTAAACTGTAGGCTAATTGGAGGTATCCATGGATCAGTGATCCTCTATGTTTAAAAATTTCCTCCGACACTTAGTCCTACCCCCACTTTAGAGATATTCCTCTGATTGTATTATGCCCCATTAGCATGATCAACCATCGAGCACCTCATTTTTTTTTTTATCATTTGCCTCATAAACACTTCTAAGTGGGAGCCTCTTGAATTCGCCGTAGCAACAACGGATGATTACCCACGAAACACTTTCATTCTCCATAAGGGACAAGTAGACGGGGATAGTTACAGGGACCTTCCACTGATATTCCTCGCCGGAAAAAGATTTTCTCTACCTACCTTCGCGGTAGCACAACACAGCGAAATATGAACAGCTCAATATATCACAGATGCCTTTCACGGCGGGAGACCCAAGTTGAAACGTGCTATATTCAAAGAATTGACAGATATATACACATGACAGACATCCAATTACAGAAAACACGCTCAGACACTCGCCTGCCTTGTTAATAGACTGATAATGGTTTTATAGAAATGCATAATATCTGGATAATTCCTATATTTTATCTAGATAATTCCGATGCGAAAGACGCAATATATGATCAATCTTCGGTACGGTGGCTTTGCAGGCTCGGAGAAATGATTCTACGGAGAAATGATTCTACGGAGAAATGATGCTACGGAGAAATGATAACCTCCTGTATATAAATAAATAAAAATTCCCTTAAAAAATGCGTAGCGTAGATTAGATTAGTAGTTTAGTATTCATGCCATAATTTATTTTCCGCTATTTTCTAATGCATAACTGAGTACACGAGACAAGTGTACGCATGGTGTGAATGAACTCTGAAGCCATTCTTTTCATTATACTATTTCCTATTTTACTATAAATCTTCTTTCACCACTTTTCTGTCAGCATTGGCTGGCTGAGGAGGTAGAAAGCCTTGGCTGTTCTATACTTAACTATTACTATTATTCCAGTGTGAAAGCTTTACACGTTTATAAGTGTAAGCGTGGTATAAATTTTCAGTGTTTTCTTTTTCATTGCTATTTCTAACTTTTCTACTTCCTTCTTGGGCTTAAAGTGGATCTTATGGTTTTTGTTAGCCTGTAACTGTAATTCTTCCACTATACTTCAACATCTCTCTGTAAATATTATTCACACTTACCCGCCTTACCAATTTTCAACTTCCTTAGAAGGAACTGGAGAGAGTAATATATTAATCTCCCAACTTCCTCCTCTGAAATCCTCTCCTACCCATGCAGATGATCACTTCTCACTCCTACCATTCCAGCAGCTGTAATCTCAGCTCCACTCTCCAAATTTGGAATTAGAACCTTTCATAAATATTCTCTCTCTCTCTCTCTCTTTCTCTCTCCTACCTCATGCGTGGGAAGAGAGGCTTTGGAACCTCTATAAATAACGCCATTTAACGCTCGTAGGTTGCGAGAGACCTGGATGGAGGGGTCCCAGGCGTAGGGGCGCGATAAATGGAGTGTGGTTAGTGCCCCGTTAAGCCCATTCCTAACGCGTAATGGCCTGACCAGCCCCCTGCGACCGTTCTTTGGTGACCAATTGATGGTGATTGGCTGTACTGCTCTGAGGTGAGAGAGCTTTACTGCCCAGCTGGCTGCCAGGCCAGCGTAAAGTCTCGGGCGTAGCCTCTGGGTCTGGTGGGATATCCCTTGAACACTGGATTCTAAGAGTCTGGCCGCTTGTGAGTGACTAGTAAGACTTAGTAAGGGGCTGCATCTCGCTGTCGCTCCTGGCGGGAAATCCGTGACGCCTGCGTCGCGAGTGTTTGTCAGTTGGTAGCTGCGACACGTTTGGGACTGTCCGGCCCTGGGGAGACCTTTGGTCGGTGCGGCAGCAGCGAGAGGTGTAGTCTTCTGGAAGGAATGAAAGTCACTTGCAAATAGGTGGATGCGTCTACGCGCGGGAAGAATTCACCCCCCCCCTCCTTTTTTATATACTGGTCACAACGTTTTTGATAGTCTTCATTGCTAAAACGCTTTATCTTATTCAGAGTATTCAGAGTTAAAAAAAAATAAGTTACAATGACTGGACCGCAGAAACTGAAGGCTGAATGTGCGAGGTGTGAAGTAAACCAGTGGGTGACGAACTTCAAAGAAACCTGCTTCGCGAAGATCAACCACTCCAGCATGTGCCGCTTTTGTGAACTCATGCGGTTTTACGAGAAGCTAGAGGAGAGGGTCCGGCGGCTCGAGTCGTCCAGACCGGCTGTTGGAGGTGCGGCGGTCACTGATGCGGCTGCGCCCTCCACCCCGGAGCTCATTGATAGGATAGCTGCCATGGAAAGGCGGTCCAGCTATGGACTGGACAGGACTCGGGACCGCGGAGAAAGGGTAGAGGTGCAACCGGGGACTAGGGTACAAAATCAGTGTGAAGAATCGCCAGCGACCCACGTGGAATGCACGGAACCGCGGCGCAAGGTGGAGGGCGTAAAAAAGGGGCTGACAGAGAAGGGTGGGAAGGGGTCGATAGAGAAGGGCGGGAAGGGGCCGATAAAGAAAAAGGGTGGGAAGGGGCCTACTGATGGCCCAAAGAAACCGAAGGATGTAGCTGCCGGTCGGGGTGGGTCGGCTGGTGTAACTGCGTCTATGGGTGGCGACGGGTTTCGAAAGGTCACGGGCAAGAAGGCTGCGAAGCCGAAGCTGAGACCCCAGTTGCCCCTGTCAGGACCTCCAACCGCTTTAGTCTCCTGTGCTCGAAGGAGGAAGACACCGTTTTAATTGGGGACTCGCAGATCAGGGGCCAGGAGAAGTACTTTGCTTCTGCAAACCGGGATGGGAGGAAGGTAAGGTGCTTACCTGGGCGGGGAACGGCGCACTTAAGGAAGGAGGTAGAGAAGCTGCGCGTGGCTAGTCGGAGGACTGCGATCGTTGTCCACGCTGGTGGCAACGACCTGTTCCTCAAAGGCGGTAGGGCAGGTCTTACAGAAGGGATCATCACCGAGATCATGTCTCTTGCGGATGATCTAAAACTGAAGACAGACAGGGGAATGTTAATGGGTATTTTACCGCGAATGAATGCCAGTGACCACGCGCTCAGTAAGGTGAATGGCATCAACGAGAGGGTGCAAGACTTGTGCGGGACGCACAAGTCTTGCACCCTGGGCGTGAGGTTTATTGACCCCTTCGACGCATTTTCGGGTAGGTGGGACCTTTACCAGAGGGATGGTGTCCACCTCAATAACAAGGGTAAAGGTGTGCTGGCGCGCTGCTCGACCGGCACCTATACAGAATGGTGAGGTCGAGTCCGGGGAGAGATGATGGGCCCCTACCGGGGAGGGATGATGATGAGCCGGTGGCGGACGTACCTTCAACTGAAGGGTGCGTCCAGGTACAGGTGGGTGACCCTCCTTCCATGTTGGAGGGGGCTCAGGCTCCTGCGGAAGTTGCCCCCCTCGTTAGTGAGGGGCTCTTCAACTCCCGACAGCCCTGGCTGTTCGGGAAACGGGTCGTGCTAGGGGGCGGTCAGAATAGGGAAGGCTCCCTCCGTGCAATGCTTTTTAATGCTAGGTCGATTAGGAACAAGTTTTGCGAGCTACGGGCGCTCTTAGCATCAGAATACCAGGATATCGTTGCTATCACAGAGTCCTGGATTCATACTGATCGTAGGGACTACGTTCGGGAGTTCGAAATTCCCGGGTATAGAATGTTTCGCAAAGACCGCACCCGTGGGGATGGGGGTGGGGTACTAATATACGTCAGGACAAGTTGAGTCCGGTTGACTGCCAGTTCCGGTCGGAACGGGAGCTGCTTGGCGTCGATCTGAATGTGGGAGGGACTAGCTAAAGGTTAATCTTGGTGTACAGACCTCCGCATCTCCTCCTCGTGGAGGATACAACCCTGTACACCGAACTCAGTAGCCTGCTAGGGGATAGGGTGTGTGTAGTTTTAGGAGACTTCAACTGTCGCGGCATAAAGTGGGAAAACAGGACCGTTGATGCTGAAGGGAGGAGGCTAGTTGACTTTGCTGATGAGAACTTCCTCACTCAGTGGGTCAATGAGCCTACAGTCTGATTAGGTTCCGTGTGTGCGTCCCTCGGGTGAAGCGTAGTAACTCGAGAGGCAGTAAGCTCGATCTCCGGCGGGCGGACTTTGTTAGCTTCCGGGATAGCGTAGGTGAGATGGGGTTAGAGGTCGGCGGCGATGTTGAGGGAGTGTGGAGTGCATTCCGGGACGAGTTTATGGTGCTGCAGTCTGCTGCCATACCCTCAAAACCGGTCACCCCTGCTTCAACGCAGCCTAAGTGGTTCAATCGTGACATCGCTTCGGCTATCCGAAATAGGAAAGTAGCGTATAGGAGGGCGAAGGCCAATCGTTCCCATGAGAACACTGAAGCGTATGTCCGCCTGTAGGGAAGTGAAGGCGAAGGTTAGGCTAACGAAACGTAACGAAGAACTACGGGTGGCAAGCCTCTGTAAGGGGAACCCTAAGGAGTTCTTCAGTTATGTTAATAGTAGAAAGCCCATTAGAAGCATGATAGGTCCGTTAAAGGACCGAAACGGCGTTCTGCGGACCTCCGACGCGGACATCGCTAATGTGCTTAATGAGTACTTTGCGGGAGTATTCACCAGGGAGGACACCCGCTTCATCCCCGAGCCAGGCGTGAGGCACGAAGGTGCTGGCCTGGATAGTGTTCGATGTACCGCGACAGTCGTTGCCGATAGAATAGACAAACTGAGCGCGTTTAAGGCTCCTGGGCCAGACCAGTTTCTCCCCAGTGTTGCGGGAGGTGCGCGACCAGGTGGCTCCCCACCTGGCTACAGTCTTCAACAAATCGTTGGAGACGGGCCAGGTGTCTGGAGGGAAGCCAACGTGACCCCTATCTTTAAGAAAGGGGATCACGAAAGTCCAGGGAACTATCGTCCCATTAGTCTCACTTCAGTTGTAGGTAAATTATTAGAGGGGATAATAGCGGATAGGATCGTTGACCATTTGGATTCCTACAAGCTGCTTGGGGACTCCCAACATGGGTTTAGACGGCATAGGTCGTGTCTCACAAACTTGCTCGAGTTTTTTCACGTCATGTTGAGTGAGTATGATAAGAGTAGGGCGATTGATATACTTTATCTCGACTTTCAGAAAGCCTTTGATAAGGTACCTCACCACCGGCTAATGGCGAAAGTGCGCGCGCTGGGTATCGGTGAGAAAGTAGGTAGGTGGATTGAAAACTGGCTGAAGAATAGGCGGCAGAGGGTTGTAATTAAAGGGGCTAGTTCGGGTTGGGCCTCGGTCACTAGCGGGGTTCCTCAGGGTTTCGTTTTGGGGCCGCTGTTGTTTATCATTTACATAAATGATATAGACGGTGGCATCGTCAGTCGGATCGCCAAATTCGATGATGACACCAAGCTTGGGGCCAATGTTAGGACGCCGGAGGCGATCGAGCAACTGCGTGCGGACCTAGGTAGGATAGGAGAGTGGTCCGAAAAATGGCAAATGCCGTTTAACTTTGGTAAATGCAAGGTGATGCACATTGGCTACGCTAATCCCAAGTCGGACTACTCGATGTTGGGGAGTAATATCGAGGCGACTGATTTGGAAAAGGACTTGGGTGTGCTAATTAGCAGCAACCTTAAGTTACCAAACAGTGCGTAGAGGTGGAAAAGAAAGCCCAGAAGCTGTTGGGTTATATCAGGAGGCAATTTCAGCTTCGGAACAAGGAGATTGTGCTCTCTGTACAATTCCCTGGTTCGGCCGCACCTGGAGTATGCTGTGCAGTTCTGGTCGCCCACCCTCAGGAAAGATATTGAGAGGCTGGAGCGAGTGCAGGCGAGGGCCACAAAGTTAATCCATTCTGTTAGGCATATGGGCTACAATCGACGGTTACGCGCCCTGAACTTGTTTTCGCTGGAAACTCGGGAGGCTGCGCGGTCAACTGATCGAGGTTTTCAAGCTCTTACGCGGGTTCAACGATGTTGATTTTAGAAGCATGTTTAGTTTAAATGATAACCCAACTCGCAACAATGGTTGGAAGTTGGATTTGAAACGGTTTAGGACTAGTGTGTGGGGGAATTACTTTACGTATAAGATCTGTGACACGTGGAACAGGTTACCTTCAGAAGTTGTGAACAGTTCCTCTGTGGATCACTTCAAGAAAAGGTTAGACCAAATTTTGCACACTATTTGAGGGTGTAGAAAATTTTCCCTGACACCCGTTGCCATTGGTACCTCCTCGGTATGGGCCGCAAGGCCTTTTGAGGTACTTCTTTTCCTTGTAACGCCTTGTAACTCTCTCAGGGCCAGCTAAATTGAAAGCGGAATGCTTTAAATGTAAAGTTAATCATTGGTGCGTCGACTTCCCCGAAGGTAATATCAGCGACATCACATCCTTCAGTATATGTTTGTTTTGTAAACTTAGAGAAAACCACGAAAGGGCAGTTAAAGAGCTAAAGGAATTAGTAAAAAAGCTCGAAGCTCGGGTCGTAGCACTGGAAATCCAACCCAGTGGAAAAGATCAGACCGAAAACACATCAGCAGATTTAAATTGTAAGGTTAAACATCTAGAACAAAGCGTGGCTCGCTTGGAAAACACGGTGATTATTCCGGAAAGTAGAACGGAGGAACGAGAATTCCAATTGGTCAAAAATAAAAGACCTCCAAACCAAACCCTAAACACAAGGATTCGGAACCCATTACCGTAAATAATAAGTTTCACTTACTCGCCGACGAAGAGGATGAATCCTTTTTAATTGGGGATTCTATGGTAAAGAATGAAGGGGACTTTTTCGGAGCAAGACGCGTGACCAAGAGAAAACTCCGATGTTTTCCAGGTGCCACGAGCCAGATAACACTGCCCAACACCAATTTTGCTGATTTAATTCTAACACCTGTTTTTAAGTAACTTTGGTGTGCTGATTTAAAAAATCACCTTAGTTTTTGCCTATCACGTCAGGTTTTCGAGCAATCAAATACGGAGATATCGCATTTTGGCAGGGTTATGCCCAATTTTTTTCTTTTCAAAAAATAAGTTTTTACATACTCAGAATCAGCATGGAAAAGTAAACAATTGTGCAGGGAGTGAACTTTAATATACAATGGTAATATTGACACAAAGTGATTAAAAGTGTTTAAATAAGCAAAAAATGAATCCATGATCATGACGTCACGCTCACACCTGGGGAAATCACAGATACCCAAGATTTTAATATGTTGTACAGGACCTTTAGATTTAATGCACAGATTTGCGTATTCCACAGATAAAATTTTAACAGCAAAACAGCTGTTAACAGGTCTCAAAAATCATCAATTTGGATAAGTGCCCTTCATGGATCACCCAAAATAGGCATATTGCATTGCACATTGCACGAAAACCTGATGTGATGGACAAAATCTAAGGTGATTTTTCAAATCAGCACATCAATATTATCTAGAAACAGGTCTTAGAATTAAATCACCAGCAAAACCTTTTTTTGTTGGGCAGTGTAATTAATAGGGAATTAGTCAAAATTAATATCAAGAATAAGAGTTGCCCCATCATTGTACAATGTACATGTTTGTGGCAATGACGTTTTTCTGGGAGGGACAGGAGGGCAGACAGTCCATTGTAAAGGAGTTCAAGATCCTAACCGACAAGGTTAGGGATAGGACAGATATGGGTATGGTCGTAGGGATTCTCCCTCGAATGCGTGCTAGTGACTATACTCTAAGTAAAGCCATTAGCATAAATAAAAGAGTTAAACGCATGTGCGATGAAAAAGGCCTAAGTTTGTTGATTTTTGGCCTACATTCTACGGAAATGGGGAATACTTTGGTTCGGACGGGATACATTTTAATCAGAAGGGGAAAAAGAAGTTTGGTGATTTACTGAACATTAATTTGTATAATCTTTTTAAACTAGGACCCCCCAAACCAGCAACTGATCCTGCTCCCCCAACTGTTAAACCTACTCCACCAGCAGTCGGTCCTACTCTTCCAACAGCAGCTAGTCCCCCTCCAACAGCAGTTGGTTCAACTGCGTCGGGAAACGACTCAGGCCAGTTAGGAAAAATCACAATTTAAAATCTCTCAAAACTGTGCTCTTCAATGCTAGGTCAATTAGAAACAAACTAATGGAATTTATAGCGCTAGTCAAAACTGAGAACTTGATATCATAAGAATAACGGAATCCTGGATTCATTCTGAAACAAGGGATTTTGTAGAATTTGAAATGGTAGGTTACAAAATGTTTCACAAAGATAGGAACGGAAGGGAAGGCGGCATGACTCCAGATTTGAAAAAATTTACTGGAGCACAGCTCTGAATTTACTTTTTTTTCCCTTACACCACTAGATAGGTTAATGATAGTAAACTCTTGAATTGACGACATACCAATTACAAATTGTTTTAGCTAAACATAATAATACAATAATGTACAGTTTATAACTCACCTTAAGTTTATTTATTCGTTGCAGCAGCAACAGTGGACGATGTTAGATCTTGCATGTAGGCATTTGTTGTGAATTTACCGCCATGTATGCTTGGCCACTGATCAATGGCTTTCTGTGTGATCATTACAGCAGATCTAGTGCCTGGAGCTGGACCCTCCTTCACAATTCTGCACAGCTTAGTCAAATGAGATGGCTTAACGGATCCTTTGTGTTCAACAATGTAACCAAGAATGGAGAATGTCCCTTCAGCTGGTGCTTCACTCCAGGCAGTTGATCCATCTTTATCAAAATGCTTTAATCTCTCTGTGATTCCTTTCCACAGCTGTTCTATATATTCTGTCAGCCAATTTATCACTGAGTCTTTTGTAAAACTACTTTCAGATCTGGTTCTGGATGGTCTAGCAACTTCAGCAACCTGGTAGTAATCAGAACGTTTCTTGATGTATTTGTAAACTTCATTTAGGATGTAATCCTCAGCTGTTAGTTCCTTTTGCTGCCCTGTGGTATCGTGCTTAAATTCAGAAACTACATCATTTGCATTTCCTCCATTAGCTAATTTGGAAATTGTTTCCATCACTCTTAACATAACAGTTTTCCCTCCTTCTTTATAAAATATATTTTCTACAAATTCTGCACTAACTGTGGTTTTTTGAGCTACTTGCAACATAATCTTTGTTACATAGGAAATCAATACATAGAACTTGGCACTAATTTCTTTCTCTTGTGGATGATAAAAAAAAACCACAATTTTCCACAAATCTGTCAAATTGATCAAATTCGTAATTAACCATGCGAGTATCAGATTTGAGTTTTGGTCTCTTAAAACCAATGATATTGTCAAGAACCATATTGGTATAGTCAAGGCCTGATCTCAGATTTGAAGAGTGATTCTGAATAAAGTCTAAAAGCTCACTTAGTTTACAAATTTTCTTCAATGCATCAACGTGGGCTCTGTTCACAAGATGCATTAAGTCCCATCGAAATTTGAAATTTTCTCCAAACAACTTTTTCATTTCGTTTTTAAATGGCTCGTTGTCCTTACAAAAAGCCCCATCTCCAACCATTCCAGATACGTTGGATTTAATTGCTTCTTCAGATAGTTTCAAGTGATTAGGAGACTTCAACACATCAAAAATTTCATTGGCCAAATAAACTCCTGATTTGCTGCGTACTAAATTTATCCCAGCAAGTTTTACAGTCTTATCTTCTTCACTCATAACTAATACAACTAGCATGCTTAATCCCAAAATTGTTCCAATGTCAGCTGTTATTGTTACTGAAGTTTGTTCTAAGAACCACTTTACAGTTTGTTCTTTAAGTTGATTATCTAATAGCTCACAAATTGTCTCGCACGCATGTGTGCTATGATTCAAATTTCCAACCTCACAACCTGACCTATGTAATACAGCTAGAAGTACTGGATATAGAGCCCATGCAGTGTTTGTTTTCATTATGTAGTATAAGATGTTGCCACATAAGTCTTCTATGCGTTTAGTAGTGTTCCGAGAAGATGTTTTCATCACTTCATAAACAGCAGCTCTTTGATGATGCTGAAGTTTAATTAAATGTCTCTTCAGGTGGGTTTTCAGATTTCTAAACCATCTCTCTTGATTTTCTCCTTGTTTGCATACATAGGTTAAATCTTTAACATTGAAGTAACCTTTTATGTTAGAATGTTTGTCTGAAGCACATGCTTTGGGGTCTGTGCAAGCTATGCAATATAATGTAAACATTTTATCATCAGAAGCATCATCAATATCTTCTTGATTATCATCATCTTCATCCTCAACAGCTATATCTACATCAGGCATATTAGTGTCACTATTTGCAATGTTTTCCATTATATCACTTGGTACTGAAAATGAATCATCAGCATGCCCTAGATCCTTCTTTTCCACCAATTTGAATGTAGATTTGATCAAATCATTGTTCAGGATTTCTTGTATTGATTTACACTTGCTTAAATGGGCTATGGAAATGTCAAATTTGTTGCTTTTTGCTTTATTAGATTTGGATGCAACACTTGAACTTGAAGGCATATTTTGACTCTTCTCTTTATTAACCACAACAGCTTGGTGAGTTTCTTTTGTTAGGCGCAAAATTGCATTCAATGTCTTCTGGATTTGGGAATTTTCAAATTCCTCTAAAGCAGTTTTGTTAGTCTGATGCGCAGATTCCTCACTTACCTTTTGTTTCTTAGGTGGAGGAGAAGCACTTTCTTCAGTCTGTGAAACATCTAGTGAAAAAGTTTCATTTTCTAGATTAGCAGTTGATGAAGTTGGTTCATTTTTCTGAGGTCTAGCACTAGCACATTTTGTGAACAAACTAAATGACTGCTTTGCCGTATCTCTGCTGCACTTCATCCTGGTATTTCTTTACTGCAATATCTAAGCTGTGGGCCCAAACTCTGGGACCTCTTGTATTGTAACAGATATTTTTTTTGGAATTAAAATGTTCCTCCCAGTTTTGCTTCTTTGAATATTTGTTCTTGCATTGACCACAAAAGTAACCCCTTTTAACACCCTCACTTTTCTCTCCAACTTCATCAATATTAGGATCCATTATTGATTATTGACTACCTGAAAAAATACAAAATAAGTAAAAGTTAGTAAATATAGTATGGTAAAAGTGAGTAAAAGTAAGTAAATATAGTACAATGAAAGTAAGTAAAAGTAAGTGCTTTAAACTTAGTAAAAGTAAGGAAGAGTAAGTAAAAGTAGGTAAGTTAAAGTAAGTAAAAGTAAGTTTAAACTTAACTAAACTTTTCAATTCTAGAGTCATGGTGGATTACTTAAAACCGCACAAGTAATTATCTGGCCAATTTATCAAACCTGGCCGAGATCAATGGAACATAGTCCAATCCTGATAATTTTATATTAAAAAAATATACGTTTTAATAAAATTTTAATTATCAAAACATTGAAGCTTAACAAAAAATAAAAATAATTGTTAAATATGGAATTACCAACTAAACTTATAATAACTAAATTTGTAATTTAAAAATATTGGTTTGTACAAGAACGTATACGCAAAAAAATTGCATAACGTCTAGCGGATGAACAAAACCCAAACCCAAATTTACTTTTTCTCATGGTCAAATTTACTGGAGCAATGCTCCCAAGATCCCAGGAATCTGGAGTCATGGAAGGCGGTGGTGTACTGTACTTTTGTATGCTCGGGAATTCCTGCACCCGGTAAACAGTAATATCGTATCTGCTCATGAAATGTTAGGAATTGATCTAAAGCTAAATAATAAAGTAGTGCATCTACTTCTAGTATATAGGCCCCCTCACTACCCCGTTGATAAGGATATAAACTTGTATAACCAATTAAGCAGAATAGTGAATAATAAGATCAGTTTGATTTTTGGTGATTTTAATTGTGGTAATATAAATTGTGAAAACAAAACAGCTGATGCTGAGGGCTCAAAACTGTTGGAATTTGCAGATGATAATTTATTAAGTCAATGGGTTGACGGTCCTACAAGGGGTAATAATAAACTAGACCTCATATTCACGAACGAAGATAACCTAGTCTCTAACCTAACTATTGGTGAAAATTTAGGTAACAGCGATCATAATTTGATTAGGTTTGACCTCAGGGTTCCAGTTAATACACGCGAAAAGACTCGATTTCTCAGAGCAAATTTTGAAAGCTTCCATAGTAGTTTAGACACACTTGAAGTTCTAATAAATGAGGATGTCAGTGTCACCTGGAGCTCATACAGGGATCAATTTAGAATATTACAGAACACTTATACCCACTAAAATAGTTTCCTTGTCAACAAAGTCGCCGAAATGGTTTAACAACGAAATTAGCAGTGTTATTACGGGAAGAAATAGAGCCTACAAACCAGTGGTGGGCACGGTACCAAAATTTGGGGGTGCGTTACGCGGTACTGCGGTACCTCAGCATGCCCAGTGCGTTACGCGGCACTGCGGTACTTTTTCAGGTCCCCCTGGTGCGTTCCGCGGTACTGCGGTACTGCACACAAGAACAACACAAGTAATAGCACATATTTTCAGAAATTGCATATCGGCGATTTCGCACCTGAACTTTCTGCCATAATGGCTAAAAATCGATCTTTGTCACAGAAATGTAACACACGTGCAACCGGCTCAAAAGCAAGCACTGCACTGAGGCGTTGTGATAGGATGGCAACGTAACATGTTCTGAACGAAAACTTAACGTGTCTAGAGTTAGGCTGATGCAACACACGCAGCATTCGTCTTACTGTACTCCTGTAATAAGGTTTACTTCAAAAAAAGTGTTAATTTTTTGAAAAGTCGTGTTTGTCGGTACCGCGGAAAGTACCGCGGGAAATTTGAATGCGGTAGCGGTACTGCTGTACTTTCAGCGATCCTTTGCGGTACTGCGTTATGCGGTACCGGTTTGGTAGTGCGGTAGTACCGCAGTACCGCAAAAAATACCGCAAGTGCCCAGCTTTGCGTACAAACTACTTAAGTCGAATTTCAACCAGACTAATTCAGAAAACTATATAAACCTACGTAGGAGGGTTAAGTCCTTAATTAGATCAGCCAAACGTGATGAAGAAGCTAGAGTTGCCTCACTCTGTAAAGTTAACCCTAAAGAATTTTTTGCCCATGTTAATAGCACAAAGCCAATTAAAAATTCTGCAGGCCCCCTAAAAGACAGAAATGGCGTACTGAAATTCGGTGATAAAGATATAGCTAATATGTTAAACGAGTTCTTCGTTACAGTCTTCACGGAGGAAGACACAATAGAAGTGCCAAGTCCTCGGATTACATATGACGGTGACCAGCCCGTAGAGACCATAAGTTTTACGAGAAATGAGGTACAGCAATTAATTGATAAGATCAGGGGTGGGGAACCTGCGGCCTTTTGGGGTACTAGTTGCGGCCTTCTGCCTATTTGACATTCAGAATTCATACCGTACGATAATGGACAGCAACTGATACCCCTTTAGGGCTTTAGGCTATTTCATTAGATCATGGTTTCAGCTTCACTGCTTCTTACACATACAAGCCTTCTTTATGGCTTGAACAATAGGAAATATGGCAACGTTGCCAGTTAAAACTGGCAGAGTTGCCTTACGGCTTACGCCCTTACCTATCGACGATCAACTCGACTGGCTGAGTTACTGACGATTCTCCGTTAGTGACACGCACGCTTGTTTCCTTTAAAGCTGTAAATCTTTGATCAATTCGTGTACCATTTTTATTTAAAAATCTTCTGGTACCCCAATCATGTCAAAAACTGTGAAAAGAAAATTAAAGGAAGAGAACAGAATATTCCATGAAGAATGGGAATTGCAGTATTTCATAGTTGTTGAGAAAGATAAAATGATGTGTTTGCTCTGCAACGCCATAATTGCAACAGTGAAGAAACACAATGCATATAAGCATTATGCAACTCATAAGAACCACAAGTATGCTATATTGGAAGAAGAACCCCGAAAGTTTGCACTTACGAAGATGAAACTTCAAAAGCAGCAACAACAGCAAGTATTTAAAACGATGTCAGGCGTAGGGACTGAAATCACTGAAGCAACTTATAAAGGAGCATATACTGTATATGTGGAAAAAGAGGTAAGCCATATAGTGATGTGGAAATCATAAAAGAGTGCATTGTTGAAGTTGTAGCCCCTTTAGATTCAGACAAGGTTAACAAATACAAACAACTACCTCTTTCAAGAAGGACCATAACTGATCGGCAACATGAATTAGCAGCCCTCAATGCAACTGAACAACTTCATACAATATGCCAAAGCGAAAATACTTATTTTCGATTACCTTGGATGAGTCCACTGATATTACTGACTCAGCGCAAGTGTCACTTTTTATTCGTGTTATAACTGCAGATTTTCAATGCTACGAGGAGTTACTGGCTTTGGGTACTCTTACGGGGAAGACACGTGGAATTGACGTCTTGTCTCTCTTCAAAGAAAAATGCCGTGAAGCGAAACTGAATTTATGTAATTTAGTAAGTGTATGCACAGATAGTGCACCTTCCATGAGAGGAAAATGTGCAGGATTTGTTGCGTTACTACAAAAAGAACTGCCAAATCCAGATAGCTTGATTTCCTTTCACTGTATTTTGCATCAACAGAATCTCTGTGCCAAATCTACTGTTTTAAGTGACATATTAAGTAAAGTTATACGTATTGTGAACTACATTAGAGCGAATGCATCACGACATCGCCAGTTTCGCAATATGCTTATGCTTGATGATGAAACATTCAGTGTGGATCTTCCGTATCATTCTAAAGTGCGCTGGTTGTCACAAGGGCAAGTCTTTGAAAAACTTTTGTCTTTGCGAAAACAAATCACAAGATTTTCTGAGGAACTCAATGAACCATGTGAATTGTCAAAAAAGGATTTCTGCAGAAATGCTGCATTTGTGTGTGACGTAATGTCAAGCAAAATTACCTGAATATTTCTTTGCAAGGTAAAACTAAATCCATATATGAAATGTGGCAAAAAATCCAGGCTTTTCGGAGGAAGCTGCGCTTTTTCAAAACTATCCTTACCCGATCGGAACTTTCAGCTGAACACTTCCCTGAACTGGCAAAGGTAATTGAAGAAGAAGATACAAGCAAATCATTAAGGGAATGCGATGTGAAAGAATACACAGCTGTCCTAGACTCCCTGATTGAAGAATACGATGAAAGATTTGAAGATTTTGAGAAACATGACTTCACACTGAAACTAGCTTTCCAACCACACCTGGTTGGCGTCTCCAAAGCACCTGAAGATTTACAGATGGAGTTACTGACGATTCTCCGTTAGTGACACGCACGCTTGTTTCCTTTAAAGCTGTAAATCTTTGATCAATTCGTGTACCATTTTTATTTAAAAATCTTCTGGTACCCCAATCATGTCAAAAACTGTGAAAAGAAAATTAAAGGAAGAGAACAGAATATTCCATGAAGAATGGGAATTGCAGTATTTCATAGTTGTTGAGAAAGATAAAATGATGTGTTTGCTCTGCAACGCCATAATTGCAACAGTGAAGAAACACAATGCATATAAGCATTATGCAACTCATAAGAACCACAAGTATGCTATATTGGAAGAAGAACCCCGAAAGTTTGCACTTACGAAGATGAAACTTCAAAAGCAGCAACAACAGCAAGTATTTAAAACGATGTCAGGCGTAGGGACTGAAATCACTGAAGCAACTTATAAAGGAGCATATACTGTATATGTGGAAAAAGAGGTAAGCCATATAGTGATGTGGAAATCATAAAAGAGTGCATTGTTGAAGTTGTAGCCCCTTTAGATTCAGACAAGGTTAACAAATACAAACAACTACCTCTTTCAAGAAGGACCATAACTGATCGGCAACATGAATTAGCAGCCCTCAATGCAACTGAACAACTTCATACAATATGCCAAAGCGAAAATACTTATTTTCGATTACCTTGGATGAGTCCACTGATATTACTGACTCAGCGCAAGTGTCACTTTTTATTCGTGTTATAACTGCAGATTTTCAATGCTACGAGGAGTTACTGGCTTTGGGTACTCTTACGGGGAAGACACGTGGAATTGACGTCTTGTCTCTCTTCAAAGAAAAATGCCGTGAAGCGAAACTGAATTTATGTAATTTAGTAAGTGTATGCACAGATAGTGCACCTTCCATGAGAGGAAAATGTGCAGGATTTGTTGCGTTACTACAAAAAGAACTGCCAAATCCAGATAGCTTGATTTCCTTTCACTGTATTTTGCATCAACAGAATCTCTGTGCCAAATCTACTGTTTTAAGTGACATATTAAGTAAAGTTATACGTATTGTGAACTACATTAGAGCGAATGCATCACGACATCGCCAGTTTCGCAATATGCTTATGCTTGATGATGAAACATTCAGTGTGGATCTTCCGTATCATTCTAAAGTGCGCTGGTTGTCACAAGGGCAAGTCTTTGAAAAACTTTTGTCTTTGCGAAAACAAATCACAAGATTTTCTGAGGAACTCAATGAACCATGTGAATTGTCAAAAAAGGATTTCTGCAGAAATGCTGCATTTGTGTGTGACGTAATGTCAAGCAAAATTACCTGAATATTTCTTTGCAAGGTAAAACTAAATCCATATATGAAATGTGGCAAAAAATCCAGGCTTTTCGGAGGAAGCTGCGCTTTTTCAAAACTATCCTTACCCGATCGGAACTTTCAGCTGAACACTTCCCTGAACTGGCAAAGGTAATTGAAGAAGAAGATACAAGCAAATCATTAAGGGAATGCGATGTGAAAGAATACACAGCTGTCCTAGACTCCCTGATTGAAGAATACGATGAAAGATTTGAAGATTTTGAGAAACATGACTTCACACTGAAACTAGCTTTCCAACCACACCTGGTTGGCGTCTCCAAAGCACCTGAAGATTTACAGATGGAGTTGATTGAGCTATTAGAAGATAATATCCTTAAGTCTCTATTTGATACTAAGAAGGATCCTGTTGAAATATGGAAAAATGGCATTGAATACCCAAGTCTGCGCCAACATGCTCGTCGAATGTTGCCTTCTTTCGGCACAACCTACTGTTGTGTATCAACGTTTTCATATGTGACTCAAATCAAAACGCGCTTGAGATCTCAGATGACGAATATTCACCTGGAGGACCAACTAAAACTACGGTCAACGATATTGGAACCAAATGTACGACTCCTGTCCCGCAATAAGCAGTCACAAAAAAGTCATTAAATGGTTTATCACTTTTTCACTTAATATTAACATCATTTCACTTAATATCATTTTTCACTTAATATTAGTTATATTGTTAATTATTCCCCACAAAAATAAATGTGCACTTGCTGAATTTTTTATTTATTATAAAAGCCCTCACGTATTATCAAGTTTGATTTAAAATTAATAAATATGTAGATTGTAGACTAAAATATGACATTTTGTTGTACTGTATATGTTAAATTCTCAGCATGCGGCCTAATAGGGTCTTGGTTAAATGAAATGCGGCCTTCCAATGAAAAAAGGTTCCCCACCCCTGAATAAGATGAACAAATACAAATCACCTGGCCCCGACTTATTTCTTCCAAGGGTATTAAAAGAGGTTAGCCACAATGTTGTTGACGACTTAGTAACCATATTCAAACAATCAATCGAGTTAGGGAAAGTTCCAACCGACTGGACGTTAGCAAATGTAACACCAATCTTTAAAAAGGGTGATAGGGAAAATCCTTGTAATTACCGCCCGATCAGTTTAACATCAGTTGTCGGCAAACTGTTGGAATCCATCATTACAAAACGTATTGTGTATCACCTTGAATCTAACAATCTAATTTTTTATTCTCAACATGGATTTAGGCGACATAGATCCTGTCTGACAAACCTGTTAGAGTTTTTCCATAATATGCATACACTGTACGATGCAAGTAGGGCAATAGATATAGTGTATCTCGACTTTCAAAAAGCCTTTGACAAAGTCCCTCACGCTAGATTGATAGCTAAAGTCAAAGGACTAGGAATCACCAGGCTCGTTTCCAACTGGATTGAGGATTGGTTAAAAGATAGAAAGCAGAGAGTGGTAATAAATGGAGTGGCTTCGGAGTGGGCGCCCGTCACCAGTGGTGTCCCACAGGGTTCCGTTCTGGGTCCGTTACTTTTTATCATCTATATTAACGATATAGACGTCGGGCTTCTAAGTACAATCTCGAAATTTGCAGACGATACGAAATTAGGAAGTAGTGTAGGTACTGAGGAGGGCGTAAGAACGCTTCAGAACGATCTTGACAGGTTGGGCGAATGGTCTGCTACTTGGCAGATGCCATTCAACTTGGACAAATGTAAGGTAATGCACATAGGTTATAAAAACCCGAAGACCGATTATTCTCTCTTGGGAAGGAACTTGACTGAGACCGATCTAGAGAAAGACTTAGGTGTCTATATCAGCAACGATCTGAAACCGTCGAAGCACTGTGCAGAATTCGAAGAGAGGGCCTTAAAAATATTAGGTTATATTAAAAGACAGTTCCAGTTTCGGAACAAGGAGACTGTAATGTCTCTTTATAATTCACTAGTCAGACCTCAACTGGAATACTGTGCGCAATTTTGGTCTCCATCCCTCAGGAAGGACATAGAAAGGTTAGAAAGAGTACAAGCAAGGGCTACAAAATTGATCCCTTCAATGAGAATGCAAAGCTACCAACGGAGATTGGAGCGGCTAAATCTGTTTACCTTAGAGACGAGGAGGTTGCGGGGTCAGCTTATTTAAGTCTTCAAGATGCTCAATGGAATATACAGGGTAGATTACAGAAACTTATTCTCATTAATGCCAATCCGACAAGAATTAATGGGTTTAAACTGGAACTAAAGACATTTAGGACCTCTGTCTGCGGGAATTTCTTTTCCTATAAAATAGTTAATATCTGGAACCAACTTCCCTCAGAGGTTGTTTCCAGTCAAAGTGTAAATGTGTTTAAAAATAGGCTAGACAAAGTACTGAATACTCTCATAGTTTAAGACTAAAACATAACAACTCTGCAGGAGTTCGCTTGCACAGTGTCTTTGTGAGCATGCTAAATATAGAGCTATTTATATATTCTCCACTTTCCTGTAAAATTTCCTTGGCTACTTTTCCAGGGTCAAGGTATTTTCTTCAACCTTTTTCCGTACCTGCCTCTGGCAGGGAGGGAGCGGAAGGTGGGGAGAGAGCCTTCTACTTTTCTATCCAGCTTTCTACTACTGCTAGGATAGTTGAAAGAAAAATAAACTTGTTTAATAATAACAGGAACCTCCCAGAGTGGACCGGAAGGTCTTTGAGGCTCTCTCTCTCTCTCTCTCTCTCTCTCTCAATAAAAACTCAAGGGTACAACTTCACTTTACACAGAGCAATCATATGATATGAAAACCCACCATGCAGTCAGACCTCTAACTGCTTTTAAATCACGCACAACCCTAACATTCTCCTCTGAAAGCATGAAATCGGTCATACTTAATTTTTGTCTCATTTCACTCATTCTGTACGACGCATACATACAGTATGTACACGTGTTTAAAGAAAGAATTACCCCCCAACACAAGCCATTTTTAGCCCACAATTCTTTCAATCTTTCACCATTTCCATTTTCGCCTGGTATTCCAAATGACCCTAACACTTCACTTTCCGGCCCTAATTCAGCTTATCCACTCACATCTCCTATCACTTCTGCTTTATACACACCTTCCACCTGTCCATTTGCATTTCCACTTCGTCTGCTGCGTTCTTACACGGAACACACACAATAAAAACAAACTTTCCTTTCGCTTTCTTACTCTGAACTTTAGGCCAACATACAGACCTCTAAAACTCATTAATGTATACTCGTACTTTTCCTCTTTCATCAACAATGCAACTGCTCCTCTCCTGTGTTCCTTCTCACCTACACCATCTCTTATTCTTTTCACTCAACATCATTGAAACTCCACATTTCTTTTCACTTCGCTTCACACAACCAATTAGATGAAACTCGCTACATTTCAAACGCTTCACCACTCCTTCCCTTTCCCTCTTCACCTATATTTCTCTCATCCACACACCAGAGTGTGCCTTTGTTTTCTTGCGGGACCGATCGCGGGTTAATTGCCCCCCCCCCCCTCCCCAACTCCGATGCTCCTGGAAAGACTGGTGGGAAATAATTGCTGACGGTGGATTCCCAGTAAGACGCTGGGCTGCTGGTGGGGCGTGGTTGGGATTCCACGTTAAACTGTATGTAGGTTTAAGGTGGAGTGAAAAGCTTGAAGAACTTCGTCAGAATGAACAATTCGGACGGAAGCAAAACCAAAGGTGTGTGTGTGTGTGTGTGTGTGTGTGTGTAGCTGATATTCACATTAAACGCGTGAACTTTTTTACATTGGAATAACCTGCAGGAAAAAGTAAAACATCCACTCCGAGTACTTTTGAGTTTCCCTGAAGAGGAGTTGAAATAAACTCGAAAGCACTCGGAATGAATGTTTCATTTCTTCCTGCGGGTTATTTCAAATCATCATATATTAAGACCAGGATTTTCTTCAAAAGTACAGGGAAATACAAAAATTATAAGAGATATCGGAAAATATCATACAAGTACACTTCGCGCCTTCAAAAACCCAAAACAGTAGCAAAGGTGGTGGCGGCAGCGGCAACAACAACAACAACAACAACCGTAAGCAGATAAGAGAAAACATGGAGAAAATGTATGCCAAAACATGAAGAGTAAAAGCAACGAACAAACATTTCTGTGTCACTTTGGCATTTCACTTATTTTTAAGCGCCATTTTGACAAATTTAGGAGGAAGCAAAAATCATTTACTCGACAAATACGAATGAAAACGCTATCTATCTATCTACAGGGTGGGCCGACAAGTCGATACCAAAAGGGAATTACATCAATTAAGTAATTACATTAACGTGCTTTGAAGCAAATGGAAAATTTTGAACATTTATGATGGGGTTCCAGAATTTTTTTTATTATTTTTCATCGGGTTACGAGTTTCAGTGTAATTCCCTTTGGATTGCGACTTCTCGGATAACCCTGTAGAAGAAATATTGTCTGCACTAAGTATAAAGATTAAACTAATTATATATAAAATAAACAAGTTTATAGGACATGCAAATAGAAAGATATATATATACGAGGGTAATTCAATAAGTATCCGCACTTTTTATTTTCACATCTGATAGATTATAAACATCACTTCTCAGCATAGTCTCCCTGGTTCTCAATACACTTAGTCCAGCGATCTACGAGCTTCCTAATGCCATTACAAAAGAATGTTTTTGGCTGTGTGCGTAGCCAGTCATGCACCGTCTCCTTCAGGTCATCATCGCCTTGGAATCGTTGACCTCTCAAAGCGTTTTTTAGTGGTCCAAACAGGTAAAAATCCGAAGGTGCCAGGTTTGGACTGTAGGCTGGATAGTCGAGAACTTCAAAATTTAAGTTCTTGAAGGCATTTTCTAGTCTGTGCAGCGGTATGAGGGCGCGCATTGTCGTGTAACAGAATAACACCTTCCAACAATCTCCCTCTGTGTTTTGTGCGAATTGCTTGCTCTCTCATTCCGAAGCATGTCAAAATACGATGCACTCGTTACTGTAGTTCCACGCTCTAGATCAGTGGTTCCCAACCTTTTCACCACAAAGGACCCCTTTTATTTTTATTTTTTTCCCACGGACCCCATGTTTTTGAAAGATTCCGTCTACCAAACAAACTGTTTTTATTAACTAATATTAACTCGTTTTCCCATTTTTCACTATCAAATAAAGGACATATAAGAGAGTATGCAATTAAAATAAAGCGTATTAAAAAAAGTAATAATAATTCCAGCCAAGAGTAAGGAAACGAAATTTTAGCCTAAGCACCCTTATCGTGGGTAAATGTACGATTTCCATTGGAGCCTCTCGAAATATTGAAAGCTCACGGACCCCCAGTACTACCTTCGCGGACCCCTAGGGGTCCGGGGACCCCAGGTTGGGAACCACTGCTCTAGATAATGTTCGAGGATAGGACTGTTAGCATAACTTTACCTGCTGACGGCTGCGCTTTGAACTTCCTTGCAACTGGAAATGTTGGATGCTTCCATTGCATGCTCTGTGACAGAAGAGCACAAGCGTAATCGTATGGACGTCTGCTCTCGTTTTTTGGCGCGGTATCATAATGAAGGTGAAAACTTTTTGGAGCGCATTATCACTGGAGACGAAACCTGGACCCATCACTATGAACCAGAAAGCAAACGACAGAGCATGCAATGGAAGCATCCAACATCTCCCGTTGCAAGGAAGTTCAAGCAGGTAAAGTTATGCTAACACTGTTTTGGGATACACGAGGCGCTATCCTTGAACATTATCTAGAGCGTGGAATTACAGTAACAAGTGCATCGTATTCTGACATGCTTCGGAATGAGTTAAAGCAAGCAATTCGCACAAAACGGAGAGGGAGATTGTCGGAAGGTGTTATTCTGTTACACGACAATGCGCGCCCTCATACCGCTGCACAGACTAGAAAATGCCTTCAAGAACTTAAATTTTGAAGTTCTCGACCATCCAGCCTACAGTCCAAGCCGAGCACCTTCGGATTTTTACCTGTTTGGACCACTAAAAGACGCTTTGAGAGGTCAGCTATTCCAAGGCGATGATGACCTGAAGAAGACGGTGCATGACTGGCTACGCACACAGCCAAAAACATTCTTTTGTGATGGCATTAGGAAGCTTGTAGATCGCTGGATTAAGTGCATTGAGAAACAGGGAGACTATGTTGAGAAGTGATGTGTTTATAATCTATCAGATGTGAAAATAAAATTGTGAAAATAAAAAGTGCGGATACTTATTGAATTACCCTCGTATATTACACACACACACCTTTGGTTAGCAGCCCAGCGTCTTAACCACTAGGCCACCCAGGGTACCCACTTACCTACCAACCACATTATTGTGTGGAAGAATGAACAGCTGGGTTTTGCTGCGCGCCGGCTGCCGTCACTGGGCCTTGAACACGGGGCCGATGGATTCGTAGTCAACGACGCTAACCACTACACCACCGAGGCGCCTATATATATATATATATATATATATATACAGGGTGTCCCATAAGTCCGGTCTCATAGGAAAATTTATTTTAAATTAAATTTACAAAAGTAATACATCAGAACTTAAATGTTCAAAGTGGTCTTGTTTTGGGACCTTTTTTTTGTTGCAGGTAGAATAACACGCAGTGGCTAATATGGGAGAGAGTTACACTCGGGAGGAAAAGGCGGAGATTTCTGATGTATTACTTTTGTAAATTTAATTTTAAAAAAATTTCCCTATAAAACCGAACGTATGGGACACCCTGTATGTAACCTTTCAGAAAAGTACATATACGCGCGCGCATATATACACACACATTTTAAAAACAAATTTAAAGTAGATATTTTATCGTTAATGTCAAAATTTAGGTAGAAATTAATTACTCCTTTTTAGAAATATGAAAATCTGCAATTAATTTTTTTTTAAATATTCAGAACCAACAATTGTCAGTACAGGGTGTCCCATAAAGTCCTTTTATCCCTGAACTTTTTTTCTACTAGAATAGGGAGGGTAAAGGGACACCCAGTGAATGAATTCAGTCAGTGTTATAGCAAACTGTGTGTATATATATAGAAAATATACAATAACGGGATAAATAGAAAATAATATACAATAGAGAATATAGAAAATAATATAGAAAATATAAAAATATAACAAGGAATCACGGTTTTCACATTCCTTTCATGAATGTGATGAGATTAAAAAGACTAAAACATTCAGGTCTACACTGTACCAAATAATAATTACTTTAAAAAAAAAATCAGGTCAGCCATATTCATTTTTATATCCTCTGTCGTTCGTTCCGGGCGGGGGGCCTTACATTACTTATACCCAGTCATCAAATTGGGTAGCTTCATTTGTTGGATGGGTTGCCATGGGTTATGGAACCGGTTTATTTATTTTATTTAATATCTTTTGGTTAAAAAGTTTGCTTACACGCGAGTCCAAGGGGGGGAAATACGCATGAAGAAATAATTAAAACAGCCACGCGTGTACAGTCGATTAAAAAAAATCCTGTTCTGTAACGCCACGTTTCTTACCACAAACAGAAATTAGAAACGCGGTACTGCAAATATAAGAAAACTGTTTTAAAAGAGAGATCTGACCTATTCATTGTATTTAGAGTTTCAAATACCAACTAATATACAATTCAGACACGCGTCCCGGCAACCTCTCATTACGTTCCCAACTTGACGAATTTCTCGGACTTAAAAAAATAAAAAATATCGAACGCCAACCTTAGTCTGACCTTTTGCTGTAAGTCATATTTAAAAAGTTATGCGAGAAGAGACGATATTTTAAAAGTAAAAATTGACGACAATGTTGATATATTTATTTATTTTTTCTTATTTGTGTTTTGAATTTTAACGCGGATGGTCGACCATATTGTTTTTTGTTTTTTTTTGCATTTAGTCCATTCTCACGCGCGACTATAAGCTGAGGCTACAGTCATTACGTATCGCTGTTGTTCCAATTAATTTCCTCCCACTCCCTCCAAAAATTGAATATTTTAATGAGACATTTTTTAATTTATAATCTGTTAATGTCCTCTTAAACCATTAAACTGCGGTATTGGGATAATAGGCCAATGATTCACACCAATTAAGGGATGCGAGAGGGAGAGGAAAATTATTTTTTTTTACCTATAAATAATTTTTTGTTTATTTAATATTCTAAGGGATAGGGCGTGCAAATACATGTTCATTTAATCTATCGCTTCAGACAGACAGGAACATATAATAAAGAACCTTTATTAATATATATCGCAGCGGAGCCTATACATGGGTCAATGAACACTATTCATAATTGCCTACTGTACACCTTGCATTCTTACAAAGCTAAACCGAGCTCTGGCACTACTCAAAACCCTCCTCGAGAGCTCTTACAAAACGCGTATCAGCATCTTGGAGTGGTTAGAAATAAGATGTAACCACCATAACAGTTTATCTCATTTGTCGGTTGAAAATACTTCTCCCCGTCTCTCTCTCTCTCTTTTGTGTTTGTCAGTGCTTCTCTCTGTCATATATATATATATATATATATATTACACACACACACACAGACCGTGCATGGAACAAGGAACTCTTCTGGGAAAATTAAATTCAATATAATCCGAATAAGTAATGGTAAATGACGATAATGTTAGCCCGACGTGGGCAATGGGTCACTCGCAAAGAGGCCCCAAAATATATCTTCCCTCACCAGCTATTTCCCAAGCAGATAGGACCCAGCTTTGGGACAGGATCTACGGTTTAAAGCATCCTACCCCCACTATATTTAGAACCTCAATATAAGCAAGAAACTCGTTGCATTCACGTCGGATTGAATACATCAAACAAAAAGGGGTAACTATTGTACTTTTAGTTAAAAACCAAAATTTAAACCTCAAATGGCAAAATTAAGCGTCCACTTTTCAAGGCACTTAACATGTCCCTTTCATGATGGGATTGAACTCAGAATGGTCCCCTGAGATCTTTTATGTTACATGTTATGTGGACGCTCAATTTTGCCAGTTGAGGTTTAAGTTTTGGTTTTTAGCTAAAAATATAATAGTTACCCCTTTTTGTTTGATGTATTCAATCCGACGTGAATGCAACGAGTTTCTTGCTTATATTGAGGTTCTAAATATAGTGGGGGTAGGATGCTTTAAACCGTAAATCCTGTCCCAAAGCTGGATCTTATCTGTTTGGCAGATAGCTGGTGAGGGAAGCTAGTATATTTTTTGGACCTCTTTGAGAGTGACCCGTTGCCCACGTCGGGCTAACATCATGAAAAAGAAAAACTATAGTGTTTGTCATTTACCATTACTTTTTCGGACTATAGTGGATTTAATTTTCCCAGAAGAGTTCCTTGTTCCATGCAAGGTCTGTGTGTAACATAAAAGATCTCAGGGGACCATTCTAAGTTCAATCCCATATATCTATATTAGTGGTGGACCGGATATCCGCATAATTTTTAACATCCGCATCCGCACTTCTGACTGCGGATGTTATGCGGATATTACCTCTAATAAATTATGCAATTTACATTTAAATTAGCTTATAAGGCCCAGTCATGCACATTTCATGTAAAGTATTAATTATTAATGAACAAACAAATATATAAACCTCAACATATAAATACCTGGTAACACAGAAAATTGAATGAAACTGGTTTCATTGAATTTTCTGTGGCTGAAACTCTTGAGAAAGTTATTTTTATCATAATGAAAACATTAATATTAATTTTAATTCTTATGCATTGCCTGCTATAATAGTAATATCATGAAATTTGAAAAATTGTCATATTCATAATTCTATATTATATTGAATAGATTAACTAAATATCCGCATCCGCATGACGAATATTGAAATTAAAGATCCGCATCTGCAGATGTTGAAAACCTGACATCCGGTCCACCACATATATATATATATATATATATATATATATATATATATATATATATATATATATATATATATATATATATATATATACACACACACACACACACACAGCAGTGGCGTTCGGTCCATGGAAGCAATGGAAGCATTGCTTCCCCACTTAAATGATTAGAAGCGCTGTTAAACAATATAAATGACGATAAAATTATGATAAATTATCACTTGGCTATACTCCTTTCAAATATTTTTTTAATACAAAAAGCTCGAAATCCAAATTAGTGCATTGAAAAAGGAGGGGAAAGCAACAATTTTGTTGCGTCGAGACGGGCGCCAGTGGAAGCAACCTTGAGAATTGCTTCTTTTGTTTGACTTATGTACTATATTCTGTTTTATAAAAATTGTATCAATTCACCGATAATTTCACTGCTTATACGATAGTATAAATGTAATAAATAATATACAATAAAATTATTGATCGCTATACTTGGGGATGAATTAATATTATGTCTAAAAGAATAAAAAATATTCACCGATGGAAACACATACCCATAAACGCATTCATTTTTTTAGGCAAAACGTGGATCGTGGAAGCAACTTAGAGAGTTGCTTATTCCCGCTATGATGCTAACGGAATCCTTTTAAAGCAGTTAATTAATGAGCTTATAGCATTAAATGACTAAATAACTGGCAATTATTTTACTAAATATTTTTTTAGAAGAAGAAATACAAGCTAATCGTAATTAGAGTTTGCTCAATTATGAGTAAATCAAAGTGAAATTGTTATATTGAGGTTAATGTCATTCGTCAACTGCCCATCCCCTTCCTCCCCCTTCCTCCTTAGAAATTCACAGGGGCAAGACCGCCTTTCCTTTTTATCACTCCTTTCTATTGAAAAGAAACTTCTAATTCAATTGAAGGAGAAAACCGATTTTCACGATAAAGTAATCGACGCATTTGCAAAGAAGAACACGAGGATAGAGCTGGTGTATAAATAAGAGGGGTTGGTGTATACTACCAGTGGTGGGCACGCGCAACGATTTTTGTAGCGCCGCAACCGCAACCGCAACTCTGCTGAAATAGTTGCGCCGCACGCGCAAGCGCAACCCTTTTCAAAAAGTTGCGCCGCAAGCGCAAGCGCAACCAAAAATGTTGCGCCGGAAGTTGCGCCGCAACTGCCCACCTTTGCATTTAACGTATATCCCAGTGGTGGGCACGCGCAACGATTTTTGTAGCGCCGCAGCCGCAACCGCAACTCTGCTGAAATAGTTGCGCCGCACGCGCAAGCGCAAACCCTTTCAAAAAGTTGCGCCGCAAGCGCAAGCGCAACCCAAAATGTTGCGCCGCAAGTTGCGCCGCAACTGCCCACCTTGTATACTACATATGTATACACACACCGGGTGTCCGGGCTTAAATGGCAGTAAAATACACTTATATTATTTTGTTTTATTGCCATTTAAGCCAGGACACCCTGTATATATATAATATATATATATATATATATATATATATATAATAGGCTATTCATGCTTCTCTATACATAATAGCCACCGATCGCCACTGATATACAGGGTGGCGCAAAAGTCGTGTGTGTGTGTATATATATATATATATATATATATATATATATATATATATACAAATTTCTAGTAACACTTCATTGCGACGAGCAAAATAAAAAGAATTGTAAAATTATATTAATTTTAACTCAAGTTTTATGTCATGTATTGTTTTTCAAACTACGAACTGTTATTTAATACTGGAAACAAAAGAAGGATATACGTAAGCTTTTTATTCCAGTTAGCCAATGAGATTGCTTTATGATTGGTCCCTTGCTGCTGTCGACCAATCAAAGATGACACACTGCAGCTGCGCAAACCTGCGGGTTGTTCCCGAATTTGACCAGACTTCAAATTAACAGGCTTTGTAATACCGGTTAACAAAATTAGGATATACTGACACGTAAAGGAGGTGTGACCCAATTTATCCCGACTTTTGAGCCGTATAAGCCAGGTGTGGTTCAATGTATCCTAACTCTGGTAACCATGTATGAAGTCTATTAACGCGTTAGGGGTCTCTGTCCCTCCCTTCCCTAAAGAGAATATGTTAAATTAACATTTAATACCGATTCCATCCCTTAGAATACGTTGGGATTAAGCGAATAAGTTATTATAAATATAAAACCTTTCGCTTTTCCAATTTAGTGCATGGATTATACGGGAGAAAGCGGACCAACGCGTACGTAGGTCAAGAGTAATGCGCGTGAACATTCTTGGGGAAGATCCTGAACTTCGTGATAAAAGGAGAAAATCAGTGATCCAATTCTTTTTTTGGATTCATACTGCTGCAGCAGCTCGCGTGAATGTGAACAATGGAGATTTGAAATTAGTACAAACAGGATTAAAAAAAAAGAAAAGATTTTTCGGTTTCGGCATGCGCCATTATCAGGGCTCGAGTGGTCATAGTACAAGGCGATCACATAATTCAATACAAAGAGGAAACCCATTTTAAGAGCAGAGTTGAAGAATCTGTACATATTATGACATCCATAAAATTAAGAGACTCAATATAACAACGGCTTTCAGTTTTTGTTGGTGAAATTTTTAAATATCCAAAAACTTATCAAAATTGATAGACAATTATGCAAAAATAAGCAGGTAAAAAAAAAAAAAAAAAATAAAAAAATAATAATAATAATAATAACAACAACAACATGGCCAGTGCTATATATTTATTGAATATATTTAACGAATTATTTTGGCTTCATTCTTAATAATAATAATTTGAAAATAATTAAGTTCTATGTGAAAACTTTGATACTTAAAAATAAAATTAAAAAAATTGCGAAAGACGTTCATCAAATTAAAATAATTAAACATTTTATATACACCCACACTTTTTTTTTAAGCTATACAAAAATCATCTAAGAGGTGAAAAATTGAAAATGTAGAATTAGAAAATTAAATTCATGGGTAACTAATAAAAAATTAATAAAAAAATATATATATAATAAAAAATAAATAAATAAATAAATAATAATAAATAATAAAATCAGAAATTTTTTAAAAGCACGAACTAAAAATGTATGAAGGCTATCACCACCATCATAAAAATATAAAATGAATATATTAAGTCCATCTATCAAAAAAAAAAATATATATATATATATATATATATATATATATATATAAATCAAATCCAAAATCCATACAAAATTTATGGAAAAAAATGTAAGATTATTTATAATTACATCCTTTCATGTAATTTATTTATATATTTAATGGTTTTTTGCGGATAAAAGTTGATGAAAAAATTTAATTTATTTCACCAATTTGCAATTATAATGAGAAAGTATTATTTTTAACGGTTATTATTGTCATTATTAACATAGGATCATTCCGTTTTTAGATTTTTTATATTTGACACAAAGATCACTAATAAGGTAACAAATAAAAAAAATATATATATATTATATATATATATATATATATATAATATACACACATTTAAACTGCAAACACGCAGTATAATTAACGTAAAGAACGACGCTTGTATTTGTTTCGTTCTCTCTCTCTCATCTTGCGCGGAATATTCTCCTATACAAGCGTCGTTCTTTACGATATATATACAGTATATATATATCACAATCAGTGTTGTATATATATGTGTATATATATATATGCATGGTAGCTATAACGAAAGCGCGAATGATCATATTTAGAAAAGTCCTCTTTACTGAACTACAGTGTGTCCCATAAGTCCGGCATCATAAGAGAAATTCATATTTTTCTATTTCTACAAACCATAATTCATATTTTTTTCTTTCTACAGGCCATAATGTCTGAGCAAGGAAGAACGAATCCAGATAATTCTACTCATAGGAAATCGGAGTCAGAGAGACTTTGCAACGAGTCTGCTAACACAACTCTCTGTTATTGGCTCGCGGTCTGGATGCAGTCTGTTAAATTCAGCAGCGGCCTCTCTCTGACTCCGATTTCCTATGAGTAGAATTATCTGGATTCGTTCTTCCTTGCTCACAGACATTATGGCCTGTAGAAAGAGAAAAATATGAATTATGGTTTGTAGAAATAGAAAAATATGAATTATGGTTTGCAGAAATAGAAAAATATGAATTATGGTTTGTAGAAATAGAAAAATATGAATTATGGTTTGTAGAAATAGAAAAATATGAATTATGGTTTGTAGAAATAGAAAAATATGAATTATGGTTTGTAGAAATAGAAAAATATGAATTATGGTTTGTAGAAATAGAAAAATATGAATTATGGTTTGTAGAAATAGAAAAATATGAATTATGGTTTGTAGAAATAGAAAAATATGAATTATGGTTTGTAGAAATAGAAAAATATGAATTTCTCTTATGATGCCAGACTTATGAGACACCCTGTAGATTCAGTAAAGTCGTGCTACGCCCGTCACACCGAATCGGAGGCACACACACACACACACACACCTGATATATATATATATATATCAGAAGTCGTAATTCCTGGAGTGAGGACCATGGTGTAGTGGTTATCATATCTGACCGGCAATCGGAAGATCTCGGGTTCGATTCCCAGGTGGTTACCTCATTTTTTCATTTGTTCGTTCTCCCTCCTCATCTTGCGCGAATGTTCTCCTATACAAGCGTCGTTCTTTAAGTTAATTATACTGCGTGTTCTTTGCAGTTGAAATATAAATAAATATATATTATATATATATATATATATATATATATATATATATATATACACACACTTTAAATTAGTGGTTCCCAAACTCATGGTCGCGACCCAAGTGAGGGTCGGGAAGGTGTTTCTGAGGGTCGCGGGGCGGAAATACTCAGCGACTGATTCAATCAAACTATATGAATATAAACAACGTATCAAAATGATTGGTCATTAACACTGCATGTACCAGCGTTTAGGGTCGCCAGGCCAGGACAATAGTGTATTCAGGTTCGCCACCATAAAAGTTTGGGAACCACTGCTTTAGATGATAGTAATATGCGCTGATGTATTAGTATATTTATAGTACTTAGTAATAGTAGTATAGCAGTACAGTAATGGTGTATTGTACTTAAATAACAGTAGTATCCCTTGTTACAGGAAATGGCGGCATTGCAGTTATCGTTGAGCAACGTAAGTGGATTCTGAAGCACTACTGGAAGACGGTGAATGTGGCTGAGGTACAGAGACATTGGAGAAATGAGTTTGGAACATTACCACCATCACGGGTAACAATTACAAGATTACGTGATAAGTTTGAGACTGACGGAACAGTGCAAATCGTCAACAAAGGCCGATCTGGAAGACGTCGCGCTTCAACTGACAATAAAAGTGTTGAGACCGTGTTACAGGCCTTCACAAACTCTCCAAATAAGTCTACAAGGCAATGTTCTCGTGAGACTGGTGTTTCTAAATCCAGCGTTCATCGCATTTTGCGACGTGAAAAGTGGAAACCGTACATACCTAGACTGCTCCATGCAATGAATGAGGACGATCCAGATCGTCGAAAAGAATTTTGTGAGTGGTTTTCGCGCATGTGTGATGAAAAACAATCTTTTCCTGATTTTATTGTTTGGTCCGATGAAGCCACTTTTAAACTTAATGGTACTATCAATCGACACAACTGTGTGTACTGGGCCACCGAAAATCCAAACGTAACAGAAGAACGAGCACTTAATCAACCAGGGGTGTCAGTGTGGTGTGGTCTGTCTTCCAGAGGACTGATAGGGCCATTTTTCTTTGAGGACACTGTCACAGGTGCTGCTTACTTATCAATGCTGCAAGACAACATTGTACTTTCAATCAGAGCTCTTTTTTTGGAAGAAGTGTTTTACTTTTAACAAGATGGCGCGCCACCACATTACCACAATGACGTTAGAAATTTTCTCAACGTTTGTTTTCCTAGAAGATGGATAGAACGTAGGGGATGTACGGAGTATCCACTACGATCTCCTGACTTAACACCCTTAGACTTTTACTTGTGGAGCACTCTGAAGAACACTGTGTATGCTGAAAAACCAAGGACACTACAGGCCTTGAGACACGAAATTGAAATAGCCTGTGCCAACATTCCACTCCGAACAATCCGAACAGTATGCCGATCTGTTGCGCGCCGTTGTCAAGAATGTATTGATGCTAGTGGCGGACATTTTGAACATTTAAAACATTAAAGTAAGCAGCATAACCATGAAGGTATTGACGCTGCTGGCTGATATTTCGAACATTTAAACATTAAAGAAGCCTATTTGCTATCTATTTACTATCCGCCTATTTTGCTTATTGATATATATGTTAATATGGTGTATAAACATTTTTTTGGGACACATTGTATATACGTACACAAATTGAAAATATATATTCTAGAACAAATGGCGCCAAAATGTACCCCCGAGAGCATACTTCACAATGTCTCGGTAACAGTTTTGTCCTACCTCTCATACTTGTACTTTTTAAGTTGACTGTATACTAAACAACTGCTCCGAAAGTTGCGACCCTCAGTTTGGAATGACCATATATATACACCTTACAAAGGTTCCGCGCGAGGATTCCTCATTCCGCGAAGGTCAAGCTTGTCGCCCCTCCTCTCAAATAAATATATATATATATATATATATATATATATATATATATATATATATATATGTGATCAAACGTATTCGGACACCCCGGAAAATCCGCATTTCTGCAAATATCACCTTCGCCGAAAGGTATGCTGGGAAAAAGCGTGGCGAAACTATAATGCTGAGGTGTTCTGTTAAGTTATCAGTAACTGTTGTGAAGCCATGCCGCGCGGACGTGAACTCTCGAGTTCCAACGTGGACTCGTCATCGGATGTTATTTAAGTAACGTTTCTATACGAAACATTGCAGCCAAAGAGGATATACCAAAGTCGACTGTAGCGGATGTTATCATGAGATGGAAGCACGACGGTGAAACTAACGCGAAAAAACGTTCCGGACGACCACGCAAACTGACGGAACGAGATGAAGAAGTCTGGTACGACATGTCAAGAAGTCCCGCACGTCCTCTGCCGCTTCCATCGCTGAGGAGGTAGGAAGAGCATCCGGTACCTCCGTTAGTACTGTAACTATCCGCAGAGAGATGCACACTCGGTTATTATGGTAGAGCAGCTGTACACAAGCCACTGATTACAAAAGTTAATGCCAGGCGTCGTTCGGCCTGGTGTGTCTCCCGTCGTTCCTGGACCGTGGAGGACTGGAAAACTGTTCTTTGGAGCGACGAGTCGCGGTATTCACTCTTCCAGTCTGATGGGCGTGTTTGGGTGTGGCGACAGCCCGGAGAACGGCTTCTTCCTGACTGTGTACGTCCAACGGTGAAGTTCGGTGGAGGGTCCATCATGGTATAGGGTTGTTTTTCCTGGTAGGGCTCGGCCCGTTGGTTGTTATACCCACTACCATGAACGCTGACGTTTATCTCGACGTTCTGGACAATTCGGCACTCCCTACACTGTGGCAATACTACGGAGATGGCCATTGTTTGTTTCAACAGGATCGAGCTCCCTGCCATACTGCAAGGCGTGTGCAGGACTGGTTTCGTGAAAATAAGGTAGATTTGTTAGACTGGCCTGCTCAGAGCCCCGATCTCAACCCAATCGAGCACATGTGGGACGAATTGGAGCGACGGATACGAAACCGCACACCACGCCCAGCTTCACTTGCATCTCTTGCATCAGCTCTGCAAGAGGAATGGCGAGCCATTCCTGCACAGACTTACCGAAAACTGGTGGAAAGTATGCCTCGACGTGTTGACGCTGTAATAAAAGCAAAGGGTGGATCTACTGGTTACTAAATGCCATAATAAAACCATTTTTCCCAAAACCATGCGGTGTCCGAATACTTTTGATCATATAGTATATATAATATATATATATATATATATATATATATAATGAATAAAACCACGAAGGAAAGGAAACACAAAGTGGTGCTCAAGCGCTTTCGTCTAATGACATCCTCAGGAACACTGAAGTACATAAAAGGGTTACAGCCTATATGTAGGTTACAGAAAGAAAAAATAATAATATATATATATATATATATATATATATATATATATGCAATAAACGGAGAAGTAAAAATAAAAATTAAAGGATTATCAGAGAGGCATACAGATTTGTAAGGAAAAAATATAGATTTTTTAGCACAAGATCAAATGAATTATAAAAATACAAATTTATACTGGAAATCTGCCCGGGTTTTAACACACTGCCTTTTATGGTTAAGTTTCGATGTATATAAAAATAAAATGAAAATTAAAAGTTAATAGAGTAGCATACAAGTTTACCAAAGATTTATCGTTCTACCCTTCTTATCTAAATCTGTTTTGAAGGAATTCAAAACAACAGGATCGAGTTGAAAAAGACCTTTGCTTATGTTGAAGTTATTTGAAAGTTGGATAATGGCAGATTCAAGAATATTTCTATTAACAATGTTGCTAGAGTGAAATAAAACTGAAGCATTATTCCAATCAATACAGTGGGATAACTCTGACAAATGGACAAAAAGGGGACTGGACAACTGTCCTGTTCTAACGGAATATTGATGCTGTTTTATACGTGTGCAAATCCTTTCCCGTCTGACCTATGTAAAAGGAATCACATTGTTTACAACCAATTTTATAGATAACACTGGGGAACAAATTTCAACTTTTTGTCTATTGAATTAGATTTGACAGTTAGTTCTAGGTAATTTGGGTGCGCTGAGCACGAATTTTTACTCGGTTTTGCTCTATCAGGTCCTGATTTTGCTCAACACCCCTCCTCTTTCGTCGTATTCATAAAAAGGTTTTTTTCTCAATACTCGCTAAGTCTTTTTGCAGTTACACATTATGCAACTAGGTTTTTATCTAGGTATTTGTACCTATTGTTATGGTATTGTTGTATTATGTATATTTTTATATGTAACACCCTAAAAATATTTTTAATTTTGTCATTTTTAACCCATTTTAATATTAGTAAATTAAGCTAAAAATATCATAGAATTCTAAAATTTTCTCGAGCGTTCCTGTTCTCTGTAGAGTATTCTAGAGGGACAACTAAAATATATAAAAGCGACTCGTTTCCAGAGTTAATCAGTCAATTCAATCAGTCAGTCAGTTGAGTTAGTTAATTAAGTTTGGGCATTAACATAATTTTGAATTGGCATATGATTTAGTGAGTAATTTTGTCATCGTGATTTAATATAGTTGATTTAATTAGACGTAATTTATATTGTACCTACTCATCCGTGTTTCTAGTTTAATTTCATAGATTGTAAGTACCTATTTCATAATAAGTACCTATTTAAACTAATTTTTGTGTTTATATTTCAGATTTTCTTAAATTTATATGAATTAAGGGCTTTAAATACCTTTACAAATTGGCAGAACAATCAAGCAATATGTCATCAAGCACTAGAAAGTTCAAATGCAAAAACAACCCTGATTCCTTCTGTTATATATGTGGAAATTTTACACTTCCACATCAACGAGCAAATATAACTGACTTCGTAAAAAGAGCTTACTTAGCTTATTTTGGCATAAAACTGGGGGACCAAGATAAATCGTGGGCTCCACATAAAGCCTGCACTATATGCATTGAAAGACTGCGACATTGGACGAAGGGTTCGGATTCAAAAATACCTTTTGGAGTTCCGATGGTAAGTTTATGATTTCATAAAACTACGTAATTTAATCACTAGTATACTGTAACTTACCTAAATGTAATTGTAACTTAGGTACATAAACAAAAATTTACAGAAAATGTTTATAAGAATCTCAAATATTGCATAAGGTTGAAACACATAGAAATGTTAAATGTTTGGGTGATAACTTTTGATAAAATTCATAAAAACAAGTCTCTCGTCGCTTTTGTTAACGCTTTACAATTTTTTTTCCATATCAGGTGTGGCGAGAGCCTACTAACCACGAGACCGATTGCTACCTTTGCTTTGTCAAGACTTCGGGCTTCACTAAGAAAAATAAACATTGTATCGAGTACCCAAATTTCGACACCGCGATACGACCTGTGCTACATTCAAATGAGATCCCCATTCCAAAATTTAAGGGTCTGCCAACTCAAGAATTAGTTGAAGATGTTCCTGAAAATATTGTTATGCACTTTGAGGAGTCAGACACCGATTTTGACCCCAGCGTATTTGAAAGTCAAAACGATCCGCAAAAGTTTAACCAGGCCGAGTTGAATGATCTTGTAAGGGATCTAAATTTGCCAAAAAAGGCTGCGGAAATTTTAGCTTCAAGACTTAAAGAGAAAAACTTGCTTACTTCAAACACATACATTTCATTTTACAGAAAAAGAGAAGAAGAACTTGTTAAATATTTTAGAACAGAGGATAGTTTAGTATATTGCTGCGACATAGTTGGTTTGTTAAAGAAGATGGGGGTTGAGTCTTACGATGCAAATGATTGGCGCTTGTTTTTAGACAGTTCGAAAAGAAGTCTTAAGTGTGTGTTGTTGCATAATGGCAATCTATACGGCTCGATACCGATTGGGCACTCAACAAAATTAAAAGAAAAGTATGAACATATAGAAAAGGTTTTAAATCTTATCAAATATAGGGAGCACGAGTGGATCATATGTGTTGACTTAAAAATGGTTAATTTTCTGCTAGGACAACAAGGAGGGTATACTAAATATCCCTGCTTCCTTTGCTTATGGGACAGCAGAGCCAAGGAAGAACATTATTTCAAACAAATCTGGCCAGCACGAACATCACTTACTGTCGGAGAAAAAAACGTAATTAATCCACCTTTAGTGAGCAGAGATAAAATCATATTTCCTCCTCTGCATATAAAACTAGGCCTCATTAAACAATATGTAAAAGCTTTAGATACGAACGGCGAGTGTTTCAAATACATAACTTCAAAATTTCCAAGTTTAAGTTATGAAAAAATCAAGGCGGGAATTTTCGACGGTCCACAAATAAGAACAATGATTAAAGACAGCAATTTTCCTAATGTCATGAATGAACGCGAAAAAAATGGCTGGTTCTCATTCGTGGACTTGATAGAAAACTTTTTAGGCAATTATAGGGCAGATAACTACGAAGAAATCGTAAAAAAACTTTTAAGGGACTACAAAGAGTTAGGTTGCAATATGAGCATAAAAATGCATTTTTTGAATAGCCATCTTGACCAATTTCCAAGTAATTTAGGTGATGTAAGTGACGAACAAGGGGAGAGATTCCACCAAGATATAAAAATTATGGAGGAACGGTACCAAGGCCGCTGGGATTCCCACATGATGGCTGATTACTGCTGGTGCTTGAAAAGAGACCTGCCATCAACAAGCAAATACGCTAGAAAGTCTTACAAAAGAAAATTTTTGCCACAGTGAAAGCTTCATATCTGTTTGTTTTTTTATTTTAAGTCATTTCTATCGTTATAATGTAATTTTACTGTAGTTTGAACTGCTTGTATTCATGAAACTTGAAAAAAAAATTTAACACATGACTTAATTTTTTAGTCCTAATTTGAAAAATCTGGAAAATGGCACATAGGCTGTCGACAAGAATCAGGACCTGATAGAGCCAAACCGAGTTGAAATTCGTATTCAGCGCACCCAAATTACCTAGAATCAAGTGTCAGATATCATTCAATAAAATACGTGTTGCCCAGTGTAATGCCTGAATTATTGGTAGGGCTATTTTTTACTATGATATTTTTCACAATATTGTTATATGAAAATACTACATTAATATCCAAAAGTTTAAGTACATTAGCAATGCCTAAAAAGCCCGGGAAAAATGGAAGTACTAAAATATTTTTTGACAAAGTACGAGTGTTATTATTGACACGATAGAAAGTTCGTTTTGCCTTGTTGAGACAAGATTCCATAAACGCAGATGGATAACACAGATCACTTCCAATACCGTTGATTTTTTCCAATTCGGCATCGATGTATTCCGGACTGGCGATCCTAAGGGCGCGGAGAAACATTGAAGAAAAAATGGCCTTCTTAGTGGGGTGTCATGTCCCGAGTAAAAGTGTACGTAGGACAAATTGTTTGTTGTTTTCCGATAGATACTAAACTTAAAACCTGGGCTTTCCCTATGTACACGCACATCCAAAAATGGGATTGAATTGTCTTGTTCCACTTCTAAAGTAAACTTAATGGAGGGGACTTGATCATTTAACTGAAGGAGGAAGTTATCCAGGTCACGATTCATGGGCCAGATACACAAAATATCGTCGACGTACCGCAACCAAGGGATGCCAACCCCCAGGATTCTCGGAATGTAAGTAATTTCGAAAAACTCCATATAAATATTGGAGAGGAGGGGCGATAAGGGGTTGCCCATGGCCATCCCAAACACTTGTTGATAATACTCGTTATTGAAAGTGAATTTACAGTCTTTGATGCAAAGCTTAATAAGTTCCAAAACAATGTGTGAAGGTAGTGGCAGGTCATACTTATGTAATTCTTGGGAGAGAAAGTCAAGCATATCGTCAATCGGCACTTTTGTAAACAATGAACAAACGTCAAAACTGATCAATCTATCGTTAG
This sequence comes from Bathynomus jamesi, assembly GCA_023014485.1. Lineage (NCBI taxonomy): Eukaryota > Metazoa > Arthropoda > Malacostraca > Isopoda > Cirolanidae > Bathynomus > Bathynomus jamesi. Next base: position 726,293 of record JAJOZX010000511.1, on the reverse strand, counting down.
TTTCAGTACGTGCATTATTCAATTTTTCAGTAAGATCCATGGAATTTTTTACATGTGAATCAGAGATAGTTCCGAGAATGGGGGACAAGACTTTGACAAGCCATTTGGAGAGTTTATAAGTAATAGAGCCCACCGAGCTAATAATAGGGCGCATAGGGTTGCCAGGTTTGTGGGTTTTAATAAGACCGTAAAGGTAGGGCAGAGAAGGTGAAGTGACATGAAAAGCGGAATTAAGTCCTTATGATCTTTGAGAATGCGTTTCAAGCCACTATTAAATGATTTGATGACGTCATCCTGCGGGTTCTTCCTAAGTTTGCTGTATGTGGCGGGGTCCTGGAGAAGCTCGTTCATCTTTCCGATGTAGTCCACTTTGTCCATAATAACTATGGTGTTAGCCTTGTCTGCTTTAGTAATATGGAGCTCCCCATCTTTTTTTAATTGTGAAAGGCTATTGCGAAAACGTTTAGGAAAGTTATCTTCGTAATTACTATTCGCCGCACTATAAACGAGGCCTTTAACTATGTTAAACAAATACTGAGGGAGATTACACTGTTTTTCAAAACACGCGAGACTAACAAATTTGTAAAGCCGAAGGTTTTTTAACAATAAAAAAGGACATACCATATCCAAGGGCACTTTTTGCATCGTCACTAATGTTTTTCGAAGAAAGGTTCAAAACACACTTTGAGCTTGCTTTTTAACTCCACTGACTATTTCGAATGAGACTTTTAATTTTTCGATCCAAAATGTTACGAAGTGAAGTAGTTCTCCGACGCAACTCGTTGTAAATTTCATCAAACAAAGGTTGGATCCACGGTTGGGGAATAACGGTTACAAAATTATGTTTGGCGATGTTTAAATCAACGGTATTGGAAGTGATCTGTGTTATCCATCTGCGTTTATGGAATCTTGTCTCAACAAGGCAAAACGAACTTTCTATCGTGTCAATAACACTCGTACTTTGTCAAAAAATATTTTAGTACTTCCATTTTTCCCGGGTTTTTTAGGCATTGCTAATGTACTTAAACTTTTGGATATTAATGTAGTATTTTCATATAACAATATTGTGAAAAATATCAGTAAAAAATAGCCCTACCAATAATTCAGGCATTATCTATAAAATTGGTTGTAAACAATGTGATTCCTTTTACATAGGTCAGACGGGAAAGGATTTGCACACACGTATAAAACAGCATCAATATTCCGTTAGAACAGGACAGTTGTCCAGTGCCCTTTTTGTCCATTTGTCAGAGTTATCCCACTGTATTGATTGGAATAATGCTTCAGTTTTATTTCACTCTAGCAACATTGTTAATAGAAATATTCTTGAATCTGCCATTATCCAACTTTCAAATAACTTCAACATAAGCAAAGGTCTTTTTCAACTCGATCCTGTTGTTCTGAATTCCTTTAAAACAGATTTAGATAAGAAGGATAGAACGCTAAATCTTTGGTAAACTTGTATGCTACTCTATTAACTTTTAATTTTCATTTTATTTTTATATACATCGAAACTTAACCATAAAAGGCAGTGTGTTAAAACCCGGGCAGATTTCCAGTATAAATTTGTATTTTTATAATTCATTTGATCTTGTGCTAAAACTCTATATTTTTTCCTTACAAATCTGTATGCCGCTCTGATAATCCTTTAATTTTTAATTTTTATTTTTACTTCTCAGTTTATTGCATATACATATATATATATATATATATATATATATATATATATATATATATATATATATATATATATATTATTTATTTTTTTTTTCTGTAACCTATATATAGGCTGTAACCCTTTTATGTACTTCAGTGTTCCTGAGGATGTCATTAGACGAAAGCGCTTGAGCACCATTTTGTGTTTCCTTTCCTTCGTGGTTTTATTCATCATAAATATTTTTCACGTGTTACTTTCGTGAAATAATTTTCATATATATATATATATATATATATATATATATATATCTCAACCTTTCAGATATTCCGTGCGATGATTCTTCATTTCACTGAGGTCAGACTTGTTGCCCCCTCCTCTTGAGTTGGCCTGGTGAAGTAAAGAACTGGTTTCATGCGCTTTCCACTTCATATAGCCAAGTACTCCGAGCTCATCTGGAATTATTCTCAGCCAGGCTTGTAGTCTTCTTTCGAAGATATCCACCGCGACACCACTTGTGTTAGTTCCTTGGGCAGGTGGTTGAACAGTCTTGTCCCTCTCACAATAAAACTATTTTCCTTCAGGGTTGAGGATATTCCGTGGCTAGCCTTTAATTTGGGAACACGACACATTCTTCCTTTCCTACTTTCCACTGTTGTTTGAGTGGTTATAGGATTCAAAGTAAGATTAGGGACTAGTTCCTTCATTATTTTCCAAGTGTAAATAATGGTGTACCGCTCTTCTTCTTCTTTCCAGTGAATATAAATTTAATTCACGTAACCTTTCCCAGTAATTTAGTTCTTTGCATCCATTGATCTATAATCCCTTCCAGTTGACTAAAGTCTTCTTTTATATATGGGGATGTTAAGACCGAGCAGTATTCCAATTTGGGTATGATCATTGTTTTCAACAGAATCATTATATTCCTATCCCCTCTTTTAAAGGTTCTCAGTATCTGTCCAGTTATTCTTTTTGCTCTGTTTACTGCTATCTTATTTTGTGTTTCAAATTTCGTGCCATCAGTCATTACAACTTAATCTTTTGCTTTAGAGTTTCTTCAAATTTCCTGTACATTTGGGGTATAGTGTTCCACGAGTTTTAGTCCTCCCTTCTTCAGACCAATTGTTTTTAGTCCTCCCTTCTTCAGACCAATTGTAGATTCTGTTCATGTCTGTTTGTATAAATCCTATATCCTCTGGGTTTCTTATTTTTCTACCAAATTTTGTGTCATCGGTAAAGGCTGTTTCTGTGCTGTCACTGGTAACTTTCTCATCTATATCAGTTAGCATGATCATGAAGATTAATGAAGCTAATACTATTCTTTGTGATACTGAGGTAAAGACTTTTGACTTTGTTGAATATATTTCTTGGACTGTAACGACTTACTACCGCTCACGAAGGAAATATATCCATTTTCCTACTTTTCCTGTTGCTCCCATGTATTTCAATTTATGTGCTATGATTCAATGGTCACACTCATCGAACGCCTTGGAAAAGTCTGTGAATATCACATCATAGTTTTCATTGTTTTCGAGTGCATCAATAATGTTGTTTTAGCATTCCATTAGTTATGATCGGCATGATCTTCCTGACCGGAATCCATGTTGGTTATCATTTAATTTTTATCGGGTTTCCAAGAATTCAAATTTTTTCAGTAACTATTCTTTCAAATATTTTAGTGAGATGAGGTGTAAGCGACACTGGCCTATAGTTTTTGGCATCGAACCGATCTCCTTTATATATTGAAACTATGTTCGCTCTTTTCAAGATGCTCGGTATTTCTCCAGTGTCTAGTGATCGTCTTCATATCCAATATATGGGCTTAGCGATTTCATTCTTGCAGTTCTTGAGTGTAGCATTCCATTTGTCCGGGTCTGCTGCTGCGTGTGTTTTTAGTTTCCCCATAGCTTGTGTGATATCATCTGTTGTGAAGTGAAAGTCCGTTATACTTTCCCCTTGTAATTCTTGTTGAAAGAACGCCTTTTTATCGTATATTAATTAGTTCATCAGTTTTGGCCGATATTGAAAGATGATTCACGCTGAGCTCTTAATATTTCAGATGCTTTTAGATCATTGCTGCTACTGATTCTACGTAGTTGTTTGAAGTACTTACAGTCATTTCTGCCATATGTTTTTCGTGTGTATAAATAGCACATCCTCCTTTTCGTCTTATTGCTCTGTCAGCTCGGAATATGTTATAGTTGTCAATTTGTATTTCTTTTTTGTCGATACAAAACTCGCAGTTTTCACAGTTCGTCTGACAGTCCTTCATATGAATTTCCGTGAGGCGTGTAAAGTCTGCTCTTGTTTCTTGCACGAGTCCTTTCAGGTTTGTGACTGAATGGTTTGGTTTTAGGCCCTCTATGTTGGCTCGGATTATTTTTAGTTTTTCAATTTCTTCTTTATGTAGTTCAGATTCGTTATCCCTTGGTGGTGCACGTTTCGTTGCCCCGTGATCATCCGAGAATTTTTCCTTCTTTATCGGTTTCGATACACGTTGTCCCGATATTGTAGGTAATTTCTTTCTGCATTTATTCTGTACGGTTCTCGGATCTCCATATTTGTCAATTGTCTTTGTGTTTGCTGAATGGTATTTAGTAGCGGACTTGTGTTGGTTACATGTATAAAATTGGTAACCCTGTTTGCTGATGGTTTTGGCTGCTCATTTGTCGTGTTCCTTTGAGGGTAGTGGTAACGGCATTTTTGCCCGTACTTGCATTTTCCGTTATCTTGCATAAGTTTTGCAGATACTGAGGTGATGGGACTTGCAAATATTCCCCCCCCCCCCCCCCCCAAATTTACAATATCCATTTTTGTAATGGAAGTTACATAAAGTGGGGTGTGCATAGAAGGCATTGCCCTTTTGCATAATATTTGCACACGATATTTTCTACGTTTTTAATTTTTATCGTCTTTTTATCATTTACTTCGTTTGGTAACTTCACCACATCATAGATTGTACTGTATTTTCTTTACTTCTCCTACAATAGAGTCTTCTTTTTGCGTTATTTTTTCATTTGTTTCTCTCTCACCCACACCATTTTTCTTCGGGACATTCTAGTCATATTTTCCTCCCATTATTCTCTCTCTCTCTCTATTTCTTTAAATACCCCAAACGAGTGTACAATCTTCGTGCATGAGTCACACAAAAAGTTGATGCCCGTAATTTGTTTCGCATTCGATACAAGGGATATTTTCCTATCGTCCCAATTCATCGTTAAAGTCGAGCAATTTTTTACAAAAATCACACCCGATTGCTTCGTTTTCAGTTGTTGCTAGACTACATAAGTTGCAAATTAGATGAGAATTTGGACCCATGGCTGTTATTTATTACTGTAATAGCTCAATACACACACGGAGAAAAAAAAAATTTCGGTTGAGTCAGTCACGAGGGTTTGGTTTTTATGACCTTTTTCTGGCTTGTTCCAAGCTTTCCTCAGATGACTACCGTACTTCGATTGAATATATATATTTTAACTCGTGATAATTTATGTAAACTATATTGCACTTTTTTACATTCACTGAATTTCACTTTATAATTTATATAAACAGATTTTGTGACGATAAAACCCACACTAATAGACAGTTTATTTCCACAACAGTTTCGATGCCCACTGCCATCCTCTTCGGGTGGATACAGAAAAACGAATGAACAAAAGTGAGTAAGAAAACAATCCAGGAAAGGTAAGGAACATTCTAGAAGGGCAGAGACCATTAAGAAATTTACACCTAGGTTAGATTCCGTTCACCCGACACCGGAAGGGGTTTTATAGTCACATTTCGACCTCCACGTAAGAAATAAGTTTTTTCCATTTATAAACGGCTTTACTGATACTTTACACACTTTCGGGTGCAGATATAACAAACCACCGAGAAGTTATTCCTTTCTTATTTTGATATTAATTCAGAGAAACAAAGCGTCCATTCCCCACAAGGTATAAACAAAGTGTGTGTGTGTGTGTGTGTGTGTGTGTGTGTGTGTCCTATAATAGCAGGCGCGTGCGGTGAAGCTAGCGATCGGGTACGCTGCTGCCAATATATATAATTTTATTATGCAAGAATTTTCAAGAAATAACAATGATAAACTATAATAAATTACGACCTTGGTACGGTAGTAATGGTACTTACCAAATTTGGATGATGGGGTGGACACTGGATACGGTATATATTTAACTATTTTTATGCGACAGCGTGATTGTTATCGATATTTCAGATCGACCCTACGATTCTTAGTGGAATATTCATCTATTACTGAATTGTAGAATGGTGGGTCAGATTTCATTTGGACTAATAACTCATTTTCGATGCTCATAAAGGATAAGTATGACAGCCTTTCTTCGCCCATTGTACTGCTTAGATACGTTTTAATTCTCCTCAAAGTCGAAAATGATCTTTCTACTGATGAAGTTGTAGAGGGGATGGTTAGTACTAGCTTTACGAGTTTTTGAAGTTCAGGCATACTTTCACTCAACTTGTTCAGGCTCAAGAATTTTGCAATATGGCAAAGATATTTTCCTTGAAATTCTTCAGATGAGCATAGGACACTTACTTCATTTTTCAGTCTTATAAAATCAAAAGAGCAACTGCGTAACTCCGCAAAGGTTTTAAGAATTTCATCAGGTAATGCTTGGCTAAATTTTAGAAAAATTTTGGGATTCAGAAGTTCCAAAAATTTCAACTGTGACAGATTTCCAAACCGAGCAGTAAGTTGCATGAAAACCGTATCTATGATGTCTAAATAAAGTCTTTTCATTTCCAAATCTGGCTGATCAGTCTGTGCTAGCCTTATTCGTTTTGGTTTTGCATCAGCAGTCAATGGCACGCGATATTTCGCCTTTGCCACACAATCATCAAAGCCACTCCACATTTTCTGAATTACATCTAAAGTTTCATTCAATCTTCCAGTGCAGTAAGCAATGTTATAGTATTTATTTTACAGAATACTGTACAGTACGTCCGATTGTGAAAATATACTTCCAAAGATTTCCAACATGAATGAAAACTCAAATGCACAGAGATGCTGTTTGATTGTTTCAGCCATAAAGATTGAACGCTTATCCCACTTTTTAGTGTCATTCGTAATTTGCTCAAATAGTTCATGATGATTAGCTTTATGTTCTTTAACTACGTTCACTAAACGAGAATGATATGTCCACTTAGTTGGTGCCATCTTTGGCATGCGGCGATGCACGATTTCATTCAAAGCATCCGTTCTTTTAGTGGATTTGTGAAAAAACGAAACTATTTCAGAAAGTGTTCCGAAAAACTTCTTGCACTTACTTAGTTTTGAGAAACTGAAACAAAACTAAATTTAATTATGAGCGCAGCAGTGAACAAATAACGCCCGTGGGACATGTTCTCTTATTTTAGCCTGGAGACCATTTAGATCAGATGTAACAACTGCTGCTGCCCCATCATATGTTTGGGCGACTAACTTCGCCTTGCAATTAAAATTATTCATAAACTCAAGAACCATTGTCTCTAAAGCTGCCGCTGTTCTGTCAGTAGTGACGTCCTTGAAAGTAATGAAACGTTTATACACATTTCCTTTGAAAACGTATCCCAGTACAAATGATAACTGTTCTCTCATTGCAATATCTAATGTTTCGTCGACCATTATTACTACAAATTTAGTTGAGGCTAATTCTCTCTCAATTTCCTTCAGCATAGTTATCCCTACAGCATCAATTAAATCATTTTGAGTGCGGTTAACAAACCACTAAACACAGTATAGGTTTTGGATCTTTTGTTTGGTGCACGTTCTCCGATTTTTTCCTAAATTTCGTCAGTGATGCAGTTTTTCACGCTGATTCCAAAAATTAAATTCATTTTTTGGAGAAATTATTTTTTAAAAAGTTATTTAACTTTTATATTTGTAGGTTAGGTTACGTTAGGATGTTACAAATATATTATACAATTTGTAAATATGTATACATATGTTTACGTATTTACAAATTACAAATTTACATATGTATACATGTTTACAAATTACAAATTTACATATGTAAATTAATATTTTTTTTACCTTTTCACAGATTTAGTGATTGTGAGTGATACGGTGTACAATCTCAAAAGCTTGTGGTCTCGCTTAAAAACCGAAGATGATGCAGTCAGCGTTTTCCAGGAATACAACATCGTGCCAAAATCTAAATTATGCCGGCGTAAGCATGCAATGAGCATAAATATTCGTGGTGGATCTGCTCAGTGGCGCTGCTGTAAACGCGGCTGTAACGAGTGGATTTGTCAAGAAAGGAACGTGGTTTGAGGGTGGCATGCTTCCGTTATCCACCGTAGCTGTATTTATCTACGCATAAAGCAAGATGACTACGGGTAAATTTTGTAAAGAGGAGCTGGAGATTGGTGAATGTACGGCAGTGGACTACAACAATTACATGCGGGAAGTGTGCGCGAAGGATATTCTTAAGTCGTCTCAGATTGGCGGGCCCGGAAAATCGTTGAGATCGATAAAACAATGTATTCGCGGAGAAAGTACAACAAGGGAAGAGTTCTTCCACAGCAGTGGGTATTCGGTGGGGTGTGCCGGGAAACTCGTGAGGTTTTTCTCTACACTGTTCCATCACGAGATCGCCAGATATTAGAGGAATGTATTACGGCTTCCATTCTACCTGGGTCCACAATAAGCGACATGTGGAAGGCGTACAGCCATATTACAGATATGGCTGGGTACAACTTCGAATACAAAACCATCAATCACAGTGTCGAGTTCGTTTCGGAGGATTGAGATCACACAGCAAATCGAGAGCACCTGGAATTGTCTGAAACGCCCAAACAAAACGCCGTTGTGGGACTCACCGTTCCATGTTGGATTCGTATTTGAGTGTTTGTATGGCGTAGAACAGGGGTGGGCAACCTTTTGAACGCAGTGTGCCAGTTTACAATTAATGCTAACATTTTTACGGACCTGCGTGCCATCTATAATTTTCAGATGCATATTTCGTAGAACGGTTCGCTCTATTTCAATCCCAACAAACAAATCAAAGCGCTTTTGATTTGTATTTTGACCGAAAATACACACACACACACAGTTTGATAGTCCTTTAAAATGTTTTAATTTCAATATATAATAATATATAATATGTAATAATATTCAATATAATAATTTAATATAATTTTATAATTTCAAATTATTTTTTGAATTTGCAATTTTGGGGAATCACTAAGCGTGCCTTGGACAACCACCTTGCGTGCCAACTCTGGCACGCGTGCCTATGGTTGCCCACCCCTGGCCCGTAGAAGATACGAAAATACGGACATACTCAAGAAGATTTTGCAGTGCATTTCTGAGTTTCAGCGTTAAATCAGCGTTATTAATTGTTATTATTATTAATTGTATAATATATTTGTAACATCCTAACCTAACCTACAAATATAAAAGTTAAATAACTGTTTAAAAAAATAATTTCTCCAAAAAAATAATTTCATTTTTGGAATCAGCGTGAAAAACTGCATCAGTGACGAAATTTAGGAAAAAATCGGAGAACGGGCACCAAACATAAAAGATCCTAGGTTTTTAAACGAAATTTCGGATCTTTCCTGTTTCATTAACTGTTTCCGATTTTTATGAAAACAACGTGATATGTACAGTTTTTCACGCTGATTTCGAAATTATAAACCATTTCATCGAGAAATATATAAGCAAAAAGTTATAATGTGCAGAAAGTAGCAAATGTTTGAAAGAGCGTAGGCTATAGAAATTTTAAAATAATACGCTCATTCTAAAAATAAGTTCTTTCGAAATGAAAGTCAATTATAGAATACTACAAAAAGTACTAGAACGGTGTAATCATTGCAAGCATAGGATAGACTATTTTTTAAATGGCGGCGTTGCGCATCTATTTCGTTCTTCCGCTGCGAGCATAGACTATAGTTCAACATCTTTTTACTTTCCAATGACTGACAAATTTAATTTTATAGAATTATATAGGAAGACTGAGACACAAGAAAATGCAGTAAATTTTTTACAAGAATATAACTTAATACCGAAAGAAAAACAGTGTCCTAGAAAACATCAAATGCTAATAAGCCTAACTTAACCTAACCTAAGTATTTCTCGATGAAATGGTTTATAATTTTGAAATCAGCGTGAAAAACTGTACATATCACGTTTTCATAAAAATCGGAAACAGTTAATGAAACAGGAAAGACCCGAAATTTCAAACATTCGTCATACGAGTTAATGATTTTAGTTATTCTCCGTAATTACCCTGGTTAGGAGACTTTGCCGCCTCGTCGTGCGCTGTAAACGGTAGCCCTTGCTTACCTTAAAAACAAGTTGCATCGCTAAGTCATTCCATTACTTCTCGGTTATGCTTGACGGTTTCATCGTGTTGAGAAATTGCTCGTGCTTTTAGCTCATCTAGCATTGTATCAATACGACGGTGGCCAAAACTAGCGAAAGATAAAGTTGCTTTTATATGTCCTCGCGAGCTTTCATGCTTTTTCACTGCGTGAGATAGATTTTCCAAATCTTTATATCCACTTTTACTCCATACACTTTTATCAATAGCAAAAAGCAGACAAGGCCAGCAAAATAAAACTTTTTTACCTCGCAACCTGCCAACCAGCTCACTTTACTATAAGATGAAGAGTGAAACCTTCTGGTGAATTTGGCTTTGATTTGCATTAAATTCGGTAAGTCAGGAGTAGGCCTATCTGCATTCTTGAATGCAAGTTTCTCTTCATACGATTTGGATGAAAATGTAGTTTCGTTAATTTTACAAATTAAACATTCACTTTCTCGTTCATTCATGACCATCTAAAATGGTACTAATTTAACTTAAACTAAATGCAAAATTTCAAATGATTTGAATGACAGCCACTTTCCATCACCTACTATATAAAACTACACTGAAACACTCCAGCGTATCCCAGGACATTTTTCAGCCAATAGTAAGGCAGTATTTGTTAAGCCCCGCCCAGCACTTAAGGATCATATTCTTATGCAAGTACATTCTATGCTCAGAGTGTACCTTGTAGAGAAAACGAGGAAGTTTCACTTAATTTTACTTTGTATTGCTTAAGTATACCAAATAAATTATAAAATTTATTGGTATTTATAATAGCATTTTATCAATATTTAAAAAAAAATGTACATTTTTTAATTTAATAAAAAAAATTGGCTACGCACTGCGTACCTTGCGTACCCAGCGTGCACGCCTATGGGTCCCTATATATATATATATATATATATATATATATATGAAATTTTTTACAGGATACTAGACTAAACAAAATTCAGATCCCTGTTTTTTTCATAAACATTTGTCTCGTAGCAGTGAGTCTGAAAGATACCTATATAGTAAATTTGGTGACGAGGGTATGCGAGTACCGTATCGTAAAATGTACACTATTACCTAACGTTAGTATAGATTATGTCCAACAACAATCAGAATTCAAGTTTTTAATAGTATAAATACTTCTGGCATCCGGTAGCTCAGTGTTTACGGTGGCGGACCCTGAGCAGTGAGGTTCTGATTCGCTGCCGCCTGCTGGCACTTCAATTTTGGGTTGAGCTGGCTGCTTACTCTGTCATTGCTCGGACTAAAGGTGACCTTTGTGACAAACTGACAATGAACCTCCTGGCTGTTACCCGTTTTATAAATACTTCCAATACCCTGATAAAGAATTTGCTCCTCGAATATTAGAGCTGCGTCGTGGCTAATGTCATAATACCGCTTCCCGTCGATCAGCGAAGTTAAGCGACACTTGGGGTCTGGGTAGTAGTTGGACGGGAGGCCGTCCTCTGCGTCCAGATTATGTAGCGATCCGTGGACCTCGGACTTCACGTTAAAGTTGTACGTTCCCTCCGTCATATATGACCTTAGACGATGCGAAAGAGGTTAAACAACTTCTTTAACTACCCGCAGTTGAGGAGGACCATAAACTGAGTAACTGACAGCGCTCAGGCCAACTAATGCAACCCTTTGTTCTAAATCCTGTGTTTTTTATTAATTACACTAAAACAAATTTTCGGTTCAGAAAAAAAACGGGAATAACATTAGGTCATTCTTAATATTTCGAGTGTGCTGATTCCAAATCTGAAAATAGTTTTTTTCCTATCACGTCACGTTTTTTTGTAATGACTGCTTAAAATCTTCATACCAAAAAATAAGAATATATTGATAAACAGATAGGCTTTATCATATGGAACAGTTTAATTATTGCTATACTTCAACATATATGCACAAAATTAACATAAAACTCTCGTATTATACTCTTTTCAACTCATTATTTGTATTTATGCTGGGGTTTGTGTGATGCTTCTGGTTGGTCACGCTTTAAATTCCAGCAGAAATCGGCCAGCATAACAGGACTCCACTTCCCTTTGTATCGGCTCTCCATTGTGGCTATATCCTGGTGGAATCTCTCCCCGTGTTCGTTGCTAACAGCAGATGCGTTTTCCGAAAAAAAAAGAGATGTAAATGCAAAAAAATGAATTTTCAATGACATCTTACATCCGAGACGTTGGTATGAGTTGATAAGTTGATCCACAAGTGCAGCATAGTTGTCGTATTTAGTCTTTCCTAGTAGACCGCTGCACACGTTTTTGAATGCACGCCAGGCTGCCAACTCAACCTCATCCATCACCGCTTCAAAGTGTTCGTCTAACATGAGTTGGCAAATTTGAGGGCCGACGAATATACCTTCTTTAATTTTGGCATCACTTATTTTTGGGAATTTTTCCTTTAGATATTTGAAGGCAGGCTTATCCTGTTTCAACGCCTTTGCAAATTGTTTCATCAGCCCAAGTTTTATGTGAAGTGGCGGCAAAATAACCTTTTCCTTTCGTACTAGTGGTTCGTGAATAACTGAGATTCAGGTGAGGAATTGTCTCGCGGCGGCCATACTGAGCGTGTGTAGTGTTCAGACCTTGCTCGGCTATCCCACTTGCATAGGAAACACGTATTTCGTATAGCTAGTTTGCAATCCATTGAGAATAGTCACAACCTTCAAATCTGCGCAGATAAGCCATTCATGTTCATTGTATTTTATACAGTCCAGAATAAAAGCAACATTGTCATACGTTTCTCTCAATACGACTGAATGAGCGATCGGAACAGAAGGCATTGTGTTCCCATTGTGTAGCAGTACACCCTTATCACTGTACAGAGATGCATCAATGAACAATCTCCACTGATTCGGTTCATAGCACAAACCTAGAGCATCGAACAGACCATGTATATCAATGCAATAACAGATTGTTCTTCATTGTGAAATATTCCTGCAAATCCAAGGAGCGCTTTCGGAATGCTGTAATTTGTACGTCTTCCCATACCATTGGGACACCGAATCCCAGACCAGGACCGGTGCCTTTGAACCATACAGATAACGAGCTTGTACATCTCACACAGCAGATATGAGGCGCCCAGTGCTTGTCCTGATCACCAAGTTTGCATGCGAAGTGTAATTCATAAAGCTTTTTTACATGAAGTCAACTTCCTTTTATACTGTTTTAACGTTAATGTCCCACAAATAACAAAAACTGTCTGGCGAATTTTTGCACTCTAGGCATTGTAGCATAACATCAATAAAAAAACCTGTAAAATAAGAAAATGATAGATCAATTTGCAATTTCACACAATATAGACGTTGTCGGTGAAATATACATAATTTGATAGCTGTTATTCAATAATACTCGCTTATAGCACCGATTTATGATAAAATATGGCTGACAATTTTGTTTTAAATGATTAAATGAAAAATTTCATAAAATCAAAGTGGAAACACAGAGCCGAACACCAACACCACAGCAAATGCATGACTGAACAAAATGCAAAAGATGCGTTCAGAGAACCAGTGGTTCTCAAAATGATACAATGAAATAGGGTCATTTTCATAAAATCAGCGGGTGATACAAATATATGAGAGTTATTTTCGCAATCTACGCATAAAACTAGCCATAAAAATGACGATCTCATTTCCGTTTTTTTTCACTGTTGTACAATGTTGTTATTACCAGCATCATCAGGAGCTCAACCTCCAATCTCATAGGCAGTGTCTTCACTACGTCTATAAGAAAACTGTTACCTACCTAGGAGCGGACGCTGGTTTTACACATGTTTAGGCCTAGAATTTAATTACCACTATAACGATCGACTTCCGAATCTGTCATTGGGCTATTCCGCAGTATTTTTTTTTTTGTGGCGGATGGGGGACTCATACGTAACAGGATGGCGCAAAAGTCAGGAATCATAGGCACATTTTATTAAATTATAATAAATGTTCGAAATGGTGGCCTTGCAGTTGGACACACTTCCTGACACGTTGAATGCATGATGTTTGAACATTCCTTAACACATTCGTACTGATTTTGGCACACTCAGATGTGATTTTATCCTTTAGAGAACGTATGGTTCTGGTTCGATCAGCATAGACTACCGACTTGAGATGGCCCCACAAGAAAAAGTCAAGAGGCGTGAGGTCTGGAGACCTAGCTGGCCATTCGACGGGCCCTCGCCGTCCGATCCACTTGCTTAGGAATGTTTCATCTAAAGACCTCCGGACAGTGGTTGCGAAATGTGGTGGTGCACCATCCTGCTGACACCACATCTCCGCCCGTCCTGCCAATGGAATGTCGTCCAGTATTGGCATTAGAAATGTTTGTAGCATATGCAGATATGTTTCACCTGTTACATTGCCGTCGAAAAAGTACGGGCCAATTAACCAATCCCCCAGAGCGCAGCCCACACCATAATTCGTGGATCGAATTGCACATGTCCTCCATCCAGTGGGAGTTCTCATTGGCCCAATAGCGTGCATTATGCCTATTGACACGACCATTGACGTGAAATATCGCTTCGTCGCTGAACATAATCCTTCGTTGAAGATGTCGATGTTGTAGAAACCACTGACAGAACTATACACGACGGTCTGTGTCGTCACCGTGCAGTTCCTGAACAAGTTGGACTTTGTAGGGGTGGAAACGATTTGTTGTAAGAATTCGTTGAATGGATCTTCTGGAGACACCCGTTTCCTGGGATAACTTTCTTAAAGACATACGTGGGCTGTTTTCGAAGTGATTGAGTACCGTCAGTGATGATGCTGCATCGGTTGAACTTTTTGGCTGGCCACTAAGCGGCCGATCATGAACATTTCCCGTTTCTTTGAAGCGAGTGAACAGTTTTCCAATTGATTCCTGAACAACCAGCGGCTTCTCAGGGTGTTTGTCATTAAAAGCAGTAGCAACTGATCGGTGTGTGTACCACGCCTTGCACACATTAAAACTATCTCCACCCGTTCATCTATTGTCAATTTCTGTGCCATAGGTTCAACAACAAATCTGAAAAGAACAAAACATTAAAACAGATTATTAAAATGTGCCTATGGTTCCTGACTTTTGTGCCATCCTATATATTGGTATTACTAGAAAAAATACTAAATACTAAAATACTGTGGAATGGCCCTATATTTTGGTATTAGAAAAGAAATACCTAATACCAAAATATACGTATGTCTGTCCCATCCGCAACAAAAAAATACAGTGGAATGGATCTGTTGCGTTAAGTATGGCAAGATTTATTTAAATTAAAAATAATGTCAAAACATTGCTTTCGCTAAAATTTGTATGAATTGACAATACAACAACGAATTTGACACAAATGTCGCTAAACTTCCGATTTTTCAGGTCACAACCTAAAAAGCAATTGTTTGGAAGTTGGAAGTTCGTCCTTTTGGTCCAAGTAGGGTTAAGAGTTCACAGTTAACACCAAATTACTACAATTGCTTATCGCTGTGTCAAAATAAATATTTCACATTCTAAAGTACAAAAAAAATAAAATATGCATAATTTAGACAATAATAACGATGGTGATCAGCAATTCCTGTAGAGTCCAGAGCAGTCTCCATTCATAATTATCACAGGGAGTTCTGTCATGCATCATCAATCGTGTGTGTGTGTGTGTGTGTGTGTGTGTGTGTTGTGTTGTGTTGTGTTGTGTTGTGTTGAAACTGATTGCATGCATGATTTACTAGAGTAGCAACAGCATAATTACTGTTGTTCATCTATTTCAAGCCGAGTTACCTTCATTTTCGTTACACGTATATTAACTCCAACAAATGACACTTAATAACATGTATATAAATGTATACTTAAAAATAAATCAGGATCGGTACTCACCAAACTGCTTCGTGGAATGTTAAGAGGAGCGCTAAGTGGCATAATAATAATAATCTTTGTTGTTGTTGTTCAACCTCCTCCATTAACGGCACAGTCATATGATGGAGGGGACCTACATGCGGTTTTTCGTGGAATTTGAACCCTTACTTATCCATCAAGGCGAGACCCAGTGTTTTAGCATGCATTAATATCTGACTGAACCAATAGTCGAACCCACGTGGCAGTTTCCATTATTATTTTTCTCGGAATTCATAACAAAGAATTAAATTATTGGTTCTGTATATATTAAAATTAAAATTTGCACATCACAAAAACACTAAAAAGGTAAATTTTACTTTTAAGGCAGCGCAGCAACCACGTATCCTAACAATAATATAATTAACACATATCAATCGATAGAACAAAAAAAAAAAACTGATCACCTGAAGATCAGGGCCCCCAGCCTTCTTTAGTTAAGCTTATAAGGCTAACTAACGAAAATATCACGACATAACCTAACCAATCGTTAGGTCAACTGTACGCCCTTGACGATTGGTTAGGTTAGGTCGTGATATTTTCGTTAGTTAGCCTTATAAAGCTAACTAAAGAAGGCTGGTGGCCTTGATCTTCAGTTGATCCAAAAAAGAAACTACGGCCCTAAGAGTAAGATTTACCAATAAATTTAACCTAACCTAAATAAACTTAACCTAACCAAACAAATAAAAAACTAATTTTTTATATTTTGAAAAGTTTACATAGCTGTGTATATATTTTTTTCTGCTCTATCTACTGACCAACAGTGCTTCTTCTAAACCTGTTTATTGCATGCAAATACGCGAGCAGATGGCAAAAGTATACAGTGCCCGCGAAAAGTATCCGATCACTCAAGAAAATACAATATTTTCCCTTGATATTCAGAGACACGTAATTCACTTTCTATTTGTTCTAGCGACATCTGGTAACTTTGAGGTTGCTCGCTGATATGAGAGCTATCCAACGCATTCTCAAATTAGTGTTCTGGTAGCCTTCGTTGCGGGTGGCTGTGTCTCAAATTTGTCAGATTTCACTGTTTGTGTAAATTTCTTGATATTTTTTATTTTTTTACAGAAAGTGGTGTAAATAAAATTTATATATAATGTGTGCTAAAAAACAACTTAAGAGTGATTGTCGAGGTGCTATTGTTGCTTTGCATGCATGTGGGAAATCACAGAGACAGATAGCTAAGGAATTAAACATATCCCAAAGTACCGTTAATTTATGGGTTTCACGGGCTAAGAACAATGGTGGCCTAACCACGCCAGTCCCTAAAAAACGATCTGGCAGACCGAGAAAAACAAATTCGCGAACAGACAAACTTATGAAACGTTTAGTATTGAAAAACCCAACAATAACTGCGAAAGAAATAAAATTTAATATGAATAATTTGTTATCTGGTGTTTCTGAACGAACTATCCAGGAGCGGCTCCAAAAAGAACTCGGATTACCATCTCGCCATGCTGCTAAGAAACCGTTCATTAATGAAAAAATGCGTAAAAAACGTGTCGCATTTTGTAAAAAATACATTCATTGGACTGTTGATGACTGGAAGAAGGTTTTATTTAGCGATGAGTCGACATTTTTGACATTCAGAAGTTGTCCAAAAAAGGTTCGCCGGCCTATTGGCTCAAATAGGATGGACCCTAAATACACCCTAAAGACAATGAAACACCCTCCAAGTGTGATGGTTTGGGGTTGTTTCGGTTACTATGGGCGTGGAAACTTATATTTTCTTCCGAAGAACACAACTATGAATGGTGCACGGTATTTAGCAATGCTACAGGATAAACTTCCAATGGCAATGGCAATCCAAAGGACAAAAACATACATGCATGATGGTGCACCATGTCACAGGGCCAAAATAGTGACAAAATGGATTACTGACAATAAATTTGATATTTTGGATTGGCCTGGTAATAGTCCAGATCTCAATCCGATAGAAAATCTGTGGCTAATAATAAAAAATAAGGTTGAATGCCACGACACTGGCTCAGTCGAAAAATTACAAGAGGCCATCAAAAAGGTATGGTGCAAGGAAATATCAGTGGAAGTTTGTCAAAACTTGATTAAATCCATGCCAAAACGTCTAGAACAAGTCATCCAAACCAAAGGACAGATGACAAAATACTAATATAAGGTTAGTATACATTTAAACATTGTTTTTTATGTAAAAAATACAAATTTCAAGGGTGATCGGATACTTTTCGCGGGCACTGTAGTTCACAACTTCACACTATCCAAAAGCTTATTATCCCTTTCGATCATCACAAATATTTTTAAACCAAAAAATATAAGATTTGTTATTCAAGGCCAAATAGTTTAATATATAACTAGTCACTTACATTTACACACCTTTAGTTCCTTTTCCGACAACTAAACTAAACTAAAAATTAAACAAATATGTAGAATTTGTAGAAAAGTTGCATTTTAGTACGATATATATATATATACAGGGTGAGCGAAAAGTCCCTGTGCACCTGCAAGAAGTGTAGTGAACCTGTACCGTGTTGGAAGTGGACAGGTGCACAGGGACTTTTCGCTCACCATGTATATTTCCAGTAGAATATTAAAGTCTCACCGGGACCGAAAAGGTTAATGCTGTTGTATATAGTTATAGTCAATGTCTAAAATCAGGCAATTTGTAAATTGACTTAAATTTTAGGCAATGTGTTAAATTGACGATACACACAAAACCTAACCTTTCTGGTAATGCTACATATGCATGCCCACTGATATTTCCCAATATGCTGCCTAAAACTTCATTAGGTTAGGTTTTGTGCGTATCATCAATTTGGCACATTGCCTAAACTTTCAGCCAATTTACAAATTGCCTGATTTTAGACATGGACTATAACTTTTCGGCGGATAAATTATATATATATACAGCCATCTGTTAAATTAATAACAAATTCAATAGTAGTCTTAAATTTTTTTAATAATTATAATTACTACAAAGAGAATAAATGGGTGATACATAAATTAAATTTAAAATTCTTTCCTTGGTTTTGAGTCCAATCAATATTTGTCACCAAAGATGCACGCCAATATATATGTATATACTTTATAATAGTAATAATAATAAATCACTTTAAAATCACCATAAACATCACAAACACTCAACGTACAAATCAACTCAGGACTGTGAATTCTTTCCTCCCTGATTCCTGTTCCACGAGGAGGTAGAACAGGGGCTTGGTTCGGTTGGTTGATCCATTTAACGTCTTTTAACCCGCGAAGGGTCAGTGAGACGGGCAGTAACGCCGCCAAATCAGAAAAAAATATGTCGTCCGTCGTATGGAGAAGCCACGGTCAAACCGAATAAATTACGAACAATGGACTCGTTACTGTTTCCTCTCCCCACTTCTCAGACGGGCTTGGGACAGTTCTTGGTTGGGTTACCGGAGGGTACGTCGTAGTATACATCTAACACAGTGGTGCACAAACTTTTTTGATGTGAGGGCCAAACCAACCATCTGTTTTATATGTAGGGGCTAGATATATAGATATTCTATTTTTTATAATAACCAGGGGTAATATTTCAGATTTTTCTTTGGGTAGCTAACTTTTTCATTGAACTGAAAAGACCCGTGGGGGCCACATTTGGCCCGCGGGCCAGGGTTTGTGCCAGGGACGAACTTCCGATGGTGCTGGTAATAATAACCCAGGAATTAACGCAATGGGCCGAATTAATCTAACACGAGTCAGTTTCTGGGCCGTCTCACTGATTACTATACCATTATTTTGTAAAAATTGGTCGTTGCCAATGTACAGGCAGTTTTTATATAGTGGAGCCACCTCGATGGGCCAAAGTGGCCCCTAGTGTGCCCACTGTAAAAATTTCTTATGTTCTTGTGGTTCGGAACTCACGTAAAATTGTAGGTCCCCTCCGCCACCACGGAGGACATGCACAATACACAATTTCGAACACAGTTAGGTAGACCAGCCATGAGTGGATCCTAGGGTCTTTGTTGGTCTGAAACATTTTAACATTAATATTATAACATTATCTAACTAAAACACAACTTCCAGCGATATAATTTTTAAAAAAATTATTTTACAGGCAACCAAACTTAAGTTTATGTGATGACACTGAAGTGGTCAGTGTGATGACATACTGACCACTTCATAATTTATTTATAGCTATATGACACACTGATAACGCGTACAGCTCATAATAGTACTGTAATACTAAAAATTAATTTCATGATAACACGTTTTGAAATCCTCTTTCCTATTTCATCATTAAGTGAAGTGATGAATCAAACTTAAGCTGAACTTCTTTTTCATCATTTGAAATGAGTCACTCCGAAAAAAGTTTTAGAAACTATCAGTTTCAAACGAGCCACTCCAAGAAAAAGTTTAGAAAACTAACAGTATGAAATGAGCCACTCCGAAAAGAGATTTAGAAAACTATCAGTATGAAATGAGCCACTCCGAAAAAAGATTTAGGAAACTATCAGTATGAAATGAGCCACTCCGAAAAGAGAGTGAGAAAACTATCAACACGGAATGAGCCACTCCAAAAAGACATTTAGAAAGCTATACCAATCTGAAATAAGTCACTCCGAAAAGAGATTTACTTTGCTAAGAATATTTATAACTATATACACTACACTGAATGTATATAAGAGTTTTACTTTCCTTATATATATATATATATATATATATATATATATATATATATATATAATGTAAAGAACGACGCTTGTGTAGAAGAGTGTTCCGCACAAGATGAGGAGGGAGAACGAGCAAATGAAAAGTGAGGTTGTTTGCAGTTAAAATGTATATATGTACGACATGCGAAGGTGCCCCCTCAGGGCATTTGATTCAGCTCGTATGTAGGAGAATTACGAGTACTGACTAATCGGGGTCCTTGGTGTAGTGGTTAACATATCCGACCAGCAATTCGATGGTCCCGGGTTCGATTCCTGGGAGGTACCTCATTTTTCATTTGCTCGTTCTCCCTCCTCATCTTGTGCGGAACACTCTTCTACACAAGCGTCGTTCTTTACATTAATTATACTGTGTGTTGTTTGCAGTTACAATATATATATATATATATATATATATATATATATATATATACCTTTCAAATGTTCCGTGCGATGATTCCTCACTTCACAAAGGTCAAGCTTGTCGCAAGTAAACACTTGAAATGAATGAATTAAACACGTGAAATGAATGAATGATGCAAACTCACAAGGAAAAAGAAAAATGATTCCAAGGTCTTTCGTGTATTGAGCAGTGCACCTCCTCAGGGAATTCCCTGACGAGCTGTGCTGCTCAATACACGAAAGGCCTTGGAATAATTTTTATTTTTCCTTGTGGATTTGGATCATATATATTGATTGTCAAGCTTTTTACCTCGATACTGCTACGTTGCAGCCACGCCACGCCACGCCACCGTTTCCCATTAGCTCAGCAAAGTTGGGTTTCTTCAGTAGTTTGCATTCAGATAATGTAGCGATTCTCAGATGGTTTGGATCCTACATAAAACTGTAGATTCCTTTCGTCACATGACCTTCGTTGTTACGAAGGAGGTTAAACAACCCCAAACATTACTATTACTATTTCGGTTACTACCTGAGAATATTTGATATGCATTTAACACACCTCCTCCATCCTATAATTAAGTTGATAGTGTTCTTAACATATATTTTTTTTACCTTGCGCCCACCACCTGTGCGAGAAGTGTTGATTAAAATAGCTCATTATCGAACTGAATGCAATTAAAACGGGCCCGGTTAAACCATTATCAAGGTTGCGTCAGTATACAGTTGAGGGAAAAAATATCCGTCTGATAACGTAAAATTCCAAAAAGCATAAAAAATTACTAATCGATAGTAATTGTTTTGGTTCTGAAATTTTAATAATCACCAATAAAATAAAATATTTTTAAAAATACTACAATTCGTAAGTTTTTAGGCTTTTGAAAATTTTTCTAGGCGAACTTTTTTACGAAACTGTATTTCAATGGGGCCGTTATTAAAATACTTGAATCCTCCTATAATACGGGGTACGTAGCATGGCTATATCGTTACATCGCTTCTCGTACGATCGACTAAGTTAAGCGACAATAGGTTTGGGTATTAATTAGATGGGTGACCGTCTTGAGCATCCATTAACGCCCCCGTGGATCGGATTTCTACGTTAAACCGTAGGTCCACTCCAATTACTTATCCTTACGTTAAGTAATGCAGTTAATAACAAAAACGTCCCCATAGATCGGATTTCTACGTTAAACCGTAGGTCCACTCCAATTACTTATCTTTACGTTAAATAATGCAGTTAATAACAAAAACTTGGTATGGTACAATCCCATTTACCTATAGCTGGAATCTGTCTTTACGTCTATACAATGAAACCATTATACTTCGGCTATTAACTTTTTTTACTTGAAATTCACGCTCGTAAAGACTATTTAAATATGGAGGAAAAGATAATCATTTTTTAACATGATACTTTTTTTCTGAATATTGTAATTTAGGTTACAATCACTGAATTGTTGTATATAACTTATCCTTTACTGTTGCACATCTTTTCCCGGCATGGCAGAAATGAGATAATGACATAATAACTGTCACAGACTTAATGCGTAGGTCAACCAAATCTGATTGCCTTAAAGGTGGGGTTTTCCTCTTAATTTAACCACTCACAGCTAACAGGATACCTACATTCATAGGGATTGGTTTTCCCTTGAAGAGGGTTGGTTCTTGAGAAACCAGCAAAGATTCTGAAGGTATAGTTTTACACGAAATCTTAAATCAGATAAAGATGGTTTGACCAAACAAATAACTGAAAGATTGTAGTAGGATAACTCGTAAAAACAATCAATCGGAGGTTACAACTTAGGTGAGAGGGGGAAGAACTTGTGTGTTATGCGGATATTTATGTGTTATGTGATGTAAAAACATTCAGAACTGACGCCATTTTGATTAATGTTTTTTACTTTTAATATTCTTATCCATTTTCTTATGTTCGACACATCGGGCGGATATATATATATATATATATATATATATATATATATTATATATAATACAGGAAGAGTTTGGTTTGATACACCACTCAGCGTAATATGTTCTTGAGTTTGAACACAGCATATTATGGTAATTGTAATACGAAACTATAATATTAGCACTGAAATTACACGAAACAAAAATCCCTCTTCCAGCGCATACGAGTAAATAAATGCAATTCATATAATTATTATTTGGATGAAAATAGGTTACTAAGCTCCGCCTACAACTGTAAACTCCGCCTACTCCCAAAAAGAAAAAAAAAAAAGTGTTGCCCTCTTTTCGGTAGTTTAGAGCATACTGTGTGACCTCGTTTCTAATGCACTGTGGATTCGTCCTACAACGCACATTTGGCAAAACGCTTTTGAAAATTGAATAAAAGAATACATTTACGAAATATAAGTAAAAATTTTAATTTATTTTATTATATGCAGTTTAAAATTTTAATTCCATAAACGCATATGTAAATTATTATTTCACACACACACACACACACACACAATATATATATATATATATATATTCCTATTCCTACTTTCGTTTTTAATATATAGAAATTTAAAAATTGGAAGAAAATAAGAGAGTAGAAAACAGAATGAAGAACTCACTCTCTCTCTCACACACACACACACACACACACACACAGGTAGAACAAGAAATTAGCAATAAAAGGAAGAGAGAAGGAGAGCTGGCTTGGAATATTTTATAAAAGAGGAAAACATCTTTAGCGATTGCAGCCATAAAGTAATTCAAAATTTTAATTCTCTCTCTCTCTCTCTCTCTCTCTCTCTATATATATATATATATATATATATATATATATATTCATTCAAGGAAATGACAGTGAAATGCTTATATATGCTTTTGATATATTTTCTTCATATTAATTTGACGCTCCCTTGAAGTTTATAGATATCTCATAATTTTTTCCCCTTATTTCATTTCTTGCTTTGTTTCACTTCAAATACAACGAATAATTATATATATATATATATATATATATATATATATATATATATATATATATATATTCGCGGTGATCCATCAAGAAATGTATATAAGTGATATAGTTCCATAGAAAAAAATGATTTTTATAGGGAAATATTTGGCTATATCTCTTCAAACACTTTTCGTGCAAGTGTGCTTTATTGTATCCTATAAATATTAAAACATGTTGCGATCGATAGTCGATGTATCAAAAGCCGTTCTCGTGTGGCTATTTTGCGTTAATAATTTTTTTTTTTTTTTTTTAGTTCAAATAATTGACGATACGGGTGACTATACAGATCAAGAGAAGGTGGAAATTGGTTTGTTACATGTTGGTGGTAGAAGCCACCATCAGAGGGAGGCATGTCAGTTATTCCATGAACGACACCCCCCTTGATTCGCTGACGTAGCGATGATGTATTTGAGTGTCGTTCATGGAATAACTGGCATGCCTCCCCCTCCGGGTTCTACCAGCAACATGAGGCAAAATAAGTTCCATCCTCTCTCGTTCTGTATAGTCACCCGTATCGTCAATTATCTGAAATCTAAATAAAAAAAATATTATTAAAGCGAAATGACCATGCGAACGGACTTTTGATACACCCTGTTTATATATTAGTGAGAGTGTGGTATTTGTTAAAGTTCAGAATGAATGAATGTAAATCGTTAAAAATAAATAATTATCACAAAATTACAAATTTTAACATACAATTTGCTCATTCCTCGTTTAATTTGGAACTTAAGCTTTAGTTTACTAATGAAGAGAAAAGCTTTAGTTTACTAATGAAGAGAAAAGCTTTAGTTTACTAATGAAGAGAAAAGCTTTAGTTTACTAATGAAGAGAAAAGCTTTAGTTTACTAATGAAGAGAAAAGCTTTAGTTTACTAATGAAGAGAAAAGCTTTAGTTTACTAATGAAGAGAAAAGCTTTAGTTTACTAATGAAGAGAAAAGCTTTAGTTTACTAATGAAGAGAAAAGCTTTAGTTTAATAATGAAGAGAAAAGCTTGTTTAATAATGAAGAGACAAGCATAAATGTACATAAAGAGAAGATTTAGTAGTAGTAGTAGTAGTACTATTGTTATAAATAGACAAAATGTTTCCGTAGTTTTCAAATGATTATCTTCAGTGGCTTTTAATATTTTTAATTTAAATTAAAATTTAAAAATTCAAAATCCAGATCCAATTTTAATATAATTAACTTAAAACGCGTAAACGAAAATTTAAATTAAGATTACAAAATGAAGGTGTAGCTAAAATATAATAAAATTAGAGCATAAACTGAATAGGCTTCAAACTTAACCCTCTAACGCCGACCGGGTCGAATACGTACCGTTTCAAATACACGCATTTAGACTTAACCCTACAAAAATGTTCGGCGCTAAAGGGTTAAATTAAAACCATAACCCACCACGAGCTCGAAACTCCGAAAAGAACCGACAAATCCGCGAGTATCAGATGGAGAAGGGAGATGGTTGGTCGTTATATTTGCGAGTGGTTGATTGAGTAAGCTGTTTGTTAAAGTGTCTGTTAAAGGTTGGAGATGTCTGCTCGTTTATGCGTGTTTTTAAATGGTGAATATGAAAGATCCTTGAATTTTGAAATTCTCTTGAAATTATGGGATGGGAAAGTCATTTGTAAAGGTTAAGAACGTACGAATAGTCTGGTTTTTGGATAAAGGTCACCGGATTCTTTGAAAAATGCATGCGTGCTTTTGTGTTTGTCTACGATTTGTTTCAGCTGTAGAACCGTTGGAGTCAGCTCAGCGGTAAATATAAACAAAGGAAGACCGTAACTGTTTTTTATTTGTTCAGGCATGGGGCAGTTACTGTACTTATTATTGCATGAGGCAATTACAGTACATTGTCCCATGGGATTGTTCACTTTTTATCTCTCGTGTATAATATTGGTTTCTTTGTATGGTATTGGTATAATGCCTTCAATGGTGACCTTGCATTTGCCATGTCAGTAGTGATAATTTAAGATTAATACATGCTTTAACTATTAATAATACTTATTTACTTATTTATTATTAATTAATAACTAGCTGTTATTTTTAATAAGAGCCCAGTAAAGCCTAAAGCTTAAGGGCCAAATTAAATAAAATAAATAGTCGAGCTTCACAGTTATTTACGTCATTGTAAATTGTAAAACGAATATATTTATTTTATTATTAATAAAGGTTCTTCAATTCAATTCAATTACAATTACTTGACATATTTTCAACTACAATTACTGTAGATAGTGAAATACTTAATTACAATTACAATTATTTAGTGAAGTAATTAATTACAATTATAATTACTTAGTGAAGTAATTAATTACAATTATAATTACTTAGTGAAGTAATTAATTGCAATTACAATTACTTAGTGAAGTAATTAATTGCAATTACAATTACTTAGTGAAGTAATTAATTACAATTACATTTACAAAGAATTGCATTTTTTTCATAAATACACACTATTTAATTTATGTCATGCTTTTCTATCTACGTATTTCAATTCCATTTTCAGTTTTGTCCATCATCTTGAATGAAAACTAAATAATATTAGGTCGATAAAATGTACTCTTTTTTTCAACATTCCACGGCACTATATTTTTCATCAAACAGTTCTTGCTATGGACATTGGACATATATACGCGATATGGTCTAATGAAACCAAAGATAAGGCACTCCAAAAATACCAATAGAAGACAAAAGAACTGGCATTTCTTTTATAAAAATAATAATAAGGGCAAAAAATTGGCATTTTAGTTGGGAATATTTGAAATAAATGGAACATTTTATTTCAAATAAAAAGAAAAAATTGTTATTTCAAAAGAAAACTCCCTGTGATATGATGAGCAAGTAGTTTCAACTATAAGTATGACCCATTAACTTTAATATTCCTGTAATTGAAAGTAATTGACTGTAATTGTATCAATTACATTGGTTACCTAATGTAATTACAATTACAGGATCACCTGAAAGATCAGGGCCCCCCGCCTTCTTTAGTTAGCTTTATAAATCTAACTAACGAAAATATCACGACCTAACCAAACCAATCGTCAAAGGCGTACAGTTAACCTAACGATTAGTTAGGTTAGGTCGTGATATTTTCGTTAGTTAGCCTTATAAGGCTAACTAGAGAAGGCTGGGGGGCCCTGAAGATCTTCAGGTGATCCCAATTACATTTTAGGTAGTCAATTACAATTACTTTCGAGTTACATGAAAAATGTAATTAATTACAATCATTTACAATTATCTCATGCCTGATTTATAGAGTAAAATTTTTTTAAGCCGTAACTAACAGGATTTACGGTTACGCGTTTGAAATTGGGGTGAGGGAAGGCTTATCAAGTGTAAATCTTAACGTGGATATTAATTGTCCGCACACCGCTTCCATATTATGACAATTATCAAGAACATTTTTAATTTAACGACAGCTTGACAATCAGTTCTGATCAGTAGGCCTATACATTTTGCGAAAATTTGTGTGATACATTTGACTTTCCTATTTTTCAATTGATAAAAATACACCTGTAGTCATTGTACCAAAAATATCGTACTACATAGTTTTCTTGGATCACCCGAAGATCAGAGCCCTCATGTATTCTTGTCTTTTGCTTTACAGTACCAAATATAATAATAAGTTAAAATGAATGCCCGGTTAGGTCAACTGTACGCCCTTGACGATTGGTTAGGTTAAGTCGTGATATTTTCGTTAGTTTAAACGAAGATATCATTTAGTAATTGAGGCTGGGGACCCTAATCTTCAGGTGATCCTAGTTTTCTTCCAAAAATTTTAATACAATTATTTAAATTTTTGTTTCCCGCCTCACATATTTCAAGTAAATTACATTAAAATTAGAATATAGATCTTGTATTTTTAAATTTTAAATTAAATTTCAATTTGATCCACGAAAAATGGACATTTCGAAAAAAAACAAAAAAAAATGAGGCATTTGCCCATTGCCCATTTATAATAATTTTTTGTTTAATGCCTTTTGGTTTTTCTCTTCATTATTAGGCTGAACTATTCTGACAAGACACTCTCTCTCTCTCTCTCTCTCTCTCTCTCTCTACATATATATATATATATATGTGTTTAAAAAAATACCACTAAATAGCTTTATATGGAAATATATCAGCTATACATTTCTTAATGGATCAACTCTGGTTGTAAGACAACCGGAAATGTACATAAAACAATTTATATATATATATATATATATATATATATATAAAACCACGAAGAAAAGGAAACACAGAATCGTGCTCAAGCGCTTTCGTCTAATGACATCCTCAGGAACACTGAAGTAAAAAAAAAAAAAATGTTACTTTCGTGAAATAATTTTCATATATATATATACCTCGTTAACCTCGTTCAGGTTCCGTGTGCTGTTCTCTCTTCACACGAAGGTCAAGCTAGTGGCCCCGCCTGTAGGCCTGGCTTGGTGGAGGAGCGAGTTGTTCTCTCGCGCTCTCCAACGCACATAGTCAGGTACACCCGGCTCATCTGGTACCGTCTTGAGCCAGGCATCTAGTCTTCTCTTGAAGACTTCAACTTTGCCCTGTAACGTTTCTGAGGTCCTTTGGAAGCTGGTTAAAAAGTCTTGGCCCCCTGACAACCAAGCTATTTTCCTTCAGTGTTGAGGAGGTCCCTTGTCGGGCCTTTAATTTGGGAACACTACACATTCTGCCTTTCCTATTTTCCAGCGTTGTTTGAATGGTAATTGGGTTTAGTTTTAGATTTGGTACCAGTTTTTCGATCATTTTTCATATGTAGATTATGGTGTACCTCTCTCTTCTTCTTTCGAGGGAGTACAGATTTAGTTTACGTAGTCTTTCCCAGTAGTTGAGTTCTTTGCAGCCATCAATCTTGGCTGTGAAATGTCTCTGCGTTTCTTCTAGCTTATTAATTTCTTCCTTTTCATATAGGGACGTCAAAACTGAGCAGCATTCAAGTTTTGGTATGATCACTGTTCTCAGCAGGGGAATCATTACTGTCTTGTCCCTCCTTTTGAACGTTCTTAGTACCTGTCCCGCTACTCTTTTTGCTTTGTTTATCGCTATCTGATTTTACGTCTCAAATTTGGCATCATCGGTCATTATTACTCCCAAGTCGACCGCTTTCGTGCTTCTCTGAATTTCCAGTCTCTCTGGAGCATGATATGTAGTCTGTTAAGTTCCTCATTTCTACCACATCTCAAGAGCTGAAATTTCTCGGTGTTAAATGTCATGTTGTTGTCTTCTGACCATTTGTATATTTTCTTCGTGTCCCTCTGCAAAGCCTCCACTTCATTTGTATCGCTGATTTTTCTGTTGATTTTTGTATCGTCCGCAAAGGATGTTACTATACTATTGCTGTTTACTCCACTATCTATATCTGTTAGCACGATAATGAACAGAAGTAGGGTCAGTACTCTACCTGTATATATATATGTGTGTGTGTGTGTGTGTGTACAAAGTTCATTTGACGCAGTGGCGACCTTGAGCGTTCTTTTCAAAAATTATGCCAAGAGAAATACCTACCGACAGGAAACTACGTATGAACTCGTTTCACTTCTTCTTTATTTCTCTGAATGGGTAGTTTGGGGCACAGCTTTCCAATAAATATGGATCAGTGTAAAGTAACTTCGTAGGATCATTGAATAAACCAAGTTAGAAATTGCATTTGTAAAATTTAACAATACGAAAGTTAAATAAACCCTTTTTAATTAAGGTTAACGTTGTTTTGCAACAGCGGGGCAAAAAATAGGTTGGGTGAGGGGGGGGCTTCCCTTGTTAACTAAATATTATTTTATTACAAGGACTCTTAGATAAGGATATAAAGATGAATCAGATAACGTCTGATGACAAGAAGTTTAGAAAATTTATATATATATATATATATATAGGGCATATCAGAGGAGGGGCTAGGAGGGCCATTTGGCCTTGGCCTCAAGCTTAAGGGGGGCCTCAAATTTAAAAACGTTCAGGTATGAATATAATGTTTTGCAGTGAAAGTAATAATTGGGTTTAGCTATGGGCCTCAAAAGTTGGAAGTGGCCCGGGCCTCTCTGGACCTCTGAGAGGGCATATATATATATATATATATATATATATATATATATATATATATATATATCTTTCAACCCTTCAGATGTTCCGTGCGATGATTCCTCATTTCACGAAGGTCAAGCTCGTCGCCCCTCCTCTATCCTCTACAGGGTTGCCAAAAATAAATACACACCTTCGGTTTTTCCATAATTTTTTTGATTTGATAATAAAAGTCAATGAAGAATAATAATAAATTTTTAATAAATACATTTAGAATCGTGTTGCTTTACCATTTGCATTAAGCACAGCTCATACACGTTCTGTTCTGGAACTCCATTGATTCTTGAAGCTAATCATCGTGGTGTCTATTTACTTTTGTCACCCTCTGTGTGTGTGTGTGTGTGTGTGTGTATATATATATATTATAATGAACAATTCGGGCGGAAGCAAAACCAAGGTTAACCAAGGTTATATATACTCTTTGACGTGCTACGAAAAAAACCGAGTAACCTCCAGCATACCAGCCTAAAAACATTTAAGAATCAGTTGAACAGTTTCTTGTGTAAAGTCCCTGACCAGCCACGAGTAGTTGGCAATGAGGGTTCGATGAGAGTAGAAAGCAACTCTCTCCTTCAGCAAATCTCCCAAATGAGGGGGCATGCTACAGTGGGGTCGAACGCAAGTCGACCATGAACAGTTCGTTCGCAAGCCACAAAAGTAACATTATACAACCTTACAACCTTACAAAGGTTCCACGTGATGATTTCTCATTTCGCGAAGGTCAAGCGTGTCGCCCCTCCTCTCGAGTTGGCCTGGTGAAGTAGTGAGTTGGATTCTTGCGCTCTCCACCTCACATAGCCAGGTACGCCCGGCTCATCGGGGATTGTTCTGAGCCAGACGTCAAGTCTTCTTTTCTTTTGAAGATTTCCACTGCAACTCCCTTCGTGTTTCTTAGGTCTTTGGACAACTGATTAAATAGTTTTGGTCCTCTCACTACAAAACTATTTTCTTTCAGGGTTAAGGATGTTCCCTGTCTCGCCTTCAATTTGGGAATACGACACAGTCTACCGCTTCTACTTTCCACCGTTGTTTGGGGAGTTATGGGATTCAGAGTAAGATTAGGGACTAGTTTCTCCATTATTTTCCAAGTGTAAATAATGGTGTATCTCTCTCTTCTCCTTTCCAGTGAATATAGGTCTAGTTCTCGTAACCTTTCCCAGTAATTTAGTTCTTTGCACCCATTGATCTTGGCTGTGAAACTTCTTTGAATCCCCTCCAGCTGTCTAATGTCTTCTTTTTTATATGGGGATGTTAGGACCGAGCAGTATTCCAGTTTTGGTATTATCAGGGTTTTCAGTAGAGGGATCATTACATTCCTATCCCTTCGTTTAAAAGTTCTCAATATCTGACCCGTTATTCTCTTTGCTCTGTTTACTGCATTCTTATTTTGTGTTTCAAATTTCGCATCATCTGTCATTACAACCCCTAAATCTTTTGCTCTGGAATTTCTCTGGACTTCCTGTCCATTTGGGGTATAATATATATATATATATATATATATATAATATATATATATATATTACACACAGGGTGTACCAAAAGTCCGTTACCATAAGAAATTAATGTTTCCTATTTTTGCTTTGGGTTTATAACTAATGAACAACATGGTTGATTACACCCTACAAGAGAAAGTAAAATTAGTGCATCACCTGAAGATCAGGGCCCCCAGCCTTCTTTAGTTAGCCTTGTAAGGCTAACTAACAAAAATATCACGACCTAACCTAACCAATCGTTAGGTCAACTGTACGCCCTTGACGACTGGTTAGGTTCGGTCGTGATATTTTCGTTAGTTAGCCTTATAAAGCTAACTAAAGAAGGCTGGGGGCCCTGATCTTCAGGTGATCCAAATTAGTTTTGTTATTTGTAGCTTCCTCTGGGGACATTTAAAGGCGGTAGATTAAAAACTACGAACTATTCAACAATTGAAAGACACATACAACAAGAATTTAACATCAATAAGGATGTCCTACGTAGCGTTCAATATAGCTTGTAATGTGCAATTTGAACATTTATTGTCTTCATAAATAGTGTGTGTGTGTATATATATATATATATATATATATATATATATATATATATATATAACAGTGTAGTACATATTAGATAAGCTGTATTTTGTCTTTTATGGTATTCTTATGAGTTATGTAGTAACCGATGATAGAACCAATATTATATTAATAATATTAATAATAATTTTAACTTTATTTTTTTAACTTAAATAATAATTTTAAATTCATCGAGTATATTATTTACGCATGCAGTGCATGCCTTGCATTCATTAAGAAGCCGCCCCTGATATATATATATATTATATATATATATTATTTATGAAGTCTGATAACATCGCATGCTTTCATTAAGTTGTACTGGATTCTCCTTTACGATCAATTTGGGCCACAGAGACGATCAGCCCAGTTATAAATCATCCATTTTCAAGGTTAACTTAACCTCATCATTTGTACCCAGTGAAGAAACGGTACATCATGCAGAGATTTGAACTTGGCATACATGGCTCTGGCGGGGGTATCAGGGTACAAATAAAGAAAGATGTACAAACAACTAGGAATAATAGAATTTTTTTTTATTTCTCCCTCCAACACGTCGACCTTGAAAATACGGGTTAAGCAAAACAGCACAAAAGACTTGGGTCACACTCTAAATTTGAAATTTTCTCACGATTACCTACAAAACTAATTACTCTTCTACGTAATTAAGAATGAGGTATTTTATATAAAGTTATAATACACACCTTCAGTGGTAATTAGTGATGGGACGATACCAAAAATTTTTAACGATTCCGATTCCGATTCCGATACCACTAAAAAGTCTCGATTCCGATACGATTCTCGATTCCGATTCCGATTCTCAATATTTTTAAATATAATTCTATACTTGTTTTTCTGGAAATTGTCATATTTTACTCTGGTAAGATTAACTATTTACATTATGAGTATGGTAATATAAATTATAAATTATAATAGATTGGTTTAAAAATAAAAATCAACTGTAAGTTGTAACAATTCATTTTAATCTTCTTGATTACACATCATGGATATACATGTTTTAATGTATAGCTACAATACAATAAAAATAAAATTTGTTATCCTCTTTCATTTAAATTTTAAAGTTTACATCGCAAAACTGGTTCAATTAAAAGTTAAAGAATCGTTTTAAGAATCGGAAATCATGGTACAATTCTCTCGATTCCGATTCCTGAAAAATGCTCGATTCTTCCGATTCTCGATTCCGATTAATCGTCCCATCACTAGTGGTAATATGGTAATAATAATATTCTTTCCATCATTGTAAGTCACGAGAATACATAAAATTTTGAAACAACGCAAATTTAACAAAGGCTTTGCAGTTCCCCCATTTTATTACTGTATGTAATTGTTAACTTTCTTCGCAAAATAACTTTAAATGTTTCATTTGTACTTAGACAAAGTTGGATTATATTCTGTTAATCGCCCGTGAATATCCTTACTTTAAAAACTTAGATTCCCTGAAGCAAAAAAATTTCTCAAATTTATATATATATATATATTATATATTATATTCACGATTTACTTTTCTGCCAAACATTTTTACAGAATTTTTTTTTCAAACCAAGTTCCCTGCAGTGGGACGTCTATAAAGTAACTTTCTTTATGGCGAAAAGGTGGTTGCTATGCAACCGAAACTGTACACATAAATACACAATCTGCTAACTCTATCTTTTGTATATTTGTTGCTATGCAGACTCTGTGTGTGTGTGTTTGTGTGTGTGTACATGAAAGACCTAATCTTCATATTACGAAGTGTATAGCTAAATTGGCCATACACTGAGGCTATACATACATACATACATACATACATACATACATATAATTTTACCAATTTCAAACCATCAGATGGCTTGAATCAGAAGATTAAATTTAACTCCATATACACACACACACACACACACCACACACACACACACACACACCTTGATTACCTTGATCCTTCTAAATAAAATTAAAATACTGTATAGCTAAATTGTTATAATGTATCTTTCTCACGACTTCTACAATACGAACGCGTATAATGTAACTATATATATATATACACGTTTCAAGCACTTTTGTTTGACCTTCGTCAGTAAGGTTCGCAACTCTTTTCCTGCGACCTTCGAGCAACTTATCTAATAAAGACGTGAACGTTCTTTTCAAAGAATTCAATTTCCGCCATTTTGTCCTGTGACTCCATAAAGGAGTCTAACTCCAAACAATATTTATTCGTTTTGAGTTGTTATTTTTCACACTGCTTGGGATTACATATATATATATAATATATATATATATATATATATATATGTGTGTGTGTGTGTGTGTGTGCGCGCGCAGGCACAATTAACTTTTTATCTCGTGATCAAATTCATAGTTTTATTAAGTTCTTGTTATGCACATATTATAAAAAACCCATTTTCCCCATTCCTCACTGTGAGGAAGGAGGGGTAGTACTAACGGCGTTCATGTTACGCAACCCCTACTGTCCACTAAATTATAATATACGAACGGCTTATGACCACTTAATCATCAAGAGAGGAATAAAGGTACACACCATCCCACGAAGTGTCCTTCTTCCACAAAAGTTTATGCGATTTTTGGGGTTTGTTTAACTCCATTCGTAATGACGAAGGTCATATCACGACTTTACGGCTTTACGTGGAATTCGAACTATCTACGGGTCGCTATATCATCTGAACACGAAGGAGGAACCCCCCCATCGAACAATTGACCAGACCCAACGTCGTTTAACCTCGCAGATCTAACGGGAAGCAACGTTGCGACGTGGCCACAACGTAGCTCCGTGTTTCCCCTCAAAAAGTGATAAATCGAATAATTTTTTCACTCTTTATTTAACTGTTGTTGTCGTTTTTGTTGTTGTTTTAATATCATTCTGGGATTTACGTACTTTTTTTCAACAATCGTTCTTGTTCAGACTATATATATATATATATATATATATATATGCGCCAAATTGTGTTATTATTGTTTTGGGTTCCTGGTTGATTGTCCTTTTGAGGTGAAAGACTTAAAATCAGGACATTTTTATTTTATTTTCATTTATTCTGCAAAGGATGATGATTCACCACAATTATGTGAATTTTTGTGATTTCGGGTTTCTCAATTCACAATCTTTTGAACGCATTTATGACTAAATACCTCAGAGAGAGAGAGAGAGAGAGAGAGAGAGAGAGAGAGAGAGAGAAATATATCGCTGGGTACTTGGACAATACGCGTGGAAGTAATAATGGGGTTGTTTAACTTCCTTCGGAACGTCTAAAGTCACATGACGAAGGGGACCTGCAACTTTACGTGGGATCCGAACCAAGGGTCGCTATATAGTCTGGATGCGGAGGACTCTCCCATCTAGCTACTCTCCAGACTCAACGTCGCGAAGCGGTGTTACGACATTGGCCACGACGCATAGAAGTATACACCCCAACCTTGTCATGAAAAGTAATACTGGATCCCTAATGTCGGGGTGGTGATCTCTTGGTATCTTTGTATGTTAATTAATCTGAGGGTTTTCAGTCCCGGGTACGAGTCTCGTGCCCAATCCATGGAGAATAAGAAATGTGTTCTTAGATAATGATGTACGTATGTAAGTACAATTTCGGAAAAAAATTCGCCTAGAATTAAAATTTCTAGAACACACAAAAAATACTAATTGGTAAAAATTATATTTTCTCTGCATATTTTATTTTTTTGTGGTAACAATTACAAAATTCCCCAAAACAAAACTCAGTCATTAATGATAAGTAACTTTGTTTCCAGGGGTACTTTTTTTTTTTTTTTCGTAACTGCATGTAGTTATATGAAGTTTGAAAAGCGGACCTACATAACAAGAGAATTTCTCTATCTCATTTAGTACACCTGGCTGGACATCAAGGTCAACTTAATTGAGGTGTGATTAAGTTACGCTAGTTTCATATAAAGAATTGAAAAATGCGCGCGTTCCATCCCTTTTCCCAGATCCGCACAAAGTGTGTGTGTGTGTGTGTGTGTGTGTGAGACACCCTCACGAAACCGTGACAATCTTTAGGATACACTCCGAGATCATCGCGGCAACACGAAATTGCGTGTAGAGACATTTAACGGTGTTGTCATAGATATGATCTTATTTTTTATTCAAAACCATTAAAGATCATGAAAAATAGGATAGAATGGAGGTTAGGTTAGGTTAGGTTGAGTTAGATTATGCTAATTATGTTATTTAAATTAGATTAAATGTAACTATCAACAATTAAAAATGTAAAATGTCGCCGTTTCGTAAGGTAGCCAAACATGCGTGTATACTTTAAACTATTAACTTGTTTTAATTTATAAAAAGGCTAATTAATATAATTATGCAAAATAAATTTCACTCTCACGAAACAAAATTAAAATTTGTAAATATTTTCATAAGTTATCCTTCAAACAGAAAATTATTGAATACATCACTTTGATGTGAAAATAGAGCACCATTCCGCCCATACACCCATTTCATGGCACGAGCAGCTCGCAGCAGCATTGCCAAGCAAATAGATGGTGGTGGTGGTGGGGTGGGGGGGGGGGGGGGTTACAGTACTGACGAAGCTTTCATACGTGGTTCATCACCAATGAAAACAACAATGCTCTGCGTTAGTCTAGCCCAAAGAAAATCCATATTCGTATTCAATTTATTGCAAGTCAATGTTAGTTTGTATTGCAGACACCCCCAATTATGAATCCTGGTGCATGATTTTTTCAGGAGCAAGATGATCAGTAAGTTTGTATTTCTTCCCTATGGCAGCGCAAATTTACCAGTGTCAACCACAGTCACACTCGTACTACTTCAAGCTTGCTCTACACAAAGTTTACAAACTGGCCCAAAAACCAAAGTATCTGCGATCGCTAACCGTCCCGAAACAGGCCTGTATTTAGCCAATAATAATAATAATAATAATAATAATATATATATATATATACACAGTATATAATTTGATAATATTTTTAAAAACAATTTTTTTAACTCGCATATTTTTTCTTTAGAAAGACTGAAGTTTTCTTTAAATAAAAAAAAAGAAAAAAAAAGAAAAAGAAAAAAAAAAAAAATTCCGAGTTTATTTTTAATAATTTTTTTCGAGTTTAGATTTTAATTAGCGCTTTAGTGTAAACCAAAAAGAAAAATTAAAAAATTGGTCAATAACTGATGACCTTTTTTTTTTGTATGTGAAACTGAATTTTCTCTAAATGCAATTAAAGTACTTTCGAATGGGGGGAAGTTTAGTTGTATCAGGGGGAGGTGGTTGGGGAGGGGCGGGGGGGAAGTTTAGTTGTATCAGGGGGAGGTGGTTGGGGGGGGGGGAGGGAATATACAGTGTCCCATAAGTCCAGTCTCATATGAAAATTTATTTTAAATTAAATTGACCAAAGAAATATATTAGAATTAAAACAAATGTTCAAAACTGATGTCTTGTTTTGGGACCTTTTTTTTGTTGCAAGTAGAGTAATAAGCAATGGTTAATATGAAAGTAAGTTACACTCGTGAGAGAAAGGCCTCCGCATTTTCCTCACGAGTGTAACTCACTTTCATACATATACACGGAAAAGATAACGTAAATTAAATCTATATTAGAGAGAGAGAGAGAGAGAGAGAGAGAGAGAGAGAGAGAGAGGAATAATATCGCTAAACAACGGAATATGGGGAAGGAAGAATGTGTGTTTCCAGTGTTAAAGGCTCTGAAGGAAAATGGTTTTGTTGTTAGGGGGGTGGGGTGGGGCAAGACGATTCGGAAACATTACTGATGTCGAGGTGGAAGTCTTCAAAAGAAGACTGGACAACTGGTTCGGGAAAATTACGGATGAACCGGGTGTACCTCGCTATGTGAGATGGCGAGCTAAAAAATAAAAAAGCAACTCTCTCCTTCACCAAAACATTTCTAAAAGTAAGGCCACGAATTTTGACTTCCGTACGATAAGGGATCGACGCACGAAACTCCTGCCAAGGTACCATATACAAAAGTAAACAGACATCTTTGGTTTTATCATAGTTTTTTATTTGATAATAAAAATTAATAAATAATTAATAACAGATTTATTGAATTAATATATTTAGAATCGTGTTGCTTCCTCCTTTGAATTATGTAAAGGTGACGCACGTTCTCGCATTCCATTGATGAGCTTTGGCATTTATTTTTTAGGACAATATATATATATATATATATTATATATGATGAATAAAACCACGAAGGAAAGGAAACACAAAAGGTGCTCAAGCGCTTTCGTCTAATGACATCCTCAGGAACACTGAAGTACATAAAAGGTTAAGGCCTATATATAGGTTCTGTAACCTATATATAGGCCGTAACCTTTTATGTACTTCAGTGTTCCTGAGGATGTCATTAGACGAAAGCGCTTGAGCACCTTTTTGTGTTTCCTTTCCTTCGTGGTTTTATTCATCATAAATATTTTTCACATGTTACTTTCATGAAATAATTTTCATATATATATATATATATATATAATATATCAGAGTAAAATCAGTACCCACAGCTCATTAAAATAGGCAAACCAATTTTGTGCGTTTGAGACCCGTGCTTAGTTTATGAATAGAACGCGTCATGCGTCAAAAGTTTTGTTTACACCATTAAATATGCCTCGTGCGAGAATATATTTTAAGAGTAATAAGCGCCGCGTGATCACTAGGAACGCCGACTTTAAAAACACGAGCGACGGTCATGGGTTCGAAGTTCATTACTAATTTCCCCATTTTACTTCGTTTTCCCTTACCATACATCGTACAGTTGATGCGCGTGATATATATACCCTTTGTGATAGTGGATAGTCAATGGGAGTTCATGGTTTTTAAATACAGTGAAATACGGTTTGCTTTTTTATCATTTTTTTTTTTTTTTAATTTTCACTCGAATCTCAGCATACCTAAATGGAAAAGTAAATTAGAGTGTGGTATTTTGGTGGTATAAATTCCGTGTGAGAGTTTTGTTTTTTGGTTTTGTGGTATTTTGGATTCTATCATGTTTTAAGGTTACTGTACTTTGTTTATAATTGGCACGCAAGGAAATATTTTTGGGTACAACTTTCGTTGAAGTCAGCTGGACGTGATTTGTTGTGTTGTACTATTTACTTATTTTTAAGCATCGTGCAGTGTTCTTCATCCTGGAGGATTTTAGAGTACGAGGTCATTCGTGTGTATCTGCGTAACTCTTGTATACATGTACGTAACTTATTGATGTGTAAAGAGATTTCAGTGGACTCTCTGTACGTACGTGAAATTAATTTATATAAAAGTATACCAGTTTGGTTTTATAATTCATATTGCAGCCCCACTGACTTGGTATCCCTCCCCCCAACAACCCCACCAGATTGCGTGCTTCTCAGGCCCGGCAGACGAAAGGAGAAGTGGCGCGTTGTCGTGAGGTCATTTCCTTCAAGGAATCGCACCCACCTGTTCTTATAATTGTGATTCAATTAAGAACTGCGTGAGGTTCTGTTTAATGTCGCGAGGTTAGATTAGGGGGGGGTTTGGCTTATAGTTATATAACCTTCAATATTTAAATATTTTTTTTTAGTATTATATTAGTGTAGATGAAGTTCAATCCTATACGCTTTTGTTTTTTTCTTTTAGTCCAAACCCAAACAAGTTCTTATAGTCGAGGTGAACAGGTAATAGAAATCTAAAAGAATGAGTACCACCGCCCACTAATCATACCATTTGCTTGGGGTCGCGTGATCAGGCAATCGATTTGTGGTCAAAGACAAGGTCCTGCAGATAGCTCAAAATCTTGACCTTCCAAATGCGACAGGATCGACCAGGACGGCCATCATGATTACAGAGCGAAGAAAAAGAGATATTGCTCGCCCTGTGAGGTCCAATCCACGAACAAGATTCGTAGACATTGAAAATAATATGATACTTTGTCGAAACGAACCGCTCACCTTTTTATAAAAACTCTCAACTAGTGAACCTACAGCTCGGTGAGACTTCCTTCTTACAGCCCCAAGTGTGAAGAGAAGATTAACATAGGCCACGCAGATGATACACAGGCCAATTACATTTATGAAGTATGTTCTGTTTTCTAGCCTAAGTTCTCGTTGACTGGCCAAAGAAGAATGGTTAGTCAAGCACTTTAGGAACACTGTTTGAAACCCACAATTCAGCATGGTAATTTTAATTTAGTGAACGCTAAAGGAATTGCCATTATATTTACTAAGGGACGTCTTAATTCTGCTAAATACATGTCCACTCTTGAGAATGAACATCTTCGATTGTCTGAACAGGGTGCTGCGATGTTAAATATGAATATATACTCAAACACAGGGCCGGCGAGAGCTGCCACGGGCCCCGGGGAAGGATTGGTATATGGGCCCCCCTGTTTACTCAGTATTTTATTATGAATATTTTTTGTGTACATAACAAGCAAACTGATTACATGTCCAAGTCACTATTCAAAACATAGAGTATGAATAAACAACTCGGAAGAAAATGACCATTTTATTTTTCGAATCAATTATATTAATTCTATCACCAAACAATTTACAAATGCAGTACCTGTCCATGCAGGCAAGACAATTGTTTACTGCAAGATTTTCATAATTAAAAGCGTACTTTCTTTGCCTTCTCTCTAGCAAAGTTGTAAATGATTCTGATGAAATTTAAAGTACGGACTAACTGGCTTTCAATTACAATGGTTCCCAGATCTGTCAGTCGGTCTTGAGCATTGGTGGACCGCGGATAATATTTTATCTGTTTCAGTTTGACTATGATAATCTCTATAAAATGTGCGTTCTTTAATTATATTTCCTCTCTGTTATTTAATCAATTGCTTTATTAATATTTTTAGATTTTCTCCCTCTCTTTCCGGGCCCCCTAGAGGTCCGTGCCCCGGGGATTTAACCCGGCTTCCCCGCCCTCTCGGCGGCCCTGCTCAAACAAACAACC
The DNA here is from genome assembly GCA_023014485.1 of Bathynomus jamesi. Lineage (NCBI taxonomy): Eukaryota > Metazoa > Arthropoda > Malacostraca > Isopoda > Cirolanidae > Bathynomus > Bathynomus jamesi. The sequence continues at coordinate 685,451 of JAJOZX010000511.1, read as the reverse complement.
ATTTAACGAAAGAAGTCTTTAAAAATCTTGACAAGAACCCTGTACTAGTAAGTGTGGAAACATCTTCATCGTCATACCCAAATTCAGATGGCGTTGCACACCTCAGACGCATGATGTTAAAAATGCATACACTGACTGCCCCTTGTGTAACTAATGACGTATTTATATAGTGAAATGATTTTTATGAAAATATTCTGTTTAATGAAGAGTTAAAAATCGATGTGGAACATTTGAAATCTTTTAATTAATACAATATATGTGCCAAGATGGTGGATTATCCGTTTGTCGGTTGTTGCCACTTAATTTGATCTTAAGATTGTCTTCATTGTTTGTTTATATTGCAATAAGTAAGTGCTTGCTGACAATCCTCGCTCGAAGGATGGGTCATTGGGTAAGACAAAGAAAATTATCTCGCGCAATGAACTTGATCTGTTAAATAGTTTTTGGTGCATGAATGAAATTTGGGGTCCGTTATCATACGCATATACTCGTCTTGTGGTTCGACAAACACCCTTTTGAAGAACACTGTAATAAACTTTGGCGAAAATCTTGACCACGCATGTCATGATACAAAAATTCATTGTTTCTCTTAACAAGGCAAGTGGAAAAGCTATTTAATATTAATAAAGTTTCTCCCATTACATGGGTACTCATTTTATATTCTCTCTCTCTCTCTCTCTCTCTCTCTCTCTCTCTCTCTCTCTCTCTCTCTCTCTCTCTCTCTCTCTCTCTCTCTCTCTCTCTCTCCTGAACCTACGGAACACCGTACGTACAGGACTAAAAATAATATATTCCATGAAAATTATTAATATACCCATAAAAATATAAACACTTATTGGCTTAGTTTTATAATTAATTAAATGTGAATGGCGGAGTGGCGAAGGAGACTGGCTCCACTGACAGGCTGACTAGCTTACCTGGGAGTTGAAGAATTGAATTTAATTATGAATGCTATATATATATATATATATATATTAGTGATGTAGCGGATGTCATTTTTTTTCACATCCGCGGATGCGGATGAGGATGTTTGATTTCAACATCCGCGGATGCGGATGCGGATGCGGATGTCTACATTTTCGTTATTTTTTAGGATATATTCGAGATTTGTTGTGTTTAACGTATATAATAAGTTATTATATAGAGAGAGCTGTAGCTATAATGTAGTATAATTGATTAATTGTACAATAATTGCTGTACTTTTCTCTGAACATATAAATATATCAAGCATCTAACTAATATAGAAATCAATTAGTGAATTCGTCTGCAAATAAATTCGTTATATTTTGTTGAGTTTCAGCCACAATTAGAAACCATAATTGTGTTACCAGGATGCGGGACGTGAACCCAACTCAAATGCACCCCACCGACCTCTTTCCCCAACCTCCACCCTTATCGAAAGAGACTTTAATTAGCTTGATAACTATTTATATTAAGTTTAAAGTTTTATTAGGCATATTTATAAATGAGTAATTAAAATAAAGTAAACTAAGATGTTCATCGTTTAATGTTCAAACTTAATTATAGGAAGGTTATGCTTAAGGAACATTAATTTTTCTGCCTTTTCTGCTGCCAGTCTGTTTCTCTTTTCATCATATATAATCCAGCACTGCTAAATAATCTCTCGCTTGGTACGTTTGTTGGAGGACAGGCTAAATGTTTCCTCGCAAGTTTACTCAAGTATGGATAGATATTCTGCGTATTTTTCCACCAACTAATAGGATTGTCACATGCAGCCAGGCGTTTTTCTTGGTGATAGCTCTCGATCATTTTTACTACATCTTTTGACATCGCGTAGGTCTCGTCATTGCTGCTTGACTCAAGAAACTGAGAGACAGATTCTGTGATAGATTTGCTTGTTGAAGGTGTTGGTTCTGTCACTGAAACTTTTATTCTTTTGGTGGGTGGCGAAGCGACAGATTCAAGAGATTGAAGCTCTTCAACTGCTTTGCCAAGTGATGATTTAACTCGTTCTAATGTACTAGGTGAAAATAACTTAGCTTTGTAACGTGGATCTAAGTAGGTTGCAAGAGAGTAACTTCATACAAGAACAGCCTCTCGTCTTGTCGCTTGCATCACTTTTGCGCACAATGAACTAGTTCTATTAATATGGTAGAATTTGATAATTTCCGCTTATTAATGACGTTTTATCTCAACGGTCCACATCCGCACGACATCCGCAGTCCAAAGTGCGGATGCGGATGCGGATGAGGATGCGAGAAAATGTGCGGATGTTCCGCGGATGCGGATGCGGATGTGACCTACATCACTAATATATATATATATATATATAATATATATATATATATATATATATATATATATATATATATAAATTTTTAATTTTTTAATCAGGCTCAAAGTATCATACTTTTCTTTTGATTTAATAAACAAAGTTTTGTTAGATTTTGAGTGGTGGGATTGTGAAAATGGGTCCCAAACAATAAAACGTTGCGGACCACTGGGTTAAACTAATATCTAATATATACATACAGGGTGTTCTAAAATTACCTAATAAACTTTTATATGAAGGCAATATCTCGACAAAAATTATGCCATATTTTAAAATTTTATTTCAAATACAGCAGCAATAAGAAAAGCAACAATAATTGTTTATTTTAGATGTTTAAAGTGTCTTCCTTCAACTTGAATACATTGTTCACAACGTCCGACTACTGATCGACAGACGTATAAAAGTTTACTAGGTAATTTTAGAACACCCTATATATATATATATATATATATATATAAATAAAATTTTGATTAACCTCCTTATCAACATCTAAGGTCATATGACGGAGGAGATCATCTACAGCTTTACGTGGAATTCGAACCACGGGTCGCTACATACTCTGGACGCAGCGGACGGTCTCCCATCCAACTGCTATCCGACCCAATGTCGCTTAACTTCGCTGATCAACCGGAAGCGGTGGTACGACATTGGCTACAACGTAGCCTATATATATATATATATATATATATATAACTGAGTATTGCTCAGTACTCGCAAACCCATACAGCAAACGAGATACTGCAAACATAGAAGCCATAAAAAGGCTTCTTATGTCTAGGACTGAGGAAGTAAAAGAAATATGTGGCCAAAGGACCGGAACAACCTCGAACACAACAATTTAAACCTTTATACAGATTCCCTATAAAGTCCTTGATCAGGCATGAGTAGCTGGCTATGAAGGCAGGATGGGAGTAAAAAGCAACTCCCTCCTACATCAAATCCCCCAAAGAAGGCGGGATGCCGCAGAGGGATCGAACGCAGATCGGTCCTCAACAGTTGTTCAAATCCAACGAAAGTGACAGGTAAAATCTTGTTTTTAAATACTTGTAATTATTATTATTATTATTATTATTATTATTATTATTATTAATATTATTATTATTATTTTGAGTTCCTCTTAACTAAATTAAGGTTTGCAAAGAGAAAATGATATAAGGTTTTAGTAAATAAATTTATTCTTATGAAAAATAATGTACGCATTTGTTACCGTTAGGATTCAAAGACGTCGTGATGAAAATTAGAGCAGGAAGTGGCCCTTTTTGTATTCCTGGCTACTTCTTTTTTTTTTACAGCCATTCGCCACCCCCTCCCACCCGCCTCTTACAGAAGTCATGCCGTTACATTTTTATTTTCGGGGTCATTGGGAAAACCCATTGGTATCATGAAAATCTGCAGTACGGAAACCATGAACCGTAGCTATCTTGACATGCCCATGCAGTATCCTTGAAATAATGCGCTATACCCTCGGGCTTCATGCGGCAACCAAATCCCGGATCAGCCTCGAATTACTAGGTCACTGATTTCACAGAATGCAAGGGGCACAAGGTCAAAAGGTCAGCCACATTTGCATAATTATTGTAAAGGGGGAAGACACTTATAATTTTTTTTTCTGGAGAAGGGGGTGATATTTGATGTAGGAAAGAGTTGTTTTCTATCCTCATCTTGCCATCAAAGCCAGCTACTCATGGCTGGTCGAGGACTTTATACAGGAATCTATGGAGTTGGTGTTTAAAGGTATTTACTGTAGGTTTGGTGTGCTGAAAGTTTTCCGTTTCTTTGGCAGCATATTTCTTTCATTTATATATATATTAATATTATATATATATATATATATATATATATATATATATATATATATATATATATAGAGATAGAGAGAGAGAGAGAGAGAGAGAGAGAGAGAGAGAGAGAGAGAGAGAGAGAGAGAGTTTTTCCTAACTAGTTCTGTTATCTCTGTGGCAAATATATCAACTCAAGATTTATTCAAGTTATTTTCAATTGTACTCTTATTTGCAGATACCATGAACACGCACGCGCTCGCGCGTGCACACACACAAACACACACACCTACACAATCATACACACACACAACCTTCTTATTAAATAAAGCCATTTATTTCTCCCTTAGAAGTTCTTTGATACAAGAAAGTCTTATCCTTACAAGGTCAATTTTTCTTTTGAAAAAAGTTGCTTGCATTGCTCGCAATGTCAAGCAATAATTGTTTCAATTTGCCTCCCTCTCTGTTACTGAGGCAACCAAAGACTCGTTATCGGGTGTACACACTCGCGTACAGGCACGCGTTATGTACGTCTAAAAACGTACATGAATTAACAACAAATGCAACTGTTTAGACAAGCTTTTTATCGGGTTTGTGTCAACGTGTGAATGTATACTTGCAACAGAATGAAGCATTGTTGAATATTGTACACACACACGTGTATAGTGTATCACTTCCAAATAATAATAATAATAATAATAATAATAATTAATTTGTGTATCTATACACCTTTTAATCTAATTAAAAGAGAGAGAGAGAGAGAGAGAAAGAGAGAGAGAGGAGAGAGAAGAGAGAGAGAGAGAGAGAGAGAGAAAATATTCTGAACGGATAGTGCATTGAAGCGAGAAAATTGAGGCCTTGTAAAATTGCTGCGTCCTTGGTCACTGGTGGAATTCGACTAAAATAAAAGCATTCATTTGGCTTGGGGGGACTGCAGAACAAAAGGCAAAGAGGTTCATCTCGCTCCTGAAGAGGTCATGTTGTACACGAAAATTGCGAAATACATGACTGTGGATACAATACGAAGTAGTAATGTCAAGTATAGTTTAGTTACACATACGTTTGAATCTCTCTCTCTTAAAATAGTCCTTACTGATATACAGGGTGGCCCAAAAGTCTGTTGCCCCGAAAAAAGCTAGAATGCGTCAGGGTAACAGACTTTTGGTCCACCCTATATATATATATATATATATATATATATATATATATATATATATATATATATATATATATATATTATATATAAAATTGTTTTAAAATTATTTCGGTTTAACTTAAAATTTTAACTTTTAGCCTTTCTTCGATTGAAGGAAAACCTATTGTCTGTGGTTTCTCTGGCAAAACTAGGTCGTCTGTTTCCTCTTCACACACACACACACACACACACACACACATATATATATTATATATATATATATATATATTTGTATGTGTGTGTGTGTGTGTGTGTGACGATTCCAAAATAGCGGAGCTGTCGTTTGTGTAAAAGAGGAAAAGTGACTGATAACACTGGTCAACAAAGATTTTTCATCAGAGTAAAATTTGTGTTGGCTGGATAGCATTTTTCACGCTGATTCCAAAACTGCATTCAGATCTTTTCTAGCACGTACAGTTTTCAAGATGAAGGCATATATATAACTACACAGATTTAACCATTTTAAATAGGCAAAATACTAATATTTCAACATTTGATTCTGTTTATTTTATTGTGTTTTTTTAGTTTATTCATCTTATTTATTTCAATTATCTTAATTATACATCTTATGTATTTCAGGTGTGAGCTTTTACGTCTAGCAGCATTGTGATTCAGGCAACAACGCCGTGCTTTGTGTGTCAAAAGATCAGTCCAGTCCAAGAACTTGTTGTGTCAAGTTGGTGTACATTTTTTTTGAATTTATAGTTTGCTCAGGTCAGTCAACATGCCTCGACAATGTAAGAATGACCCCGACAAGTTCTGTTTCGTATGCGGCCAGTTGACAACTAAACACAGCGACGAAGTATTACAACCGACATTAAGAAAATATACAAGCTATACTTTGGTTGCCATCTAGGTGACCAAGATAAACCATGGGCGCCACATCAAATCTGTTCTGGCTGTTCAAATGGATTACGTGATTGGCTTAACAAAAAGAAAGCTTCAATGCCATTTGCCATACCCATGATATGGAGGGAGCCGAGAGATCATCATGAAGACTGTTATTTTTGTAGTGTGAACTTAATGGGGTTTTCTGCCAAGAACAAACACCAGATTGTATATCCAAACTTGGATTCAGCACGTAGACCAGTAAAACATGATGAAACATTGCCCATTCCAATTCCCCCAAGTGATAGGCTAGATTCTATCATAGATGACATGGAAAGTGATGAAGGTGCAACTGGCGTTTCCGGACCATCTACAGAACCAGAGTACACTTTTGAAGGTAGACATTTAGAGCCTAAAAAGTTAACCCAAGGACAGTTGAATGATCTTGTTAGAGACTTATCGCTGTCTAAAGAGAAATCAGAGCTTCTCGCCTCAAGACTAAAGGATAACAATTTACTTGAGAACAATGTTCGTATTAGTTACTACCGAAAGCGGAATTTTGAATTAACAGTATTCTTTTCAGTAGACGGTCCTCTCTGTTATTGCCATGACATCAATGGACTATTTACAGCCATATCTCAGACGTATGTGGCATCTGAGTGGCGCCTCTTTATTGATTCGTCGCAAAGAAGCCTGAAAGCAGTTCTTTTGCATAATGGTAATATAATGCCATCCATCCCCATTGCCCATTCCGTCCATCTAAAAGAGAGATATGACAATATGGATATACTACTTAAGGCAATCAAATACGACAGTCATCAATGGAATGTTTGTGGAGATCTAAAAGTTATAGGAATGCTTATGGGTATGCAGTCAGGATTCACAAATGGATATGTGAAAACTTTCTTGGAAGCAACAAGTCACCTGCGTATAAGGATGGAGTCAAGAACCTCCTTGATGCCTTCAAAGAAATGGAGTGTCGAATGTCGTTAAATATTCACTTCCTGCATTCCCACTTAGATTTCTTTCCTGAAAACCTTGGTGCAGTGAGTGACGAGCAAGGAGAGCGCTTCCATCAAGATATTCAAATGATGGAGAAGCGCTACCAAGGATACTGGAATGAAAGCATGATGGCGGACCATTGTTGGATGCTGTATCGTGACAATCCAGGCCAAATTTACAAAAGGAAATCACACTCACAGCGCTTTTAATAAAATAATGTATATATTCTTTATTTATAAGTACATGAATAAGGTATATGATGTATTTGTTGTTTAGCATTCCTAAGTGTGATCTATACATCCATAAATTTTCTTATAGCAATATCAAAAACTTAAAAATATCAAAACCAGTGTATCTATATAACTCTACGTGCTAGAAACAAAATAAAACCAGATTCGGAATCAGCGCGAAAAATGCATTAAGAAAAGTGTGATCATGTTTGTGATGAGAAAAAAAAGTTTCATTTTGTTGGCCAGTGATAATTAATCAAAAGATAAATACACCTTTTTTTTTAAAAAAAGCAGATACTTTTAACCGAAAAGATATGATACATTCATTCTTTAAAATAAAATAAATATTTCTTAAGTTACCCCTGCTTATAAAAGTGCATCAATTCGTTCTGACCTTTCGTTTTTTTTAATGGAAGACTGTCTCATTTAAAGTGTTATAATAGAAGACCCGATTTAATGAGTGCCACAATGAGAATAGTGCGTATATTTAGTGCCAAATCGTACAGTTACATAGCTTTGAATTCCATACGATTACTACAGTTTCTTTAGACTATTGCAATTTTTTTTTTTTTAACTAATTTCCCAGTGTGACCTTTTACTATTGTATTCTATCTAATGCCAGATGCTTTTACTGTCTTCGAGAAACTCCTTTCTAACAAAGGATCAATAAAGTATAATAAATAATTATTGATGGATAAGTTATTTGGCGAAATGCTTTGGCTGATATATGGAGTAATTATTGTAGATGCCAAGTAACGGTTATTCAAACAGAGAGAGAGAGAGAGAGAGAGAGAGAGAGAGAGAGAGTTACAAGGACATGAAGAAGCCTCAAAGACCTTTCAATCCGCTCGGGGAGGTTCCTGTTATTAAACTGTTAATTTTTCAACTATTTTAGCAGTAGTAGAAAACTGGATAGAAAAGCATAAGGCTCTCTCTTCACGCCCTCCGCTCCTTCTCCGCCGGAGGTGGGTACAAAAAGAAAGGTTGAAGAAAATACCTTCACCTGGAAAAGCAGCAAAAGAAATTTTACTGAAAAGAGGAGAATATACAAGCTAGCTCTACGATTACGCTATGTACACAGAGAAATCGTACACTAGCTAGTACCGTTGTTTCAACTAACAATGAATTTGTGCTGATCGTATATTAACCACCTGGTATCGTCACCAAAACCTCGAACATATGGTTTTGGTTTTATACAAAAAATTTACAGCTCTATTTACCGTGGCATGAGGCCAATAAAGACCCCATGCCCCACTCCAGGCTGGCCCCACTAGGATTAAGAGAGAGAGGTAAAGGTCAAACTCTCCATGTCTACACTCATGTACGCCAAAGCCTTCGCACCGGCAAAGTCATGAAATGCTTTTACAGGAAAGGAGTTGAAACAGGAATTAATAACGGAAATCAGATTGTCCACACCATGCCCTCACCCGTCACGCGCATCCAGCCACCCAAGAGAAAGAAAAAAAACCGGTTATACCGGTTATACAGTGGCAGATGAAAATCCTCGGGATGCCTTGGGCCAGAAATGGTACGGAGTCATTTTTTAACCAATAGCAGAGGTTGTATAAAATACCTTTTGGGCGTTGGTATGAGGTTCGAGGGGCATCCATACATTCAGACTTATTCTCTCTCGGTCTTACGTAAGTTTAATTTACGTTTCCAAGGTATGATTGACGCTGAAATCATTAAAAATAGAGTAAATGGCGAAACAAGTAGAGTAAGTGGAGTAAATTTCTTGGTCCAAAAGTTGGAGCAAATAATTTTAAATCAAGTACTCATAGCAAAAGTACAGAAAAATTACAGATTATTAATAGGATACTGAAGTATACAGACATAAAACATCATATATATATATATATATATGTTACGCCCAAACATCGAAATCGCTGTGAGCGAAAAAAACAGCCACAACGCGTTGTGGATGCACCTAAGTGACCACACACCGATGTTAGATATTTTTTCGCTTCATGGCCGTTCTCAAGCAACCGCAACGCGTTGTGGACGATTCGGATATGACCACAACGCGTTGTGGACGATTTGAAACGACCATACACCGATGTCTTTCATCAAACTCTCTTTAAACACGACGTATATTGAAATGATATAACACGACGTATATTTATTGACGTATTCACAGATTAAAAAGCAAAGTTAAGCAGATATGATAGAAAAAAGATAAAGTCCTTTAAAAATTGATTATCAATAATTTTCCCGTAGGTTTCGATTAATTTTAAGCAACTTCAGAATGAGACTTAAATGTAAAAATTAACCAACTGGTTAGGGCAACTGAGTGCCCGGTTAGGTTAACTGAATGCCTGGTTAGGTTAATTGTACGCCCTTGACGATTGGTTAGGTTAAGCCGTGATATTTTCGTTAGTTTTAACGAAAATATCACGACTTAACCTAACCAATCGTCAAGGGCGTACAGTTGACCTAACTGGGCATTCAATTAACCTAACCGGGCATTCAATAATTTTCAAATCGTCCACAACGCGTTGTGGTTATATCCGAATCGTCCACAACGCGTTGTGGTTGTTTGAGAACGGCCATGAAGCGAAAAAATATCTAACATCGGTGTGTGGTCACTTAGGTGCATCCACAACGCGTTGTGGCTGTTTTTTTTCGCTCACTGAGCAATTTCGATGGGCCTAATATATATATATATATATATATCTATCTATCAGCTTGAGCTACAAGAACAATGGCCAATTTGATGATTACTTCTGTATTGTTAAAGTACCTTCTTCAAAACTATTATTTTCACTCTTACACACTAACTTCGCAAATACAACTTAGAGGTCCGTACAAAGGAAATTAAAAACATGCATCGAAACGTGTTGTTCAAAATAAGGAAGATTTTTAGAGATTTAAAACGGTCTAACTTTTTCTAACATTTTTCTTTTCGAAAAGTTTCGGAGAAACTTCACTTCCAAAAGTTGTTCCAAAACGTGCGTTTCTTTTCTCTTTGCGACCAACACCGAACAAGCAAAACTTCAACCTTCATTTCAAGGAATGAAGCGTGAACATACTTAGATACTCTCTCTCTCTCAAATTGGGCTACACAAAAACACGTTTCCATCACCTCCTGAAGCGTTTGACGCTAATATTTTTCCCTTTTGGTTCTCTCCTCTTCTAATACCTCTCTCGCGATCTGAACATACAAACATGCATACATATGGAACAACACGCATGAGTAAGCGGTTTTTGTTTTGTTTTTTGTAGTGTGGTAGTAGCGCTCGCGACTTCTACTCAAGAGGTTCCGAGTTCGAATCCTGGTGAGGGCAATTTGTGCTAAAATAATAAGTACCACAAAACTTCACTTGTGTGTGTGTGTGTGTGTATATATATATATACAGGCCCGGATTTAGCTATAGGCGAACTAGGCGATCGCCTAGGCCTAGGGCCTCGCGCCAAAGGGGGCCTCGCTCAAGCCGTTTTGCGCGTTCTGTTCAAGTGATATTAATGATTTAGAACTCTATGAAGAACTTAAAGTACTTTGCAGGTTTATACCTGAGAAAACAGATCTCGGAAATGCCCTTGTTTATATAGTGCAAAAACAACTAAGTGAGATTTATCCTAATGTTTATGTTGCACTTCGAATAGTATTAACCATCCCAGTTACTGTTGCTTCGGCTGAAAGAAGTTTCTCGCGTCTCAAACTTATTAAAATATTTGCGTTCCACCATGTCTCAAGCGAGATTGCAATCATTAGCTATGTTATCAATAGAAAACGATATACAAATTCATTAGATTATTCTCAATTAATTGAAGAGTTTAGCTCGAAGAAAAGTAGAAAAGCATTGCTGTAATATTCAAGGAGATCTGAACCAAATATTAAAGCATTAATATTTAGCCTGAGAAGTCGATCGCTCACTATTATAAAAAATGAAATGTCAACATCTCTTATACATCACATATGAAAAACGTTTGTATACTATGGAAAGTCATTACCTGTAATATTATATAAATCTTAGAATCATTCTTATATTTTCGATACAAATCTTGATTCATATTATAATTTATACTTATTTGTATGGTTTATTTATATTTCTTATACAATTTCGATGCGTGATTATTTTGGTTTGGTTTAATTTTTAAGTGCTGGCATAGTTCTGTCTATGCGGGATTCTAATATTGCTGGTATAGTACCGATAATTAAGTCCATATTTTCATATATATAGGCCTAGGGCCTCGCAATTTCTAGATCTGCCTAGGGCCTCGCAACTTCTAGATCCGGCCCTGTGTATATATATATATATATATATATATATATATATATATATATTCCCCTGAGAGAAGCACCATTAGACCTTGTTTTAGAATATATATGAACATCTTTTGAATTGATTCTACAGCATTTTGGTGTGTTTCTGAATCTGAATCCGGTGAGTGCCAGAAAGTGAAAAATTGATCATTTTTGTAAAAATGAGAAAATCCAAGATGGCCGCCAAGAAACCAATGCACATCCATAACTCTATTTCTATTTATAGTATAGAAATGATTCTGATGTCCACTGATAGGTTTCAGAGGGTCAAGAAATTCACTGAAACAAATAGAAAAGAAATATGAAAACAGAATCTATGAGTTTGAAGTTCAAAACAATTTTATTTATATGAATTAAGAACACAACAATGTTATTGCACTCCGAGTGCTATTGTCTTCCTGTGTTACTTCCTTTATTGGATTTTGACAAGCTGTTTGGCCTTTACATTTGCAGACCCGCGTGCGTGTTAGAGTGAACTTGGGAGGTGCGGGAGAAAAGTGTTCTTCTGCAGCCGGTTATACAGCCTCGGCTGACAAGATTGAGAACTTTATTTGGTGTAGCTCTCTTCGAAGGCTCTATACTGGTCGGAGCATTGAGCCCTTCATTTTCCAGCCATACTGCAGTGGGTCCAGATCTGGTTGGGGGAACGTGCCAGCAGCCTTCCAAAATGCTGTTTGGTAATGTGCCCGTTCATAGCGGGCCTGAAGTCAACCATCGTGGGTGGCAAGCCGCTCACCTTGGGTGGTATATATGACGTTTGCCAGTATTTTATTTTTGAACATACAGGGTGTCCCGTAAGTCTGGACCCATAGGGATTTATATATTTTTTTATTATGTTATTATTATTATTTTATTATTATTATTTTTTTATTATTTTTTATTATGATTTTTATTTGTGGGGCCACTTGAAAGCCAAAGTGTACGAGGTCAAACTTCAGAACATTTTCCACCTTAAAGCACGCATTGTGGAGGCGTGTCAAGAAATTTCTGCAACTGTGATTCAGAAAGTGCTGTCGCAGTGGAGATTGCGTCTTCAACTATGTGTGCGACACAACGGCGGACACTTTGAACAGATTATGTAATAAATTTTTGGACTATTTTGTAATTTTATTATTTTTCCCTATGGGTCCAGACTTACGGGACACCCTGTAGTTCCACGGATGGTTCATAAGGATGATTCTGGTTCTCGGCCATATAATGCGGCTACAAATTTCTGACACGAAGCTGTGACCTCGGTCAATGATGCAGCTTCGTCTCTAAGGTTAAGTGAGTCAACAAATACCTCCAGGTTCTTCAACACTGCTGCCTTGCGTATACCAGCAAAGGAAGACACCGTGTCACACCCAGTCAAGAAACGTGGTACAAGAAGGTTTGGAATGACCATCGACCAACCAAGTAAACCATTCAGTGACCGATTATTTAAAAAAAAAACTTAAAATTTCACACCTGAAACACGAAGGAGATCTCTCTCTCTCTCTCTCTCTCTCTCTCTCTCTCTCTCTTGTACAGAAGAAGTTTCTCATAGAAATTTTCTGAATTAAGATAGAAAAGTAAATGTCGGATGTGTATTAATTTCTCTTCATTTTCAACTTTCTCTCCCACATCCTATTCCTTCATTTCTTCTATGATAAAACCTTTAAAAAAAAATTGCATTTCAAAGGTAAGTTTCTGTTTTCTTTAACTTAAAAGTATTTACCTCATTTAAGTTTATACAAATCGGTATTAGCAAATTTATAATACTGAATCATTATATTAACCAAATTGTTATGTTGCCTGACTTTTGAACAACCATTATATATATATATATATATATATATATATATATATATATATACATACATACACACTTGATTGAAAGGTTAAGAGGACGAGGAGATGGTACATGTTTATTAACAGATGTTTCGGAAAAATTTAATTTCCATCATATATATAGATAGATATAAGTTATATATATATATATATATATATATTATATATATATATATATATATAGATAGATATATAGATAGATAGATATATGCTGGCCTAGCGTCGTTCAAACGCCTATGACGAAATTCATGGATTCGTTATCTTAAATAGACAAGTGAATTTGAAGAATAACGGAGTTCGTTAATATATAATCAATCGAAAACTTGACTTTTAATATTAAAATTTCAGGCAATTAATTGTGTTAGACGCGAAAACAAAGTAACATTATATAAAAAAAACTAAATTAAACAATTTATTTTTCCACTTAAACTTCAACCAAATTAATCTCGCCAAGAATAAAACTGTTTACGTTTATTTCAGGAATAAAGTCTGTTCTCAACAGACTGAGAAAGTTTTCAAAAGCTACCTGACTTAATTGAAAGAAAGAGCGGTAAACGAACTTAAAATTGAACTCCATTTGTATAATATAACTGGGTTACGTCATAGCCATGTCGGGACCCCGCTTACCGATACGTCAGCGAGGTTAAGCGACGTTGGTTCTGTTCATTTGTTGAATGGGTGACCCACCCCCTCCGCGTTCAGATCTTTAGATGCTTGGTTCTGATCTCACGCAGAACCGTCGTAGGTCCCCTCCGTCGCGTGACTTTTGCCGTTACGAATGAAGTTAAACACTCCCAAACATTATTTTTAGTAGTTTACTTTAAACGAATGTAAAATTTGACGATGAACGGTCAACTATCATCTGGTCTAAGATGGCAAATCATTATACAGACGACTGTAAGCGAAACCTTAAATCTACTAAAATATGGATAGGTTAAAGCCGTATAAATACATTTATAAAAATTCAAGATTTAGCTGGTTGATTTATTTGGTTTCAGGGCGACTTGAACCCAAATAGAACACAGTATGTGAATCACCAAGATTAAACTGGTAAAGAAGACAAGGTCGATCTATTTTTTCACATATTTTTTACATATTTTCCTAAAATACGAATAAGTCTTACGTATGAGTAAGCAGCCACTATTTTAGCAGTACTTAACATTAAACGTACCTAAACCCCATCATTTATATACAATGGGGGCTTATCAATAATTCTATATATAGTAATATACTTAACGGTTGGGCGATTGAAAGAAAATCTTTGACGCCAGCATTTCGGGCCGGTGGAATAGACGTTTGCTAAAGAACCTGTCGTATTCAGCCACTGCAGAAGCTGCGGGGCTGCAGCCCTAATGTTGAGGGGTCAAACCCTCATTTAATGCTGTCCGCATTTATGCATCCCCATCAATACCAATATACAGGGTGCCCATAAAGTTCTATTACGGTTTTAAATGTAAATAAAAATGAATACTGAATATATCAAAAATAAACTTAGATTCATTAAAAAGAGTACGGGGAAAATTATCGTAAGCAAGATATAAAATTTCAACAGATCCTCCAATCTTTATCCATGGTAATCCTTTGAAGAAATTGGCGAAAACATGTTTGAGTTCATGATAAGTTATGGCGTTTATTTACTTCACGCTTAATTCTTCGTTTAAGGTCTTCCAGATCTTCGAGTTTAGTCGCGTAGACATAAGTTCGAATCCTTCCCCCAAAAGTAGAAATCTAACAGTGTAAAAAGTTGGGTGACCAAGGAACTCATGCAATGGGGCCGCATTGACCAATCTATTTTTCTGGAAAGGTTTACGCGTCAAAGAAGGTCGGAACACTTGCAGCATAATGAGGTGGGGCCCCGTCACGCTGGAAGATCAAGCTTTCCAAAGCGTTTTGAACTGCGCTTGAAACGAAGAAAATCTGAGGCATCTTCAAATATGAGGTATCGATGACAGGTGAAGCACCATCACCTAAAAAAAGAGAGGAAAGGGGCCATAAATTTGTATTTTCCAGTGTAAGAACACACCAATTATTAATCTTTGGGGAGTCTCGTTCATATTTTCTCACTTTCGTTCCCAAAATCGGCAGTGATGTTTGTTAACTATACTACTAACGTGGAAAGTAGCTTTGGCTGAGGAACAACTGTCCTAGATATGATGGAACGAACCATTTCTATCAAATCCAGCAGTTGAGAGTACGTGTCAATGCGTCTGCCATAATCGTCCTCTGAAAGTGCTTCAACTAAAGTAAGCCAAATTTTGGTAAGGGTAAAGATGAAGCTTATCTCTCAGAACATAATAGGAAGTTAACCTTGACATCCCCACTAGTTCAGCGGTAACACGACGTACACATTCCTGGGGACTTTGTTCAAAACATTCACGGACGCTTTCGACGCCTTCCGAGGCTAAGCAAAGCCTTCTCGATCGCACTTAATCATAAACTGAGCTAATTTTGCTAAACTTCGCAACCAATCTGTAGTGACATTTTCGATGACAGATCCTTTCCACAGTATTCCCTCAAATTTTCTCTGCCCTGTTACTGCAGAGTCATACCTGGGTAACCAGAACACTCATTGTGCCTTCTCCCCTTAGTCGCCATTTTTGTTTCTTGGCGTTTAAGTAACTTCACAGTTGCCATAGACAAAAATAAATTTAAGAGCATATATATATATATATATATACTCGTATATACCTGGTAACCTGGTACGAGTTTCTCGCGACGATCCCTTATCGCACGGAGGTCAGGTTCCTTCCTCCCCACCCCCTGGCCAACTCTCTCCATATACATATAGTACATGAGGTGTGTATATACACTGTATACGTACATTGCTATAAAATAGTTAATTCTAACAATAATGAATAACTCTATCACTTAAACTGTATGTTTATATATGAACGTATGAAAGTGAAATTATATACGGTAATATTATAGTTATTTGCGCGCTATTTCATTTTATTTATTGACATAAAGGTTTCTCGTATATTAAGTAATAATTATAGAGAGAGAAAGGTCCACACTTTAAAATTATTCTTTCTGCATTACTTTTATGGCTCCTAACTTTACATTTCATGACAGTAAGTCATATACTAGGCTCGTTTGCTTAATTTACCGATAACTTTTAAAATTGACTTTTGGTTTGTGCTGTTGTATGCTGCCTGTGTGTGTGTGTGTGTGTGTGTGTGTGTGTCAAGGGTATACGTCAATGCTTCGACAGAAAATACATGTACCGTGTATATATAATTGCTTATTTTTTTGATGAAGAAGTAGAATTATTGGTCCCCGCCTGCAAGAAGGTAGAAAGGTACCTCACAAGCATATAATATTGTTTAGTTTCATAATAGCGTGTTGCTCATAACTATAGCCTTGAAAGTACTGTGAAAACAAAATGTTAGTGGGCGTGCCTTAACTAGACAGAGCCGCGAGACAGACAGAAAAATATGCAGAGATAGGTAAACAGACAAAGGTGTAGAGTCAGGTAGACAACCATGCAGATAGTAGACAGACAGACAGGAACAGACAGACAGACAAACCGGCAGACAGACAGAAACGCTTTATAGCCTCACTCTACATGGAGGAGTATCAGTTGGTGACAGGCTTCCGTGTTTGGTCGTCTGTCTGTCTGTGAATCCATACGGGCGATTACATTCGATTTAAATCACGAATCGTATCGAAACGTGATTTAGTCTCGAAACGTAAACCTCATCTTTCGATCGCCTCGAAAACCCTCAAATCACGAATGAGGAAGTCTTAGTAACACTTACGCTTTAAAGTGGAAGAGCAATAGCGAGGTAAAATGAAATACGTAAGGCGTTATTATTATAACGCTTTAATTCGATTAGAAGGCAACTTCTGAACACTAATTTCAGTCATTTATGGCTGAACTCCTCCCCCCTACTATTGTTTTTCGAGGATGCGATGAAGAGTCTTGGAAGGATCACGAGTGGTATTTCAGATCTGGATACCGCAGTTATGTGGCCACGTTTGAAGGATTCGAATTTGGACTCAGCTAATTCTAACTCCTGTGTCACTTTTAATATATATATATATATATATATTATATATATATATATATATATATATAACAACCAGTAAATGGGGCTAAAATAAAAAATTCTAATAACACCGAAAAACTAAAAACAAAATCCGATCCAGAATAAATTGATGTTGAAAAGAATGCAAAAACAAAACTATGAACGAACAAACCAGAACCATGAGCTGCACATTACCATGAACACGAACCATATTACCCAAAATACAAACAAGCGTGAGAACCTAAAGTTTCCGCCCCTCATTTTCATCTATTGATCCCTGTCCTGCTCTCTCTCTCTCTCTCTCTCTCTCTCTCTCTCTCTCTCTCTCTCTCTCTCTCTCTCTCGATATATGTATGAATGTATATATGTACACATGTGTGTGTGTGTGTGCGTGTGCGTGCGTGTGTGTATGTGTGTGTCACCGATGTTTGTGTGTATTCTTCTATGTTTAATGCATTTGTTGCTAGTATATATATATATATAAACTAGATTTTAAGTTTTATTTGTTCTAATTAAAACAATAGTCGCAACTGTCGTTTATTTTATAATCCCAAAAAGTACTCTATCCTTGCTTGCATGGGGTCACTCGCTAATTTTTATTTATTTACTTATTTATTTATTTATTTATTATGCTAATCATTATTCATCTGAAGTCAACATATTTTTAAATTTTATGATATATATATATATTTATAGATATATATATATATATATATATATATATATATATATATATATATGAAAAGACGTTTAAATTTTCACCCTTCCAACTTAAACTATGAGAATGCATCTATGAATTTTATATATATATATATATATATATATATATATATATATATATATATATATATATATGGGATGAATTTCACAATTAAACACGTGAAATGAATAAATGATACAAACCCACAAGAAAAAAGAAAAATGATTCCAAGGCCTTTCGTGTATTCAGAAGTACACCTCGTCAGGGAATGAAGGGAGAAGGCGAGATGACATCTCGCCTTCTCCCTTCATTCCCTGACGAGGTGTACTTCTGAATACACGAAAGAACTTGGAATCATTTTTATTTTTTCTTGTGGGTTTATATATATATATATATATATATATATATATATATATGAGGGGTAAACAATAATTCTTTTATGTAGTTGTCAATGCATTATTTATAGCCATTTCATTGACTACAAAATCGATTCTGAGTTCCCCCTTCAAATGTCAAATAAAATAGAGACACTGCAAATTCAAGACAAAATTACACTCCAAGACAGTGAAGAAAATGTTAGAATGTTTTCAATCTGAATGGAGTACTCCAATATCCACTCAGAATGATGGAGCGATTTGTTGAAAAGACTTTGTCGTTTGAAAGGTTATAGGTTAAGTGTTGATTAATTTTTTCTTCGTGTTAATTTATTCAGATTTTAAATGTTTACGATAATGAAATATTAATGATAAAAATAAAAGGTTTATATCATGCCCATTACGAACCATACATACAGGGTGGTCCAGAAGTCCCGCCTCATTTTAGTGGATATTCATGAGCCAGGATTTTTGCACCATCCTGTATATACTTTTTCCTGCAATTGTTCAGGATCGGCCCCTCTACAGCATCCCTTCTCATTTGAGGGTTTGATGGAGGAGAGAGTTGTCTACCCCCATAACCAGCTACACATGGCTGGTGATGGATTTTGCTCAGGAACTTGTCTCGTTAACGGGTTCTTGAATGTATGCTGGTGTTTCTGGTACTATTTTACTGAAAATAGTTTTGGTTCACTTATTCTGAAAGTCCCTCCCATTTTCGTTTTCGTGTCCCCGTGTCCCGCCGCAGCTGGGATAGTAAGGAATGTACCTCTTCTCTAATTTTATCATGTTTTTAGTTCACTTCTAAAGTTTGGAACATATCCGCATCCCGTATTTTCCGTATGTATATTATTGTATATCGCTCGCATCTTCTTTCCAGGGAGTAGAGTTTCAGGGATTGTAGTCGAGACCACTGCTGGTATTCATCTTTCTTTTCCTTTATCTTACTCTTGGACGTAAAAGCCTTTGTATGGCTTCTATGTTTGCAATGTCTCGTTTTCTGTATGGGCTCGTGAATACCGAGCAATAATCAATTATTGGTAGGACTAAACTCTTCCAGACTTTTAGCATGATGTTTGCTTTTCTGCTAAATGGAAGTTTCTCCGAATAATTCCCATCATTTATCTTTAAGGTTGTGATCATTTTGGCGTTATTTTATAGTGTTCTCTGAATTCTGCATCCGATGACATTATTACCCCAAGATCCGCCCCCCCGCCTAACTTGTGGACTTGATTTTATCCGTTAGTCTTGCAGTGTTTTACATCCTTTATTCGCTGTAACTCCTCCTCCTCCTTCTTTTTCCTCTTCTTCCCATATCCTAGAAGTTGGAATTTTTCTTCGTTGAACTTCATAGTGTTGTCTTCAGCCAATTAAATAATGAATTTATATATTTCACAGTTTTTCAGTGTTTTTTGATATTCAGTCGATATTTCTTACGTATTTCGATTATTACACGACACAAAACGGTCTTTAATACTTACATCTATATCCGCAATCATTAAAATAAAAGAGCAAAGGAGCTAATACTGTACTTTGTAGAAATAACCTAATGATAAGTGAAATTTCAGATTTAACTCTACCAATACTCTTTGTGTTCTTTGATTAAAAAAGTGAAAGATCCAAGCCTAATCCTTGAAACTTTGAGTAATCTTTAGTTTGTGTATTACAAGCCCGTGACATTTATAGAAAGCTTCAACGAAATCACTTCACACACACACACACACACACACACACACACACACACACATATATATATAGATTTGTTTCTGGGAGACATTAAACGTATAGGTAAAAAAAAAGAAGACCAAGGACGCAAAATACAGCATGACTTCACTATAGATCCGACGTTTCGAGGAATACAACCCTCATCTTCAGGATTAATTATAAAATTATAAAAAGTAAAAGATAAGCAAACCTTTTTAAAACAAACTAAAAAAAATTATCAAATAAGTCTTAGAGTAAAACATTTAAAAAGATAAATTATAAATTTTAAAAATTATAAAAAAATAAAAGATAAGTTTAAAATTTTAAAAATAATTACAAAATAAGAATTATGAAATAGATGTTACATTAAAACATTCTAAAAAAGGTAAATTCTAAATTCTAAAATTCTAAAATATAAAAGATAAGTAGAATTTGAAAACAATTACAAAGATGAAAAAAAAAATTAAGTAAATCCTACATTAAAATATTCTGAAAAACAGGAAAGTTACGATTTAAAGAAGTTTTAAGTTTAAAAATATAAATGGATTTTAATAATCTAAGATCACTAAATGTTATTCGCTTAAAATCTTAAATTTATCTGGTGAAAGGGGGGTGTCAAATCGAATTGAATGTTCACGTATTATGGATTCCATTGGGTTACTAATGGGACGACCGGTGCGAGAAGACTTACCCAAATGCTGGTCAATGCGAAACTGAAGTAACCGAATGGTACTTCCAATGTAAGACTCGCTCTTGCAGTGCGAGCAATCAAATTTATAGACGCATGACGAGCACAAAAGGGGAGGGAATCTATCCTTAAAACGAAAGTAAGATCCTATAGTGGAAGGATTTACAAAAACAAATTTAAAATTAATTTGGGGAAAAAATTTCTTCAGAATTGCAAACGGGTCTTTCTCAATCCTGTCACTAACGAAACCGAGGTATGGAAATTTTACCTATTGAGAAGGTGAATGGTTCCTTTTCTACATCGGTATTTCGTAAATCAACTTTTACAAGTTTGGGTATAAATGTTTTTACTTAAACACCTTTTTTATTCAAAGTTAATTCCATTAGGACTCTTGTTTATACATCTTATCATTTATGGTCGTCCTATATTGTTCTTCATATTGAATTTGAATATTTAATTAAATTTTTTTACTTTTAAAAAATTAATTCAGAAATATATTTCTAAATTTCTTCATAATATTTATAGACCTAAGATCCCCCCCCCCCGTTTTTTAATGTTCCCAAAGACAATTGCTTCACTTTTTCTTACCTCGGTCTCGTTAGTGACAAGATTGAGAAAGACCCGTTTGCAATTCTGAAGAAATTTTTCCCCCAAATTAATTTTAAATTTGTTTTTGTAAATCCTTCCACTATAGAATCTTAGGGGCCAGAGGGGGGGGGCGAAGCCCACCCTGGAAAATAATATGCCCCCCCCCTGGGAAAACTCAGCACTTTATAAACAGTATTGTTATTCGAGAATTTTTTTTGTATTTTGGTTCTAAGAGGAATAGGTGAAGTGATAAAATAACGTTTATGTAATTATGTTTTCTGCAGTATATTTCGATATTCACAAAAAATGACTAAGTTTTTTCATTGTCCCCCCTGTCAATTTCACCGCCCCTCCTACTGATTTGGTCTGGCTACGGCCCTGATAGGTTCCCGCCCCTTTTGTGATCGTCATGCGTCTATAAATTTGATTGCTCGCACTGCAAGAGCGAGTCTTACATTGGAAGTACCATTCGGTTACTTCAGTTTCGCATTGACCAGCATTTGGGTAAGTCTTCTCGCACCGGTCGTCCTATTAGTAACCCAATGGAATCCATAATACGTGAACATTCAATTCGATGTGACACTCCCCTTTCACCAGATAATTTTAAGATTTTAAGAGTAAGTAATAACATTAATGATCTTAAATTATTAAAATCCATTTATATATTTTAAACTTAAACCTTCTTTAAATCGTAACTTTCCTGTTTTTCTGAATGTTTTAATGTAGGATTTACTTCATTTTTTTTATCTTTGTAAATATTTTCAAATTCTACTTATCTTTTACTTTTTAGAATTTTAGAATTTAGAATTTACCTTTGTAGAATGTTTTAATGTAACATCTATTTCATAATTCTTATTTTGTAATTATTTTTTTTTAATTTTAAACTTATCTTTTATTTTTTATAATTTTTAAAATTTATAATTTATCTTTTTAAATGTTTTACTCAAAGACTTATTTTATAATTTTTTTTTAGTTTGTTTTAAAAAGGTTTGCTTATCTTTTACTTTTTATAATTTTATAATTTATCCTCAAGATGAGGGTTGTATTCCTCGAAATGTCGGATCTATAGTGAAGTCATGCTGTATGTTGCGTCCTTGGTCTTCCTTTCTATTATACTGTGTATATATATATATATTACTCCGACGCAGTTTTCAGTATCTTCTCTTGGTGGTCTCAAAGTTGTAATGGACCTGACCTTCTACCCATAAATCTTCATGTTGGCTCGGATTAAATAATTCTTTGCGTTATAGGTAGTATGTAATTTTTGTCTCTATAATTATTTGTTCCAAACGTTTCTTATCTGTTAATTAATAAATTATTATCAATTTCAAAAAATTAACTTGAATATTCTATTTTGTTCTCGGGGTTTAGGATAAATGCAGAACCGCGGAACTGAACTGTTATTAAAGAAATCTGTTCATTTTTATGCTGGCTTATTTATATATTTATTATTTAAGTTATTTTGAAGAGACGAATTTTATGTTATATTTTATTTTCCTTTTGGCAAATTTTTTAAAAAATATTTTAATTTATTTATTAATTAATTTTTTTTCCACCACTTTGTATACTTCTTCCTCCTTCGTTTCGCGAATGGATATTTTCTATTAATTTCTATTTCGCTTTTTTAATTTTTTTTAATTTTTTTTTTTACTTTAGTCTCTCCTCAAGTTTGGTTTACACCTATCAATATTTTTTATTTTTTGGGGGGTTTCCCTTGTACAAATAGTGTTTTCATTTTTCTTTCGAGTTCACTCCGTTTTCACTCTTTGCCTCTTGTTGGATAGTGTTGTCATACTATTGGTTCTATTTTACTTTCTACAACTGGTACATTTTCTTCTTCAATTTTCATTAAAGTACAACAATTTTCATTTAATTTTCTTTACTTTTAAATATTTACTTTATCGTTTCTATTTTCTTCGCGTTCATAGTTAATCCTTTAAATATTCAATTTATTTCTCTACAGAATCGACATTTTGTTATTTGGTATTTGAGTTTCAAACGGTGCGATCAGAAAAAAGAAAATGTTTGAGTTAAATTTGTACTTATTATCATGGTATTGTTATTATTTGTCAGAATGAGTTGTAAAAATGAACGTTAATGATTGTTTATTTTACGAAATGAGAGAGAGAGAGAGAGAGCGAGAGAGAGAGAGAGAGAGAGAGAGAGAATTACAAGGACGGGAGGAAGCTTCAAAGACCTTTCGATCCAATCGGGGAGGTTCCTGTTATTAAACTAGTGCACTTTTTAATTATTCTATACCAGTAGTAGAAAACTTGATAGAAAAGCATAAGGCTCTCTCTCCACACCCTCTCTCCCTCCCCGTCAGAGGTAAGTACAGAAAAGGTTGAGGAAAATACCAACACCCTGTAGAAGTAGCAAAGGAAATTTTACGGGAAAGAGTAGAATATATGGAGCTATTGAAGAATAGGGACCCCAGCCTTCTTTAGTTAGCTTTATAAGGCTAACTAACGAAAATATCATGACCTAACCTAACCAATCGTCAAGGGCGTACAGTTAACCTAACGATTGGTTAGGTTGGTCGTGATATTTACGTTAGTTAGCCTTATAAGCCTAACTAAAGAAGGCTGGGGTCCCTGTTCTTCAATAGCTCCGAATATATAAACTATCTCTACAATCAAGCTATGCACACGTAAAAATCGTACAGTAGATAACACCGTTGTATAAATTAACATAATATATTTGTGCTGATCGTATATCAACTACCTGGTATCGTCACAAAAACCTCGAACATATGGTTTTGACTTTATACAAAATATTTACAACTTTATTTACCGAAGTATCGTGCCAACAAAGACCTCAAGGCCCACTGCAGGCTAGCCCCAAAGGGATTAATAGAGAGGTAAAGGTCAAACTCTCCATGTCTACACCTATGTACGCGCAGGAATTGAGAACGGAAATCAGATTTTCCACACCATGCCCTCACCTATCGCGTGCGCCCAGCGACCTAAAAGAAAGAAGAGAAAAAAAGTGCGGCCATGCATTTTTTTTTTAGGTTTTCTATTCGTTAGGAAATTATGTATTTCTACAAAATACTTTTCTACCCTATTCTTAGACATGTTAGCAAGGCAGGCAAATGTGTGAGCGTGTTTTCTGTAATTGGATGTCTGTCATGTGTGTGGGTCTGCCAACTCTTTGAATGTCGCCAAGTTTCAACTTGGGTCTCCCGCCATGAAAGGTGTTTATATAGCAAGTGATATACTGAGTCGTTCATACCTCGCAGTGTTGTGTCACCACGAGAGCAGTGAAAATCCCTTTCCGGCGGGGAATATCAGTGGGAAATCCCTGTCTTTATCCCCGTGTAATTGTCCCTTATGGAGAACGAAAGATTTTCGTGGGTGATCACCCGTTATTGCTACGGCAAATTCAAGAGTCTCCCACTTAGGTGTTTATGAGGCAAGTGATAAAAAATGAGTTGCTCGATGAGTGGAACATGCTATGTGGGGCACAGTCAATCAGAGACGTCTCTCTAAAGTGGGGGGAGGATTAAGCGTAGGAGTAAATGTTTAAACAAACTCCTGCGGGGTTACGTTATAATACTATTTTCAAAATACTTATCTAATCGATTCTTAAAGTGTTATATGCGGGAACAGTCTTAAACCCTGAGTGTATTCCATATCGAGGTGACTGATTTGGAAAAGGACTTGGGTGTGCTAATTAGCAGCGACCTTAAGTTTACCAAACAGTGCGTAGAGGTGGAAAAGAAAGCCCAGAAGCTGTTGGGTTATATCAGGAGGCAATTTCAGTTTCGGAACAAGGAGATTGTGTTCTCTCTGTACAATTCCTTGGTTCGGCCGCACCTGGAGTATGCAGTAGAGACCTGCACGGGTACGTGTAAGCCCGTGGGCCCGTGTCCGGCCCGTCCCACGGGCGGGTACGGGCGGGCCGAATCATGTTTATAAAAGTTAGCGGGCGGGCACGGGCGGGCCGAATCATGCTTATAAAAAGCATGCAACGCCGCAGCGGGTGAGGCAGCGAGGGAAGGCAGGAACTGGAGCCGCGGAGCGCATGCGCCATGCATGCGTGCCTGCGTGGGACATGCAAACGACAAACAACATCCATGCCTGTGTTTTGGTTGTTAATTATGAATTTTATTACCTCTGCCAAGGAAGTTATGTTTTCACCCGCAACGTATAAATAACGTATATATAACGACGTGCAAAAATAATGAGAAATAACTTAGAAATTAAACATTAGAAATTAGAGTATTCGTATCGTACGCCCGGCACCACGTGACCAAAGCCAACCTGACCAGCTGACCTTACCGAGGCTAAGTAGCCTATGTTTCCCTGCTGTATACAGTCACAGTGTATAGCAAAACTAGAACTTATCGTACAGCGATACTGACCTAATTTCAATAATTACCATAATAACAATGAATTTGAGAATAAGGACAATAGATAGTAATAATAATGATTTTTTTTGGCTAATGGAAGAAATGATATAGGTGGGTGATTTTCGCTTTTCGATACGTCTTACGCTTATGGTTTTGCAAATGAGATCGAGTAAGATGCCGACCAGCGCGGCAGCGCTATTTATGATTGCATAATGTTTAACACATGTTAGCTACATTACATTGCCACAGTATATAATTGAATGCCAAACCTTTACCTATGTTGATTATGCGTATTTAAAATATATATAAACATTTTCTTTTCTAAAGTTTTTGATTTTGTTTGAACGATGATAAGAAATTTTTTGAACATAAGTATTTGCTGGAACTAACTGGCATTTTTTCAGCTATCTACTATAATGCTAGCCTCTCTCGCCTCTGGCTGTACCAGTGTTGCCAACTTAGCGCGTTTGGCGCTAAATCTATCGCGTTTCTAGTTTTGGCAGCGCGAAAAGGCAACGAGTTACGCGGGCGCGTTATTTTGGCGCGCTTTAAACATTTTTAACGCTAAATTCAGCGCTTTATTATACGGTTCAAAACGTATCTATAATCTATCTGCAAGCAACGACCACGGAACACATTTGCCGCCCTCCTGCCGCTGTCACGAGCAGGGTTGCCAGGTCTGTCCAAACCTTGCGTTGAGGTATAAACATGTTTAAAACATGTTCGGCCATAATTCACGAACGAACCGCAGCTCTTCGAAAACGTACGTTCTAGTTTATTTTAGTAGATATACAAATAATTTAAAATATACATTAGTTTGCTTTCATATATATATATTATAAGGTATAATTTCATTGCTTCACTAATAAAAATTTGAAGGATTTAATATCAGGCATCTGGCAACTGGAATCTTTGTAGCTGAGGGTTTGTTTTCAGTTTTCAGTTCTGCCAAAGCTGGTATCGATGATGCATTGCTTGTATATCTTATTTGGTGATGTTATAACCCCTTTGTGACAATGAGCAAAAAATATACTCAACACTTTAGAAATGAATGGCTTAAAGAGCCTAAGTATCAGAATTGGCTTCGTAGAGTACAAGGTGATGACAGTAAGTGTTTTTGCAATTATTGTAAATGCCAATTTGCTGCGAAAGTAAGTGACATAGAACGACATGCCAATACTGTCAAACACAAAAAAGCAGAGCAGCCATTTAGTGGTGGGAAGCAAACCCGGTTACCATTTGCACCAACGGATTTAAGTGTACAACAAACAGAAGGAAGTATGGCTATGTTCATAGCTCAACACTGTTCTCTTAGAGTCGTGGACCATTTAACTGACTTTTGTAAAGAACATTTTAGTGACAGCAAAGAAACAAAAAATCTGAAACTTAAACGAACAAAATGTACAGGAATCATTAATAATGTTCTTGGGGCCCCATTTTTGTGAGGCATTAAAAACTGATATTGGAAATAGCAAATATAGTTTATTAATTGATGAATCAAATGACATTTCAGTGGTAAAATGACTAGGAATTATAAGAAGATATTATTCAGAAAGTAAAAAGAATATTGTTGTAACATATTTAGATCTAGTTAAATTAGATGAGTGTAATGCTATAGCAATTTGCAATGCAATTAAGGAATCTCTAAGAAATCATGACTTGAATGTGCAAAATTTGATTGCATTAGGAACAGATAACGCCTCAGTAATGACAGGAATTAAAAATGGGGTACATGCAATATTAAAAAAGGAAGTTCCCCATCTCATATTAATTAGATGTATTTTCCATTCCCTTCAACTCGCAGTATCACATGCTGCAATTGAGTATCTACCAAGAAATTTAGATTTTATGATAAAGGAAACTTACAGCTGGTTCTCTCACTCAGCTGTTCGTAAGTCGAAATATAACCAACTTTTTGCAACAATAAACCAAGGAAATGAGCCTTTAAAACTTGTCCAAGTTAGTACCACAAGATGGATGTCTATTGAATCTGCTGTAGTTCGGATTTTACGACAGTGGGTTGAATTAAAAAACATTTTGAAATTGTAAGAAATGAGGAACGGTGTTACACAGCTGAAATGTTATATCAAATGTTTTGTGACAAGAAAAACTATGTCTTTCTAATTTTTTTAAAGTATATTCTTGCAGAAGTGCAAAGAGTTAATAAACAATTTGAGGCTGAAACTCAAGATCCAACAAAATTATTGGCTGATCTACAACATCTTGTTGACTACCTCTGTTCTATCATTCTCATTCATGGAAAGAAACTTAAAGAGGGTGAATCAGTTCATGATTATATAGATCCTAAGCCATACCTCGGTTATGAGTATGAAAAGAACTTTCTGAATGTAAATTTCCAGAACAAGAAGAAAAAGATATGAGAGCTCGATGCATAAAATTTGTAGTGGAACTTATACAACAAATTAGGCAGCGACTGCCTGATAACTTTCGTGTGTTGCAATCAATGAATTATTTCAGTGTCAGCGAATGCCTGAAACCAATTAAACCCGGAATTATTGAGCTTGCAAAACTGTTTATTACAGATGCAGAAACACTGACTCGTATTGATTTCCAATGGAAAAATTTAAGAAATGTGCAATGGTCCCAGGTTTCAGATACAATTTCTTTCTGGAGCGAAGTAAATTCTTATCGGATGCCACAGGAGAAAACCCATTTGGAAGTCTTTCACAATTAGCATTAACTGTGCTTTTGCTACCTCACTCCAATGCCGATGTGGAAAGGATTTTTAGTCACATGAATATTATTAAATCTAAATTGCGTAATCGCCTAAGTGTCAAAAGCTTAACGCAAGTTTTAACTGTTAAATATGGACTTAAAAGAAATGGAAAATGCTGCTACAATTACAAGCTACCAAAAGAAGTTTGCAAAAAGATCGGCTCAATGGATTCATACAAAGAACCTACAGAATCTATATCAGAAGGAATTATTGATTGGGAGATTACAGATTTTGAATAAATTTCATGGTAAGAATGCTTTTTTACTATTTCTTAAAAATATTTAATAGGATAATGGTTTTTTGTAATTGGTGCTTGTTTTTGCGCCTTATTTTTTAAATTTAGCGCGTTCTAGCACGTTTTGGCAGTCAAACTAGTGCGAAAATATTTTTAGAGTTGGCAACACTGGGCTGTACCCTTTTGTACAAATAGAATTTGTTCGTGATGGTCTGACCATTTCTGCATAATTAGTGCATACCGTACGACAAATACTTGTCTTAATTACCTTAATTGTTTATTAGTAGATGTGCTTTCTAGTTTCTATCCTATGTTTAGTATGTTATACATTTTATTAAATTAAAATTGTCCCCAAAATGCAACATCCTATCAGTGAAGCAGTGATTAATTCAAAACTACGTTCGGGGAAATTAATTCTACAGCCAGTTTCAAACAGAAAAAGCAAAGTATGGGATAATTTTGACTTAGTTATTGATAAGAACAGTAAAAAGGAACAAGGATTTGTTCAATGTAAAAAGTGCAAAAAAAACCTGACATATAGTGGTTCTAAAGGAGGCACTTCCCATCTCTCTCGTCACAAATGTGGCACAAGTACTTCACAATCACAAAGCTTAGCTTCATTTTTCCAAAAGAAAGTACAAGTGACAATGAAGACCAAACAAGAAATGCTAGATGCATGTGTCAACTTTTGTGCTAAAGACATAAGACCATTTGAAACTTTAAAAGGTGAAGGCTTCCTAAATCTTGCACAAAAACTTATTGCAGTTGGCGCGTCTTATGGTAATATTGACGTAAATGAGGTTATTTCCCATCCAACCACTATTTCTAGGCATGTAGCTGAAACTGCAGTAACTGTACGTCAAAAGATTTATCCAAAGATCAAAGAAGTTATGAGTAATTCATGCTGTGCAGCTACAACAGACTTGTGGACAGATGATTATAAAAAGATTTCGTATATTTCAATGACTGTTCATTATACTGATGATGATTGGACACTGGTAAATAAAGTTATGTTTACGTCCAGTTTTCATGAGGAACGTAAAACTGGTGAAAACATAAAAAAGGAAATAACAAGAAGATTTGCAAAGCTAGGTTTTGAAGATGACTTAGTGCAGAAACTAACTTTCGTAACAGACCAAGGAGCAAACATAGTAAAAGCGTTGCAGAATTATAACAGACTTAGTTGCTTATCTCACATTATAAATACAATTCTTCGTCATACATTCAATGAAGATTATTTGGAAAAATATGCCCCAGAAATTCAAAAGGTTATACTGCAGTCGAAAGCTCTTGTCACTTTCTTGAAACAAAGTGGATTAGTAAGCAAATTGAGACATACTGTTCGTCAAGAAGTAGAAACAAGATGGAATTCGAAGCTTGCTATGCTAGAGTCGATTCTAGATCAATATAGTAGCATCGAGGATTTGATGGAAGAAAGAAATTTGAACCACTTAGAGAACATTTCAAAAGGCAGTCTTGAAGAGTTAGTATGTTTTCTGAAGCCATTTAAAGATGAAAAATCTCCAACTCTACAGCTAATATTGCTTTATCACTTGAAACTTCTTAAACATTTGAACGTTTCTGAAAATGACACAATAAATATAAAAACCTTGAAAGAACGTGCAAAAGAATTTCTTCATGCTAAATATAAAGTGTTGCCTATTCATAAAATTTCTCTATTTCTATGGCCTAAATTTCGTCAGCTTAGAATGCTAACTGACATTGAGCGTGCAGAAGTGCTAACAAGTATTCGTGAGCAAATTCATGTTGACCTTATGGACAATGAGAAAGTAACTGATGAACCTGAAAGAGCTTGTTCATCTCCGAAAAGAGTAAAGACTTCAGAATTTGATGAATGGGAAGACATACGATGTCATAATGAGGAATCCCAAAGTTCGGTTTCTTGTAAAGAACTTGAGCAGTACATGAGCTACAAAATTGATGAGGAAAGTGATGTTCTTCAGTTTTGGAAAACTCACGAATCAATGTTCCCATTGCTTGCTAAACTGGCTAGGAAATACTTAAATATTCCTGCATCCAGTGCATCCAGCGAAAGGAACTTTAGTACTGCGGGAATTACACTTGCACAGAGGAGAACTAATTTAAAAGAAGAAAATGTCGACGATCTTTTGTTTCTGCATTGCAATTTGGAATTTTAAAACCTCCATCAATTCAGTGAGTACAAAATTAAATAATTTTACTATCTATTTAATTTTCATAGGTATATTTTTGAAAGAAGTACTTAAGTAATTATCAACAAAAATATTACTGGTCGTGCATATCTTAAACTTAAATACACAGGTTGGTTTAGGTTCCAAAACAAAATAAATCACGAGCCGCGGGTACGGGCGGGCCCCAAAGCATGAAAAAAATTACGGGCCGGGTACGGGCGGGCCCTAAAACATGAAAAAAAAATTATGGGCCGGGTACGGGCGGGTTATATAAAAAGATTACGGATACGGGCGGGTGCGGGCCGCAAAATATCGGCCCGTGCAGGTCTCTAGTATGCAGTGCAGTTCTGGTCGCCCACCCTCAGGAAAGATATTGAGAGGCTGGAGCGAGTGCAGGCAAGGGCCACAAAGTTAATCCCTTCCGTTAGGCATATGGGCTACAATCGACGGTTACGCGCCCTGAACTTGTTTTCGCTGGAAACTCGGAGGCTGCGCGGTCAACTGATCGAAGTTTTCAAGCTCTTACGCGGGTTCAACGATGTCGATTTTAGAAGCATGTTTAGTTTAAATGATAACCCAACTCGCAACAATGGTTGGAAGTTGGATTTGAAACGGTTTAGGACTAGTGTGTGTGGGAATTACTTTACCTATAAGATCTGTGACACGTGGAACAGGTTACCTTCAGAAGTTGTGAACAGTTCCTCTGTGGATCAGTTCAAGAAAAGGTTAGACCAAATCTTGCACACTATTTGAGTGTATAGAAAATTTTCCCTGGCACCCGTTGCCATTGGTATCACCTCGGTATGGGCCGCAAGGCCTTTTGAGGTACTTATTTTCCTTGTAACTCCTTGTAATACTTTGTCCAGCCTATTTTTAAATATATTTACACTTCGGCTTGAAACAACCTCCGAAGGAAGTTGCTTCCAGGTACTAACTATTTTATAAAAGAAATGATCGTATATGGTGATACTAAATGTTTTTAGTTCCAATTTAAAGCCATTACTTCTTATCGGATTGGTATTAAATGAGAATCATTTCCTATAGTCTACTCTGTCTATTCCACTGAGAAGCTTGAAAAATTGAAAAGCTGACCGCGCAACCTCCTGGTCTCTAAGGTAAACAGATTTAAACGCTCTAATCTCCGTTCGTAGTTTTTTGAGTCTCACTGAAGGGATCAATTTTGTGGCCCTTGCTCGTACCCTTTCCAACTTGTCTATATCCTTCCTAAGGGACGGACATGAAAACTACACACAATACTCGAATTGAGGTCTAACTAGTGAATTGTAAAGAGACATTAATTACAATCTTTTTATTTCTATAACCCTAGTATTTTTAAGGCCCCTTTTTCGATTTCAACACAGTGCTTTGACGGTTTGAGATATTAGTGATATAAATTCGTGAGAGAGAGAGAGAGAGAGAGAGAGAGAGAGAGAGAGAGAGAGATCAATTTTGGTGGAGCTGGTGTCCAGATCATGAGCGATGCCAATTCTTTGTCGGTATTTACACACATATGCATGAACAGTATTTGTCATTGGATAAGCAGCTAGGGTATATTTTGTCATATAGAGGGTGCCCCCCCCCCCCACGAACAAAAATGCCCCTATTTTTATTTGTCCGTTATTTTATAATGGATGTATATTTTATTATTGGGTTTCTTCTTCAGAAAGGTTGGGGGGGGTTTATTCCGCATATACCTATACATTCTCATCTTTCTTTGCTTAATAACTAATAGATATTGTATATTAAAACTGTTCTTTCACACCATTTCATACTTAAAGCAATAACTTCTAACTTTTCCGAAATTAGGAAAAGACTATACTACTACCAATAAACTATAACCTAGTAAGGCCATAGAAGGTCTTACTAGGCTATGGTCTTTAAGGAAAGCAAGTCTTTAGTCTTGAGCAGGGTGGAGCACCTCCACACACCACTTGTCAAACTCGCAACTTTTAGAGGAAACATTTTTCCGGGCGACTAATCTCCCTTCATGAGTCAGTGGAATGGCTTCCATACTCACCTGATCTCAAACCCCCTGACTTTTTTTTTTGTGGGATTACATAAAAGACAGGATCTCGTCTACGAAGCCTAAGACATTTGAAGACCTAAAAGACCAAAGTCTATGAGATAATCAACAACATCCCAGCTGAGTTATTTCCAAAAATTATGTCAACATTTGTGTAAAGTTGAATATCGTGTTACAAAAGACGGTGATTACACTGAACATGTTTAATTAAGGTTAAAAAACTTATAGATTTTACGTACCTATTGCGTTTGATTTTGTATCAGTTTTTTTTTCTTTTAGCTTAGAACATTTATTTAAAAAAAGGGTCATTTTGAGATGGGGAGGGGGGTGGATACCTGGTATACAGATGCATAATTTTTGCTTGAAAATCTGTATTATCTCATTTCAAACCCTAGCCTAGCTAATTTCCACCTACTTCTAGACTATATTAGCAACAAGATTCTTCAAATATTATTACATTCCCCTACTAAATTACCCTACAAATTCGACTCCAATTTTTTATGTAATATTTAAGCTGAGTGACTGATGCTTATCTTTTATCCCTTCATTTCTTTATGAATTTATCCAGCTTAATTTCATTCTTTTACAAATATCTCTTGTATAACTTATTGTAATACCTTCTTTGTGTGTAAGAAAATAAACGATTTGGTTTGTTTGTTTGTGTGTGTTTGCAAGTGAAAGTTAATCTGAGAACAGAGCGGCGTAAGTAAGGTGCGAAGTTTTGATCTTATTTAAAGCTTAAGTATCCGTACAAAAGGAAAGTTTCTAATTGTGAGGACCTTAAAAGGGAGTTGATATATTTTATACAAAAATTTTTTGTAAATAATTGCTGGAAGAGGCGTTTTTGCAAACGTTTTTGCCAACTTTTGAAGCAATTCAATTTCCTTATGAAATGATGTCTGAAGGTCAGATTTGATATTTTTTTTTTTTTTTTTTTTTTAGTTCAGGAAGAACCGATTCGCCTCTATTTAAAGGGCATATCTCAGCGGAAAAAGAAAAAGTGAGAGGAAAGACAGAGGAAAAAGAAAGGGTGGAGGGGACAGTCGAAGTGGAAAAAGACCAAGGATGACAAGGACTGCAGGGCCGAGCCCCATCATCCTTGGGTGCTAGGGCCGGGAGGGCGCACCAGATTTGATATAAGCGCGGTATTATCAATAAGCATTTTGATACTATTAATTACGTATAATGAAGGAATATAGCTAAAATAGTTTGTTGTTCAAACCTGCAGGTGGTTGGTTGCCAATTTCGGACAGAGGGAGGTACTAAATTCGTTATTTTCTCCTGTTATTTTTATCTCTATAAAAGATAAAAATTCTTATCAAAAACTACCAGTAAATACTGTTACTACTTCTGTAATATATATATATATATATATATATATATATATATTATATATATATATATATATATATAAACAAATTTAAAACCTAAACTCAACTTTTACAATCAAAGTGTACAGGAATCAAAATGTCTCCAGATTATTCCAAATGGAAAATTTTTTTCCCCATTTTTTCCTTTCAATTTTTCCTCTCATTTCCGGTTAGGTGACACCTTCTTTTCGTTTAGTTCTGAGTTTAAACACCTCTGCATTCACTAACCTTTGAGGAAACAGTTTTTTTCCCAGATTTTTACTCCCCCCCCCCCTCCCAAACACCCCAGACTTTGTTCAAACGGCCGCTGTTTGTTTCATTTTAAGTGCGTGCGGAGTCCGTAATTCATTTGTTTGTTTCGTCTCGTTGTTTTACTCGCTTTGATTCTTATACATTTCCGTATACAGGTTTATGCAGTTTGTTTACGGATAATTGTATAGATAGGCTTTGTCCTTACAGTTTTTACATCTTTATTGCTCGAATAAGTGTTAAAATATTGTAAATATTTAACCTCTATTTAATGATTCTACATTCTAATTACTTTCTACCTTACACTTTAACGACAGTATTAGTTTTATGCTTGACGTTATTAAAGAATAATAATAATTACTCGAGTAACTGTATAAAATTACTCTTAAAGTTCTTTAGATTATAAACACGAAATTAAACGCGATATATGAGCGAAAATAAATCCGTGGCGAGGTTTTAGTTATTACTAATAAGTTTATTTTGTGTTAAAATAACGACTTTAATTACTAAGTTAACATTCTTAATTTGCATCTAATTAAAGTTAGCGAGAGACAGATATGTTCGCTAGTCGCTCAGGTCGCGGCTGGGTCCTTTCCTGGGTTGGAGAAATACATAGATCCACACACACACACACACATATATACACATTCTCTCTCTCTCTCTCTCTCTCTCTCTCCGCGCATGTATGTCCTTTTGCGTGTTTGTATTTTCTAACGCGTGTCTGTTTTTTGTCTTTGTTTATATTTACGTCTTTTGGTTTGTTGAGAGGTGTCTGTTTTTTATTTTCTGTTTATATATGCATCTTTTGGTCTGCCGAGAGAGTAAAAGGGGGGGGGGGAGTTCTGTTTACTCGTGTTAGTTGCTTTGTATCGTAAAACTTACCTATACCAGTTATTTGAATAGGTTTTAAATCTCATATACAGGGTGTCCCGTAAGTCTGGACCCATAGGGAAAAATAATAAAATTACAAAATAGTCCAAAAATTTATTACATAATCTGTTCAAAGTGTCCGCCGTTGTGTCGCACACATAGTTGAAGACGCAATCTCCACTGCGACAGCACTTTCTGAATCACAGTCGCAGAAATTTCTTGACACGCCTCCACAATGCGTGCTTTAAGGTGGAAAATGTTCTGAAGTTTGACCTCGTACACTTTGGCTTTCAAGTGGCCCCACAAATAAAACTCCAGCGGAGTAAGATCATAATAAAAAAATAATAAAAATAATAATAAAAATAATAAAAAAATATATTATAAATAAATTTTTGGACTATTTTGTAATTTTATTATTTTTCCCTATGGGTCCAGACTTACGGGACACCCTGTAGTTCAAATGTCCGTTGCAACTAGGCCTACCAGGTTTTTGTGTGCCTATTTCGTCGTGTCGCTTATACGGGTTTTACGTTAACAATCTTATCATTATCATTATCATAATTCATATCCAGCCCATGCAGGAATAAGATAAATATAGTAATTTATCAGGTAAATACACCTGTATTTCTTCAGAGTTGAGATAAAGAACAAACGGTGAAGTAAGAAAAAGATTAAATTGGAGAGAAGCTTAATTCTCAATTCGTTTTCCAACAAACCACGAACAAGCATTTTATTTTCCAAATCTATTATATGATTGTTTTCTCATAAATGGAGACTCGTCTCCATCAAAAATGTGCCGTGGAACGTTAGGTTAATGCCCACGAAACAACTACATTTAGAATTAAAGTTCCTCGATATTGATCAGGAGAACAGCGCGGAGCACTAAGTGAATATTGATGCTGGCGGGAAGGAACAAGTCCTGCGCGTGTATATATATATATATATATATATATAGTTTCAGAGCCAAATTTTTGTAACCCATGATTGCCTGAAAGTTGGTCTTGTAAGAAATAACGAACCAACCTAAAACGACCACCTAACCGAATGTAACCCGGACGTAAGACACCCTGATTCAGTCTGATGGTTGAAATCGGCAGCTAACCGAAATCTGGTGGCTCCGAAACTGATTATTATATATATATATATATAATATATATATATATATATATACACTGTATATACAGGGTGTCACTAAAATCTAACGTTATAGGCAAAGTTTACTGACTACACTGGTTCTTCTACTGCCTATTCGAGATGTCCTGGGCCTCTCCCTGATTCACTTTTCATAAACTTAGCAAACATTCGTGGCCATTCCTCAAATTTCCAGTCTGTTGAACACCACCTCTCCTCCTCTAAACATCACCTTCTCTTCCTACCGTCGCCATCCAACTCCTGACTCTCACTCAACTTATATTTCGGCTCGAAATCGTGCAAAATCTGTTCCTCGACTCGCCAAAAATTCCTGTATCAGACAAAAACGTGAAAACCTCTCTAATTCTAATTCTTCTTGCTCTTTCTGGCATCTAGCCAAGAACCTCTCCAATAACTTTACTTCTTCTTTCCCTCCTCTCTTCCATTCCGACGGCTCACTTGCCGTCTCTTCTTCTGATAAAGCTGAACTCTTCGTTCAGACTTTCGCCTCCGACTCAACCCTGGACGATTCCGGTGCTATTCCTCCATCTCCTCCTCCTTCTGATTTAATTATGTCTAAAATTAGAATCTCTTCCAAAGATGTTTGTTTTACCTTATCTGGGATCAGCTCTAGGAAGGCGTACGGTCCTGATGGTGTCCCAACAATTGTTCTCAAAAACTGTGCTTCTGTGCTGACACCCTGCCTCGAAAACACTTTCGTTTTTGTCTTTCATCTGGCAGTTTTCCTTCCTGATGGAAGTTCGCTTTCATTCAGCATGTCCCAAAGAAGGGTGACCGCTCTCAACCCTCCAACTATCGTCCAATTGCTTCATCCTCCTTTCGGGGTTTCGGTGAAATCTTTGCTACTGCGCTAGACATATCAAAAGCTTTTGATAGAATCTGGCACAAATCCTTAATTTCCAAACTGCCCTCCTTCGGTTTCCCTCTATCCTTCCATATGTGCCTTCATCTCTAATTTCCTTGCTGGCCGGGCTACGTCGTAGCCAATGTCGTAACACCGCTTCCCGTTGATCAGCGAAGTTAAGCGACATTGGGTCGAATAGTAGTTGGATGGGAGACCGTCCGCTGCGTCCAGACTATGTAGTGACCCGTGCTTCGGATCCCACGTAAAGTTGCGGGTCCCCTCCGTTTATGAATAGTGGTATTCATGAGGGGTTTGTCCTGTCACGGTCCAGTGTTCAAAATACAGGAGGGGGGGTTCAGGGGAGTTTGACCCCCCAAATCTACTGTACATGGGACCCATAGAAATGTGCTGTCCAAGAGGACCCAGGGTGGGTCCTGTAAAACCCCCTGTAAACTAAAGTTTTCAGGTTTCAATTTTTATGAAACCCCCTCACCCCCCCCTGTATTTCGAACACCTGAGTGTCACCCACCTTTTTGCTTTATTTATGAACTATCGGAAACCCGTGGTAAAAATACCACACTTAAACAATCAACAGGGTCAATTTTTTTCATAATATTTCCCGGAATGAGCACATACCAACAAACAAACATTATCCGACGTCAGCTTTATATACAGGGTGGGTAAAAAAGTGACTTCTTAGAGGTAAACTGTCATGTTAAAAAAAGTAAGGGGACTAGAGCTCCCAAATTTCATAAGATGTTTACTTTAGCATGTTGTTCGTCTTAACTGAAAAGTTGCTCGATGTGTCCTTCCTGTTCAACGCAGGCCTCCAAACGTGGACGCGACTGATCAATACACCTGTTTACATATCGTTGAGACACCTTCCAACCGAGCAGAATTATTTCGCGTAGTTCATCTATGTCTCTTATATTGGTACCAGGGATGTAAACTTTGGACTTTAGGACTTCCCAAACACCATAATCTAGTGGTGAAAGATCGGGGCTATTAGCCGGCCACATATTGGGTTCGATAAAATCGGTGTTTCGTTCTCAAGGAATGTGACAGTTTGGCGTGCTCTGTGAGCGGGGGCTCCATCTTGTTGGAAAATATATCTTTTACTCTATCTAACTGATATTCGACGAATTAGTGGTGAAAGATATATTTTCCAACAAGATGGAGCCCCCTGCTCACAGAGCACGCCAAACTGTCACATTCCTTGAGAACGAAACACCGGATTGTATCGAACCCAATATGTGGCCGACTAGTAGCCCCGATCTTTCACCACTAGATTGTTGTGTTTGGGAAGCCCTGAAGTCCAAACTTTACATCATTGGTACCAATATAAGCGACATAGATGAGCTACGCGAAAGAATTCTGCTCGGTTGGGAGAAGGTGTCTCAACGATATGTAAACAGGTGTATTGATCAGTGGCGTCCACGTTTGGAGGCCTGCGTTGAGCAGGAAGGGGGACACATCGAGCAACTTCTCAATTAAGACGAACAACATGCTAAGGTAAGCATCTATGAAGTTTGAGAGCTCTAGTCCCCTTACTTTTTTAATATGACAGTTTACCTCTCAGGGGTAACTTTTTTTTACCCACCCTGTATAAATAATTTTGAAGTGGCTCCAGAACCGTCGCGCCGGTTTTGGAGCCCCAGTGCTACGGGACCGTCAAACTGTAGCCATTATCAAGTGATTAGGCTAAGTGAATGCCCGGTTAGGTCAACTGTACGCCCTTGACGATTGGTTAGGTTAAGTCGTGATATTTTTGTTAGTTTTGATAGTAACTACTACAGCTACTATTGCCCATAGTTGGGTACGACCGTCGTACCGGTTTTGGAGCCTTTCTATTTAGGTTAGGTTTCTTGCTAGAAACGCAGGTCATGGCATTTGCTGCATATTAACCTCTAAGTACAGTATATACGAATATCACGACTTAACCTAACCAATCGTTAAGGGCGTACAGTTGACCTAACCAGGCATTCAATAATTTCCTCGTAGGTTTCGATTAATTTAAGCAACTCTCAGTTAATAATTTTTTCTCGCCAAAAAGGCCGTTTCCATGTTTTAGGGTGGGACAGACAGACAGTTATATATACATATAAAAATTCAACTTTTTGTCTGATTGAAAAAAATTATAATTTTTTTGTAGGTTTCGATTAATTTTAAAGAACCTTTACTAAATAATTTTTTCTCTCCAAAAAACCGTTTTCGTGTTTTAGGGTGGGACAGACAGACAGACAGACAGACAGACGGCATTAGCCTATTAAGTCGACTTCCTGTCCTATTCACTCCTATCTTCCACACGACTATCCCTTTACCTTCAGCAATACACAACTCAATCCTTCCTCTTCTCTTAACATTCTTGGCGTTTCCTTTTCTCGTGATCTTCCTGAAAGATCGCATATACTCTCTTTCTAAGTCAGCTTCTAAGAGGTTAGGTGTACTATACCAGCTTCGCAGTTTTTTTACCCCCCAACTCAGTTGCTGTGTCTGTATAGGGGTCTTGTCCGCCTCCGTATGATATACGCTTTTAATTTGTGGGGGTGACTCAACCCACACAGCTCTACTTAACGCGATGGAATTAAAGGTTTTTCGTCTCATCGATTGCCCGCCTCTTACTGACTGTCTTCAGCGACTCCATCTCCGCCACAATGTCGCCTCACTCTCTCTTTACTATCGCTATTATAACGGACACTGCTCTTCTGAACTCTCTTAGTGCGTGCTTCTTCCTTTAAGTAGAGCACGCAGTACCACATTTTCGACACATTCTCATTCCTTTTCTGTTCAATTCTCTAATGCAAGAATTACTCGGTATTCTCAATCTTACATCTATTCAACTGGTCAACTCTGGAACAATCTTCCTCAATCCATCTTTCCTCCTGTATGACCCCCAGTCTTTCAAACGCAGAATGTCCAAGAATCGCGCAAACCTTGGAGCTTGAGTTTGGCCCCTTTCTTCCTCAATTTGGGGGCCCTTTACCCCTCCTTCCCGCATTTAAAAAAAAAATAGACGGAACGACATAAGAAAAAGATCAGGATTTGTTTTACATTATTCTTACGTAACGCGTATTATAGAAGAAAGCAAAACATTTTTCCGACGTTATAAAATCAGAGTACCTCCTCTTTCCCTATTTTGGGGGAGGGTTGTGGGAGGTAAAGGAATTTTGCAGTATCTACATTGTCGTGAAACGTCTTTAATTTTTATTTGATTTTCTTTAATCTACGTTATTTCCTCTCTTAATACTTATTTTACACTGATTTCTGTATTCTATACACGGGTAGCGTGGCCGGTTGTCAAATGAGACATAGAACCTGCAGCCGACATTTTTTATTAACAAAGCGAGGGAGTGGGAAATGACGACATTTATCATTATTTACTGGTTTATTTTAATTAGGACAGTAATAATAACGGGGGAAAGCGCGCGTAAATTCATAATTTAGCACTAGATCGTG
This sequence comes from Bathynomus jamesi, assembly GCA_023014485.1. NCBI lineage: Eukaryota > Metazoa > Arthropoda > Malacostraca > Isopoda > Cirolanidae > Bathynomus > Bathynomus jamesi. The sequence continues at coordinate 644,509 of JAJOZX010000511.1, read as the reverse complement.
GAGGAAAATTTAAGTTAAATAATTTTTAAATCACGAATTACATCTTTAACACAACGACCTTCTCTTAAGGAAGCCCGTAGGGGGAACTGGTGAACAAGGTTCTTTTTAAAATCTCGTAGATCTACCCTTGATTGGCCGCCTCCACAATAGTAACGATTATGTTTTTGGTTCCATTTTAAAATATTTCATAATAAAAATTTTATATTAATATTTGAATATTTTTGTTCTTTTTTAAAATAATTCGTAACAATTAATAAATCACTAGAAATTTTATATTGGAATTTAGCACACACACCACACACACACGCACACGTTCTAAAACCCAAATAAGATTGGAGTTCACAGCAGAAAAACACCATAAAATGGTCATAAATCCAGAAGTAAAAGTAACTGAAAGACTCAAAATAAAGTTTGATTAATGACATCGTTTCCTTGTAAACTGAAAATGACTTATTTCCAGTTTATAAAACGTACTTCTATAGATTACAGGCTTAACGCCGGAAAAGTTAGGTCTATATACAATCAAAATTTAATAGAGAATTTAGTCTGTAGTTAAAGCAAAGTCGTTTATATAAAAGAAGAATTTATCATACTCATCATTCAGTGTATATAAGACCATTACAGTTTTGGTGGAGTTTTTCTCCAGATCATGAGCGATGCCAATTCTTTGTCGGGTGTACGTTAGGTATGAATCGTAAATTGAACAAAGGAAAAAAATCTTACATAAATCTGTCGATATTGTCCGATGAGTGTTGATTAAGATGTTTACTTCAAAGCTTCAAATTAGCTCCTAAAATGATTTACAGTTTTTTAAAAAAGTCATCGATTTTTCACACTAAATTCAACATTCAACATAACAGAAAAGATATATTATATATATATCTATATATATATATATTATATATATATATATATATATATATATATATAATATATATATAGTGTCCCAGAAGTCTTGGAGGGGTTTTATTTGGCTATAACATTTTTGTTTGGGGATCAAATAAAAAAAGGTTTGTAACACTTGAAAATATATTTATTGCGATTTTAATTACAAATTTAATATCTGGTGAAAATCTTCATTTTTATTGCGTAAATCTAAAATCGCATTAGCGTACGTTATACGACTCTGTGATCTTGTGTTTTAATTTCTTGAGCAATTTGAATTTTGTACGGGTAAAGATTGATATCCTCTCTTAAAATTCGATGTATGGAACATCTTGAAATGTTTAATTCCTGGCTGCTTCGTCGGACTGATGTGGATTTTCCTCAACGCTTTTACGAACCATCTCAACCAGAGTTGGACTAAGGCTTGTCCGAGGACGCCCAGTCGTCCGTGGTTCGTCTCCCTGACCCTTTCCCATACGAAATTTAGCGACGTAACCGTCGAATAGTTCGATCAGAAGGAGCAGAACGTGCGTTGAATTTTAATCAAAAAGCTCTTTGAGCGGCAACGATGGAAGAGTTGTTTGTCAAATAAAGTTCCATAATAATAGCCACTCTTTGTCGCACTGTCCAGGATTCCATTTTCATTAATCGCAGCGAGGGTACTTTAATTGAAAAATAAGAACAAATAAATTATAAAAAAAGAAAAAAGTTATAGCAAAAAAAAAACCCTCCAATACTTCTGGGACACCCTGTATATATATATATGTATATATATATATATATATATATATATATATAATTGGGAACAGTTAAACGCAAACAACAATACATGTATGCTAAATATCCATTAATTACTAACAAAAGCTTACAATTAAATAAATACAAAATAGCAATGGTTTTTCAAATGACTTGACAAAGAAACAAAAGAGAGATACATTAATCAACATATACGGTACACATTCGCAGCTTCTGATAAACTTGCTCTCAATTCTTATAATTCCTAATTGCCTCTCTCCCTCTCTCTCTCTCTCTCTCTCTCAGAAAGGAGGGGCCAAGGGCAAATGCCGCAAAAGCGCACCTCCCATAGAAGAAGAAAAGAGCCATAATCAAGGTCCGGGGTTTTCGAGATGCCTAGACACACTGCGTTTGAAAGATGGGAGGTCATGAACAGGAGGAAAGATGGATTGAGGAAGATTGTTCCAGAGTGAAAGATTGAAAATACCGATTAACTCCTGCGTTAGAGTTAGACAGAAAAGGGATGAGAATCTGTAGAAAGTCTGGTACTGCGTGTTCTCCTTAAAGGAGGAGGCATGCAACTAGAGCGTTCAGAAGAGCAATGTCCGTTATGATAGCGATAGTAAAGAGAGAGTGAGGCGACATTGCGGCGAAGAGAGAGAGAGATTGAAGACAATCAGTAAGAGGCGGAGAATTGATGAGTCGAAAAGCCTTTAATTCCACCCGGTCAAGTACGGAAGTACGGCTGTGTGGGTTCAACCACCCCACACGTGAGAAGTATACTCCATACAGGGGCGAACAAGACCCCTGTACAGAGACAGCAACTGAGTGAGGGTGAAGAAACCGCGGAGACGGTACACCACACCTAACCTCTTAGAAGCTGTTTTAGAAAGAGAGCATATGTAATCTTTACAAGAAAGATCACGAGAAAAGGAAACGCCAAAAATGTTAAGAAAAGAGGAAGGGTTCAGTCGTGTGCTGTTGAAGGTAAGGGGGATAGTCGTGTGGAAGATTGTGACGAGTAGACAAATGGAGGAACTGAGTTTTTGAGGCATTGAAAGCCACAAGGTTTTCTCTGCCCCAGTCAGAGATAGCAGAAAGATCTGAGGTGAGGTGCTCCATAGCCGTACTACGCGAATTATGGAGTGACCGTTGAGAGGGACGCTTTGGGAAGCGGGTGGAGAAGTGAAGAAGTGCGAATTAAAAGATCATTAATAAATAAAAGGAAAAGAGTGGGTGATAGGACAGAACCCTAAGGAACACCACTGTTAATAACTTTAGGAGAAGAACAGTGGCCATCTACAACTGCAGCTATATATATAATTTGGGTATGATCAGCGTTTTCAGTAGAGGAATCATTATATTCCTATCCCTTCGTTTAAAGGTTCTCAGAATCTTCCAAGTTACTCTCTTTGTTCTGTTTACTGCTATCTATTTTGTGTTTCAAATTTCGCATCATCAGTCATTACAACCCCTAAGTCTTTTGCTTTAGAATTTCTCTGAATTTCCTGTCCATCTGGGGTATAATATTTCATGAATTTTAGGTCTTCTCTTTTTCCGTACCATAACAGCTGAAATTTCTCAGTGTTAAACTTCATATTGTTGTCTTCTGTCCACTTGTAGATTCTGTTCATGTCTGTTTGTAGAGATCATATATCTTCCTATATCTTCTAGTAGGAATATATATATATATATATATATGTTAAACACAGACCGTGCATGGAACAAGGAACTCTTCTGGGAAAATTAAAACCACTATAGTCCGAATAAGTAATGGTAAATGACAAATACCATAGTTTTTTTCCTTTTTCATGATTTTAGCCCGACGTGGGCAACGGGTCTCTCGCAAAGAGATCCCATAAATATAGCTTCCCTCACCAGCTATCTGCAAAGCAGACAGGATCCAGCTTTGGGACGTGGATCTAGGGTTTAAAGCAAACCTAGATCCCTACACTCAGAACCTCTATATAAGTAAAAGATTCGTTGCATTCACGTCGTGTTGAATAAATCAAAGAAAAAGGGGGTAACTATTGTATTTTTAGCCAAAAAAACCAAAACTTAAACCTCAACCGGGACATTGAGCGTCCACTTTTCAAGGCACGAAACACGTCCGTTTAGTATACACAAACTCAGAATGGTTCCCTGAGAGCATTATATGTTAAACACAGACCGTGCATGGAACAAGGAACTCTTCTGGGAAAATTAAAACCACTATAGTGGTTTTAATTTTCCCAGAAGAGTTCCTTGTTCCATGCACGGTCTGTGTTTAACATATAATGCTCTCAGGGAACCATTCTGAGTTTGTGTATACTAAACGGACGTGTTTCGTGCCTTGAAAAGTGGACGCTCAATGTCCCGGTTGAGGTTTAAGTTTTGGTTTTTTTGGCTAAAAATACAATAGTTACCCCCTTTTTCTTTGATTTATTCAACACGACGTGAATGCAACGAGTCTTTTACTTATATAGAGGTTCTGAGTGTAGGGATCTAGGTTTGCTTTAAACCCTAGATCCACGTCCCAAAGCTGGATCCTGTCTGCTTTGCAGATAGCTGGTGAGGGAAGCTATATTTATGGGATCTCTTTGCGAGAGACCCGTTGCCCACGTCGGGCTAAAATCATGAAAAAGGAAAAAAACTATGGTATTTGTCATTTACCATTACTTATTCGGACTATAGTGGTTTTAATTTTCCCAGAAGAGTTCCTTGTTCCATGCACGGTCTGTGTTTAACATATAATGCTCTCAGGGAACCATTCTGAGTTTGTGTATACTAAACGGACGTGTTTCGTGCCTTGAAAAGTGGACGCTCAATGTCCCGGTTGAGGTTTAAGTTTTGGTTTTTTTGGCTAAAAATACAATAGTTACCCCCTTTTTCTTTGATTTATTCAACACG